>OY740765.1:14449516-14987861 GCA_963513935.1 Aphrophora alni | reverse complement strand
AAACACTGTATATAATTTCCTATATTTTTTTGGAAAAGAATATTTGCAGGCTAAATTGATAACTAAAATGTAAATAGTTTTTCAGGCTTCGAGGATTCTACTGTTCTTGTAATTGGAATAAGAGGCCTCGGAGCAGAGGTATGTAAGAATATAATATTGGCCGGCGTGAAAAGTATTACGATGATGGATAATAAAAGATTGACTGAAACTGATACATGTTCGCAGTTCTTAGCACCATATGACAAAGTTGGCCAAAATGTAAGTAACTCTTAAAAGCGCTGTGTCATTTTATTTAATGTATAATTAATATTAACATGTATGTATATTTTGCTATATAATTGTGTATGGTTTATCCGATATGTGGTAGCTTAAAGCTTAAAGGTAGAAATGTTACCAAATTTATAGTTGTTTAATATAACTGGTTATCCATTAAGAGGTGTATTTTGAATTTCACAGTATTTTTTAACAATAAAACTTTCAGATGTTAGCTATTCAGTAAAAACAATTTAATATCAAAACTACACAAAGTGAAAAAGAACTATATACTTTTCAACAACACATAGAACTTGTGAAAATTCCCTTAAAAAATTGTGAACATTTCGCGGAGACAGTCATTATACTTCACAGTATTTTTTATCATAATCAAGTACCTTTTCGTACAGCAATTGTAAAATTAATTGCTAAATTTAAGAGAACTAATGTAAAAAGTACAAGTTCATCAATCTGGTGGCAGGCCAGCTGAAAATGTTAATGATGTGGCTGAAAGTGTTGTTGATAACCCAGGTTTGTCAATTCCAAGATGTTTACAGCAGATAGTCATCTCTAAGCAATAGCCTACATCGCACATTGAGATTTAAGGTGTTGCAGATACGGTCAATGCAGAGAGCTACTGCAGAATACTAACGGATTCCCTCTAACCTACACTAGATGAAATGTTTATTTCTAACAGAAAGACTCTATGAACCACACAATCCGTCAAACAATTGCATTTTGTGCGAGAAATTTTTAGGACTGATTATTTCATGAAATTGGAATAAGTAATAAGTAGTTTTATATGTGATAAGTAAACAAAAACAGATTTTCCAAACTAATTATTTAACTTTAACTGACGTTAAAAAGAATTATACGCAACTCTACAAAATGTCCACATTTTAGTTGCAAATTGTAATTATATATTTTTACTTATAAAAGAAATTTTTAAACTAGAAACTAAAAACTTCTACTTGTATTTAGGATCAAAAATTAGCCTGAATCATTATCAAGAATGTTCCTTTTCAATTTAATAGTTCATTTAAAGTTTATTGTCATTGTTTCTTTCAAGGCTGTATAGTATGGGCTGAGGAGGCAGACACCAAGATAAAAATTAACCACGAAACCAAATGCAAGCGTTTCAAATACACAACAATTTAGCCCTTTAAAACGCCAAAAATTAAAAAATATATATATACTTACACAAGAAGGACCATGGATTCATATTGCATCAATTATATTTTTAATAACATTTTTTTAAACATATGAAGGGTGCACTGGAAAAACGATCATAGTCACAAAAACAAATTTTTGAGAAAAACAGTTTTTAAGTTTTCATTTAGTGTTAGGGAATCTAAAACTATTTTTTATATAGGTGCAGGATACATAATATGGTAGTGAATATATTTTTAAACATTGTTTACTTTATTTTTTGATCATTTCCTTTTTTAATGTATAATAAAAAAAAAAAAAAATAACCAAACAAATACACAACTTGCAATGGAATACGACGAAAGTCAAATGACTATGATGTTTTCCCCCTGTATAACTACTTCTACCTAGTAGAACTACCTTCACATGCTGATTCAATTTACACAGCAGTTGCAAAGTATTTTTGCTGAATAAGTTGTTCTTACCATTAAATAAACTATGTGTAAATAAGGGACAATAAATAAAATTAAGAAAAATAATGAAATGAAAGAACTTTACTATATACAATTCTTGTTATTTTATGGTTATATAGTGGACTACGTCATTTTTAAACGGGGAAAAGTTCCTTTGAAGTAAAATTAATTAATGTAAATCTTTGTCATTTTTTCTTCTTAAACTTAATCGTCACCCACACCAGCTAAGGAGTCTTCACTGTCTGATGGCTCATCAGCACTGGTTTTGTGACTGTCAGTCATTTTCTTTCCTTCCACTGCCACTCTTAGACTGTGATCGATATTCCACTGTTTAAGATGACTGATAGTTTTTCCATTATATATCAAAACTTTAAAATGCGATTTACTCTGACTGTGATCACTTTCTTGTGGTTTTGACCTGCTATGTGATAGTCCAATTCAATTGTCTAATATAGTTTTTCCTGTGCTTCTTTTAATTTTTATTCTCCGAGAACCTTTTTATTTTTTATCAAGGAAAAAATGTCGACCACAAAATTGTACGTAAGGAGTCTAATTAAATGTTTTACTCCAAACATTTTTATCTAGGACCAGCAATTTTCTCACAGTATTGTGATATATTTGTGCTCTTAGAATCAACTCAAATGCTTACTCCTGCGATACAGTTCGAACGGCAACTTTCCATTAATTAGCCTATTTGCACAATAAATTATTGTTATTAAAACATAGACTAGTTACAAAATTTAATATTTAAAGTAAATTATTTAAGAGCTTTATTTGTTCATACAGTAATTTTCATATTAAATGAACAACACGTCTGTTACAAATGAATGAAAAAACTAGAAATATATTCATAATTAATTTGGTTTGACGAGCTAAAATCAAAAACATTAGTTTAGAAAACATATTAAAAGAAATTTTTATAAATATTAGTTTATCTTTATGAGACATTATACCTAAATCAATGATGTTGGGATATTTTTATAAAAAATGACACTATAATAATATATATCAATTATTTTTCTAATAAACATTAACGTAGGCCTGAATAAAAGTGCAATCCCTTGCTTCTATTTGTGTTGGGCATAATTCATTTCTTAGCCTTTTAAATTTATTTTCGAGAACATTTTTTATTTCTGTTTATGTATTCTATGTTTATTCTAACACATGTTCTCACATTGGCATAAATATAAATAGCTTAACCAGCAAATATTAGGAAATTTATTATTGGCCATGGGGGTGATGTTATAAAATACATAATTTAAAGTAAATCAGCTTTGCTTATTTCATTTAAATTTTACTGGAATTGTGAAGATTACTGACCAACCCTGTACACAAAATTGCAGATCAAAACATATTATTGGTTCAAGAATAATTGACAAAAATGAACCTTAACTGCTGTTAAAGCACGATTTTAATTAATTACAATTTACACTGAGGATGTGTTTATGCCACAAGTAAAGCAAATTTAGGACCTTATTTAAGTATATAAATATATTTTTCATAAACGCCATTCATGTTTATTTTCACTTTTTGATTGACAACTGCTGAACTGACATATTTGGTGATGATTAGTTAAGATTGGTTTTTATTTGATTTTGGGGATTAATGAGTGAAAAGATTGTGCACTGTTTTGAAGCCATTTATTTTTCAAATTATAATTGATCTTATGTAATGTTTGTTTATAGCGTGCTACAGCTTCTCTAGAGAGGGCACAGATATTGAACCCCATGGTAGAAGTCAAAGTAGATGAAGAGAATCCTATGCATAAGTCTGATGAGTATTTCACTAGTTTCAAAGCCATTATAGCGACAGACTGCAGATTGGATCTTCTAATTCGTCTTGATACATTATGTCGTAAATCTAACATTAAATTCTTCTGCGGAGACGTGTATGGGTCTTATGGTTATATGTTCGCAGATTTAAATAGACACAGCTATGCAGAGTAAGTTGATTTATGGAAATATTATTGATGTTACAATGATTTAAAAAATATTCCATTTTTCAAAATTTTCTCAGAAACAAAATATGTTAAATTTAATTTTTATAACTATTTCAGATGTTATAATGAAAATTGTTAAAAGTAAATGAGATATGATTATGGTACTCTCTCGGGGTAATAGTATAGAGCTCTGCAAGGGGTGCGACTAACTGCACCTAATAAGATGGGGTTTGTGGTCCTCAGTTCACTTAACACTCAAAATACAAACTATCATCCAAATAGTCACAGTTCATCAACATTATACAGTAATTTACACTTAAGGTCCTCATCATAAGGGGTGCAGACTAGCTGCACCTATTGAGAGAGGTTTAGTCTCTCACAGAACTCTAGCTATACTGGGGTCAAACATTTTACATACCTTCTCCAAACATACACAAACATACAACACTCAAATACTTTTTACATTTGGTAGAGGCTCTTTACATTTGGTACTCTTTACAATTCATTAGGGATACATATATACAAGGGATGGGTCGATTCTCGATACCGATTCCCGATACTACCGATTCTTAAGCCTAAGTACCGGTATCGAGAACCGATGGTTGAAAGTCGGTACCAAGGTGTTAATTTAATTAAATTAATACAAAAACAGGCCAATGTAAAAAATTTAAACAAATTTTTCAACATTTATTAATAAAAAATTGGATTTGCCTAAATAAAATCGTTTAAGGCTTAGACTTTTAACGTAACTTTGCATTTCAAGTTAGTTGTGAAAACAACTAAAAATCTTCTAGGCTCTAGGCCTATTGGTTTTAATAAATATGCCTTGTTTACCATACTATTTATTCAACCAACTCATTTTAGTCTTTACAAATTACGATATTTTTGTAATTTGCAAAGTTTGTTTGATATTTCCTCATACAGTTGAATCGCCCAACATTCTTAAAACAACTACATCATTTGACGAATGAATAGATGAATACGGAATGGTCAAGTTGTACGTTATGTGCGACATCGTCCAGGAATACTACTCGAGTATCTACGGAATCTTTCGTGGCCGTTCGGATTATCTGATCCCGCGATAGTTTTAATAAAAACTGTCATAACGGAATGCGATATAGTACGCTGGTTTTAAGATGCTTTTCTGTTTTCGTCTGAAATTAAAATGCATATGATAATGTTACTGTACTTGGTTATCTGCTAAATTAACACGAAACTATATATAGTGTAGAATGTAGGTATAACGATATTGAACTTTAGTTGTTACCGTCTTTCAGGGTTAAGGTAAACAGAAACGAAATATAACAATACCACATAACCCTGAGGTTATGTGATAAAAAGTCTGAATTTATCATCAACTCAATAGAAATTCTTATTTATGGGCGATGAAGGTAAGTAATTCTGCCACAGAAAACTGTTTAAATAAACCTACGACTTGTGACAGCTAGTATGATCGAAGTAAATGCGCCATACTTGTCACAGTAAAGTAAAAAAAATGTTGCTGCTTGTCACAGGTTGCGGACTGAGATTTGAAATTATCTTTGAAAGTACGGAATGTGAAACATCGCTTTCCACTATGATGAATTTTTTAGTTTGTTGTTTTTTCCTTCAACAATAATGTCGTTTGCACAGTACACTTTTTTGTATTGGTTTACTTTTAGTAAATACATTTTTGCCACCAATGTTTACCAAATTAATAATAATGATTTTACATGATGGGAATTTTAATATCATTACTACCAATAGGCAACTGGTGGAATGAATGCGTCACATTTATTTACGTACAATCGATTTATCAAAATAGCTCCCACTCCCAGCGAGAAAAGTATTAGAGCAAGAAAGATGTTTGTTATTGTGTTATTGTTAGTGTAGTTAAAACTATAGTCGTGTAAGAATATATTTGCGCTAAAAAATAAGTGTTTTTATTGTTCAT
Source organism: Aphrophora alni (assembly GCA_963513935.1). Classification (NCBI taxonomy): domain Eukaryota; kingdom Metazoa; phylum Arthropoda; class Insecta; order Hemiptera; family Aphrophoridae; genus Aphrophora; species Aphrophora alni. The sequence goes on along the minus strand of OY740765.1, from coordinate 14,982,115 downwards.
GTGGTCTCTATAGTGTTGTGTATCTTTTATAAGTGTATTTATTATATTATTTTTATAGTTGGAAAAAGAAAGAGATGTCTTCTGCAGTTTGGAAATATTTAAAAATAGATAGTACCAATTCACAATTTGCAAAGTGTAATATTTGTGGAACATTAATTTCCAGAGGTGGCAATTCTAAATCAACATCTAACCTAATGAAACATGCTAAAAAACATAAACTGTTCCTTAAAAATAACAAATTATTACAAAATGCTTCTTCAACAATAACACCAAATATGAAATGTTGTTCAAGTTCTAGGCCTAGAACTTTGGACTCATTTATGGACAATAAAAAAAAAAGTAACCCTAGTATAAGCTTAGTCAGTGTTGCTATATCAGATGAAGATTCTCTGGGAAATAATGATATAGAAGGATCTTTATCTTTTGAAGTGCAGGAAAACCCCACAGACATAGATTCTAGTCAGGAAATGACACCTTGCTCATCCACAGAGGTCTTTGAACCATCAACTAGTGGTGCATATCCAAAAGCTATAAAATGTCAAAGAAATAAGCAACTGACACTTCCATACGCTTTTGATAGAATTAATACATTTAAGAACAATGATCCCAGAGCTAAAACAATCGACAAGTTAATTGCAGAAATGATATGCCTAGATTTTCAACCAATTTCACTTGTGGAAAATAAGGGATTTCAACGCCTTGTATCACATTTAGAACCACGCTATATTATTCCTGCAGGAAAGACTTTTTCTAATAGAATTATTAATGATATGTATACTGAGGTTGCACAGAAAGTTAAGACTGAAATGTTTGAGGCTAAACACATTGCCAAAACTACCGATATGTGGACTTCTATTGCGAATGTTGACTATATGGTTTTGACAGCACATTTTTATAAAAGCGAGGAAAATAGTTTTATACTAACCCATAAGTGTTTGGAAGTTATACCATTTTTAGAAATAAGTCATACTGGAAACGCTTTAAGGGCATTCCTTGTAAAAGTTTTAGAGGAGTGGGAAATAAAAAATAAGATAATAGCAGTTGTAAGAGATAATGGCACAGACATAACTTCTGCATTGGAGAGGTCTTCCTTTAATGCAGTTCCGTGTGTAGCCCATACTTTACAGTTAGTAATTAAAGATGGTTTTATTGATAATCCCAAGATTACAAATCGGATTAAAAAATGTAAGAAAATAGTTGGTAGTTTTAAACATTCAGCCAAAAATACAAAAATTTAAAAAAATTGTCAAAAACCGCTGGGACTTCCTCTTCACAGAATGATCCAAGACGAACCTACACGTTGGAACAGCACATACCATATGCTAAAGAGGCTTCAGGAACAGAAAGATGCCCTAGTGGTAATCTCAAGTAAAACTGAGGTGACAATAGCAGCTGAGTTAACAAGTGAAGACTGGAAAACTTTGAAGTATGCCGTAGGGATTTTGGAAATCTTTGAAACCGCTACACTACAAGTTAGCAAAGAGTCGTCATGTATTTCGGAGGTAGGTTTAATTTTTTATTATCATAAGCAATTTCTTCAACTCCTTGTTTCTTTAAGCATTAAAATTTACAGTACTTTTAACTTTTTTCTTTTAGATTATTCCATTGGTGTACTTAATAAAACACATATTGGAATCACAGGCTCCTCCATGGTCTGGTTTGCAAGGATTAAAAAATGACCTCGCAGCATCTATAAAATGTCGTTTCCCTGATATTGAAAGAGAATCAACTGTTGCCTGTGCCACACTATTGGACCCCAGATTTAAAAGTGATTCTCTCTTGCAAGCTACTAAATGCAAAATTATCGAAGAGACGAAAGTAATCTCGGATGTATGCGAATCATCACTTATGGAAGATAGGCCTAACTTGCAAATCTTGCATAATAAAATAATTGAGGATGGTATTTGGACTCAATATAAGGAGTTGTTTAAAATTATTGAGAATAGCACACCATTATCATTTGAAATTAGTTGTGAAGCAGAACTTGCTCAATACTTGCAGGAGAATACAATGGACCCAAATTTTGCTGACAAAGTGGGACATTATTGGTTTATAAGCCCACATAAGCGGCTACAAAAACTGGCATTAAAGTATTTATGCATTCCCCCGTCAACTGTGTTTAGTGAACGGCTTTTTAGCACGGCTGGAAATATTTGTAATACCAAACGAAATAGGCATGATCCCGATAGAGTTAAGAAATTAGTTTTTCTAAATAAAAATCTTAAATGATATATATATACCGGGTGTTCAAAAAATCTGGAAACCCTTTAATATTTATTTTATTAATAAACGCAGAGAACAATGAAACTCTAGGATTACGTTCTCACTGTAGTTACTGACTTTTTGGTCATTTTAACTGTCTTTTTTCGCTTTGGGGAGACGTCCTGTGGAGGAAGTCTAAGAAATCTTAAATGTAAGCATAGGTCGAATTATACCTCATTTTAAAGGTTTTTGTTAGAGGAACACATTGCCACAATCCCGAATGAAAAAGGACCATTCGTTTGGAAATGGCAGCCTCAAAGTTTAATAACTTTACGTTGCGGAGATTAAGAGGCAGAAGTGAATACTCAACCGTGTTGGTTATGTTAGTGTTTTAGCTATGAGAATTTCACAGCTGAAGTGTGGAGGGATAAGCAATATCAGGGATAGTAATGGTCGATTTAATTGTTTAAAAACGTTAGGAGTTCACAGATGTAATTGGGGACAATTATAATTATTAATAAAATTGAACAAACAGTATGTCAGTTGTTTATGTTTAAATTACTTACTTTGCAAGACAATAATTATAAAAAAATAAACAACCTTGGAAGGTATTACAGAAGGTGCTCGAAGTGGTGTCCTTGTGTAGCTTGGCAATGTGCCATGCGCTGGTAGTACCCAATCATGACATGATCAAACATTTCTGCCGTAATATTGTTTGCCTCTTCTACTATTCGTTCCTTTAGAGCTTCAATGTTGGCCGGCTTAGTTTTATAAATGTTACCCTTCAGAACGCCAAAAAAAATCTAAGGGTGAAAGGTCAGAGGATCTTGGTGGCCACTCGATTGTACCCGTTCTACCAATCCATCTGTCCTCAAAGATGTCATCTAACAGTTCTCTGACAGCAAACCAAAATGAGGAGGGGTTCCATCCAGCTGGAACCAGATAACCTCAAACTGAGGGCCCAGTAATTCCCCTAACCCTACAGCCGGTTGGTTAATTTTCTTAACAATTCTTCGTTTGTTTAAAAATTAATAAAATATATTATTTTTACACAAAACCTAACTTATAAGATATCATTTTTCTCAGAAAGATGCATAGAATTCATCTATGTAATAAAAAAAAAAAATTTGAAACGGTTTTGGAGTAAGTATGTTACATGTCAAAAACGAAGTTACCATTTTTCAGGAAAAACCTGTATATTCTAAAATCAATAGCTTACTACCTATTTCTAAGATAAACACAATTTTTGTGTATTATTTGTGAATATATTTAGGGGGGAAAAAAAATTGTTACATTTTCAAAATTAAAAAAATGTTTTACGAAAAAACTGAATTTTATCTTTATTTTTTCCAAAAAAACATTTAAAATAGTAAAATATATTTTATACAGAACTTCTATATATCATTATGTCCAGAAAGGTGCATAGAATGTAGGTGTGTAGTGAAAAAAAATGTTAGATATATCAAATTTGGAGTTTTTTTGGTCAAATACCAAAAAATCGAAGAGTAACGAAGCAGAAATTTCACAGAAATGGTGATCAAAAACATACTAATACATTTTGTGCAATTTTTTCAACCATTACTTGAGATTTCTAATATATTTGTGAATATATTTAGGGGAAAAAATAATAATATGTTATATTTTCTAAATAAAAATGACTATTTTTCAAAAATTGGTATTCTGACGCTTGAAGGTTAGGGTGAAACGTCAACCTTGTAGGCGTAATTAGTAATTTTCTAAAGCTAGGCCTATGACAAAATCATTAGATTTTACTAAGACAATATACTTTACAAAGAATAACACACATATTCACTTGTATAATCATATAAAACACTAAATATAAGAAAATATGCATAGAGCCTAAACTTACCATTTTTATTTATAGGTTATTCCATATACACACTCGAAATTCACTCAAAAACAAACTTTAGAAATAAAAACACATATATTGTAACTTGTATACACAATTTATTTACAATTTGTATACACAAACCTTCAAAATAACAAAAATCTAATCCCAAAACCAATATGTGCCACGTCTAATATTATAGTATTTACGTCACCATTTGCTACATTTCGAGATCAAAACAAAGCCTTCTTAGTAAGTTTTTGCCTATGTCAAGTGGTACCAACTTATAGAATGAAATTTCCCCTACAACGTACTGTAAAGAAAAATAATTTAAAAAACATAGAGAAATGAATTTCGTCTTTTCGTAAAGCACATCGAATGCCAAATGAATTTCGTGTCGTCAGGTTTGTTCTCTGCTCAAATAGATATATCTCTGTATCTGTTAGACGCAGAATAATTTGTAATCTACGGTTAGAAAGAGAAACATGTGATCTATATAAAAGTGTTTTATTTGACTTAAATGACAGATAAATAGAGTTGTAATTGTATCAGGAAAAATGGAGCCGCGTTATACGAAAAGGTGCAGAGTTGAAATTTACGATTTTACGCTACAAAAATACATGAACTTCACCAATTTTTGGAATATTATTTATAACGTTTTGTGGTATTTTTTTTGCATGATATGCATCTACGGAACATTAGCTTTCCAACGGTATTTTATTTATTGCGGTGGGACAATTTTAAGTGGGCGTAACGTTGAATGGCAAAATACGTGATTAAGAGTTGGTGAAATCACTTGGGAGCACGTGGGCGACCTACTGTAGGTCGCCGTGCCGGTTTAAGGGTTAAATGTGGTAACACCCTAGTTTCCAGTAATTCAACGTAGGTGGTGGCATTTAAGTTCCCTTCTATGAAATACGGACCCACAACACGAGTATCAAGCAATCCTGCCCAAACATTTACTTTTTGTGGGTGTTGTGTGTGTGATTCTGCCATCCACAATGGGTTTTCTTGAGACCAGTAACGTGAATTATGTCGATTCACAGTACCATTCAAACAGAAACTTGCCTCATAAGAAAACAAGAAAAGTTTTGCAAAGTTTTCATCGAAAATACATTTGTGCATTATAATTTCACAGTATTGCAGCCTCCGGTCTGGGTCATCTTCATTCAGTTCTTGGTGAAGTTGTATCTTAAATGAATGTTTTCGTGAAGTATTTTATGGATGGAACCTATACTAACACCTACATACTGTGCTGATTTTCCAATAGAGGTGTGCGGATTTTTTTCACGAAACACTAAAGTGTTTCAAGGGCCATTTCTTCATTGGTTACTGATTTTGGCCGTCCGGATCATGACCAATCTGTTACAGAACCGCTTTCTCTAAAGCGCTGTACAGTCTTCAACACTGTTGATTTTTGAATAGGTAGTCAATTGGGGCAAGTTTCATTGAACAAGCGGCTTACCTCCTCATATGAACGAGTTCTATCCCCATGACCTCTCATCATCTGAATGGTTATTCGCTCTGCATCACTAAGTGACATTGTAATCTAATGTAAAGCTTACTAAAAATGAATATCACAAACTAATGTAATACGTTGTCAACTAATGAACCAGTCAGGGAGCATTGCTTAACATGTACAAGATATAAGATCAGACCAACCACAAAGTTCAGTGGGTCAGTGGCTATCAATAATCTGAATTAGCAAGTAACTAGTTCTGCCAAGAACGTTATTTGCCATTGCATTAGCATTAAAATCAAACAAACTTTGAGAGGCTGCCATTTCCAAACGAATGGTCCTTTTTCAGTCGGGATTGCAGCAATGCGTTCCTCTAACAAAGACCTTTAAAATGAGGTATAGTTCGATCTATGCTTACATTTAAGATTTTTTAGACTTCCTCCACAGGGCGTCCCCCTAAAGCGAAAAAAAAACTGTTAAAATGACCATAAAGTCAGTAACTAAAGTGAGGACGTAATCCTAGAGTTTTATTGTTCTGCGTTTATTAATAAAATAAATATTAAGGGGTTTCCAAACTTTTTGAACACCCGGTATATATATATATATATAATGCTATGTTTGTTGTAATAGGTTTTTTAAACTTAGTTTTGTATAGGCTAAGTCTAAATCTTATTACCAAAGTTATAAGCAGTACAGAGGATTAGGTGAGGTTAGGTTAAGCAATAATTTAATGTTATTTAACTTTACAATAAAGATCCACTTTTATATGTTAGGTAGTTCTCAAATAAGAAGGGAGTAACTCTGATTATTTTAAACTTTCATAAAACAATTATTTATCATCTTGGATAGGTTAGGGCAGGCTTTAAATTAGGCCTAATATTCAAATCACAATATATTATTTCTTAATTTACCAGTCTAATAATATTATATTATTTACAGCATATTTGCCTTTCTGTAGATAAAAATTCAAAATAGAATAGATTTAAAAATACAATAGCGTTATTATGATGACGATGTGCTCAGAATTGCAAATGGTAAGAGTTTATATAGTATAGTCTATCAATGAAAATAACTTTAGTTATCCTTTCCAAGGGAAAATGTCAACATATTTAAGACAAATTACATGACCAGGCTGTAAATAATGTTAAAAATTATACAAATTTATACCTAAAATATAATTTATTATAAAACTTATACAACTATCCCACCTACGGTGTTTTTAAAACATACAATCTAATAACGAAATAAATTAATATCCAAATGATGAAATTTGGCAAACAAGTTAGGTCAGCTTTTATATCCAAGTGGTTCGGCAGTGATTGTATTATTTCCTTCATAGTAATTTATAAAAGGGGCTTTTCCTCATATTTTATGAATTGGGTATATCTGGCCTATCATAAGATCTTGTTCTAGTAAAATAAAATTAATATATTTTCTGTAGTGTAAAGTACAATAAACTGTTGCCATATCTTTGTACCTTTCGAATCTATTGTCTCTCTAGAATTACTGTTAAGGTATGTTTAAGTTTGTCAGTCCAAATCCAAGCCTACATATATATATTTCTGGTGTATCATTTTTCTCTGTTAAGACAACTTAGTTACAGTACAACCTCGTTTATCCGGACTAATTGGGACCGGAAGTGATCCGGTTAATCAAAAATCCGGATAATCCAAAATTATAGAAAGATAAATAAAACAAAATATAAAATGATAACTTACAATTTATAAGTCATGAAAAAACACAATATTTACACAGTCATTCAATTTACACAATACACGAAATTACACAATGTACTGTAAATGACGAAAAACATTTTATTTACACACCTGAAATATTTACACATGCTTTTAATTTACACAGGGTTTAGTTGTTATTTACAAAAAAAGTCATTTATCTTCCTCTGTTTTAATTTGGTGTGACGTTTCAATGCGGCCCTGTCTATACGATTCAATGCGTCTAACTTTTGGGCCATTGTAAGCACATTACGTTTTTGTTTCGTCGCCATTTCCACGCACAAACGCTAACACACGAATATAAATAAATAGCAGTAACAACGCCCACCTCTAAAAACTATGCCGATTCTCATTCACGTCCTCGATACTCCCGACTGGGGATGTGATGTGCCAACTGCCAAAAAAAAAGAACGGGGGTTCCCAAAGCTGGCGGCACCGCTTTAAGATGTGACAAATTGTTCACATTTACTGATTTACACCCTTGAGTCTTAGCAACCCGACAACAATAAAGTTGTAAAAATGACATGATGGTTTATGATGCGTTGTAAACATGCACCTGGTTTCTATTTATTTCACAGTTGTACATTTTCTTTAAGGACCGTTACAGGCATCGTCATTGTATTACACTTTCTAAAATATCAGGCATTCTTTATTTTTTCCCGGTTTTTTAAAAAATTCCCTGACTTTTCCAGAAAATTCAAATTCCCTGACTTTTTTTCCCGACCTGGTTTTCCCGGTCGCTAGACACCCTGTAATACTATTAACCGTATCCTATCAAAAATGTAAAGAAACTAAACACGGCACAGCACGATATGGTAATGATGTATTCCGGTCGCTAGCACGTGATAGACTACCCGTTACCCGCCGGCATAGGCAATAGACAAGGTCACTGTCATGCCGCATCGGGGTAGGGGGATGGTGACGCAGAGGTCATTGCTCCTCCACTTTCTCTTCCCAGTGCATCAACAACCCGCCCTAATACCTCGAGGCGACACTGTAGTGTTGAGGAAATCACGTTTTTATCAACATTAATGTAATAGCAGATATTTCTTGTTGAAACTCCATATTCAAGGATAAAATAAAGCAAAAGCTTAAAGTTTCAAAATATTATAAATATTATTTAAAATATTATTCAAAATACAGTAATTATTAAAATATTTTGAAACTTTAAGCTTTTGCTTTATTTTATCCTTGATTAAATTTTTTATTTTTTGTTCCGGATCGATCCGGATAATCCGGACATCCGGTTGAATGAGGTCCGGATAAACGAAGTAGTACTGTAATACTTAATTTTGTTTTGAAAATCGTTATATATAGGCTAAATTATGTAGACTACTTCATATATTTGTATCAAAACATAATTTGATTTGAGTGTGTTTTTTGTCTTTAGAATATTAATATCATTTGTATATTTGTAATATTAATTCCTAGGCCTATTGTGTTTTTAACTATATCAATGTATAACTTTCCCTTATAATTAATATATTTTTAGGCCTGAGTTTAAGCTATTATATCATCTAATATTTAGACTTTATTCGATAATTGTTTACTATTACGTTGTCACCCAGAATTTTTGTATCCATAAAAGTATCAGTAAATATGCATTATAACATATAAATTTATATGTTTTTAGAGTTCAGCCAACAATCAAAAACAGAGTTTGACACAAACATACAATTTCAGTATTTTATATATAATAACCTTATTTGACTTGCAAGCCTAATCTATCTAAATATTTGTATACCAAAAACTCTGTGAATAGGTTAGGTTAAGCCAGGTTATTATATAAAGTAGGTTATCTATATATATATATAAAATAGACTCATGAAATTATTCAATTTAAAAAACCATCACGGGTAATAAATCTTTTTCCTAACCTATCGATTTTTACAAAAAACTGTTTTTTTTTTGTTGTTAATCCTGACCAAACTCTACAAATTTATAAACTAAAACTTACATGTTTATAATGTCTAATTTACTGATATTTTTATGGATAAAAAAGTGACAGTAAAATAGTAAACAATTACCCTTTATTCTATAACTTGTTTTTAAAAATTATAACTCTTGTATTTGATTATAATTAATATGTTTTTTTCCCCTTTCTTTAAAAATAATATGTTATAAACCTATTGCATATACTATCAGCTTATTTGTAGAAATTTAAATAAACTTTAAATTTGTAAAAAGTCTAACCTTGAGTATGAATTAATTGTGTTATTTATTTTTTGAAACATTTGTTATTTAATTTTGTTCCTGAAAACTAAGGCACGCATATCAAAAGTATGACATGCAGTAAAACATTGGGCCATCTTCGTTATAATTATAATATAAACACTTTAATTATTAAAGAGAAAAGGAGGTGGACGGGGGGGGGGGGTATAGTATCGAGAATCGGGAATCGATTTTAAGGTATCGGTATCGGTACTGAGAATCGAAAAAAACCTGGTATCAACCCATCCCTAATATATACTCTACATTTATAAATAGGGATTATTTTTTTTCTGTGCAGTGCCATAGCGCATCTAGGATTGCTTACCGGACCAAAGAGTGACAATCTTTGGATCTGATAAGCTGGTGTGAACCTGCTCTACTGAAGACGTATAGACGGTTTCTGTTCAGTAGCTAAATACTTATGTCTTTGGTCAGAAAGTCTTCCTGATGGGGCAGGTGTCGAAACCTCCCTCTCCTCTCCCTCTTGCGGGTCTGAACTGATGCCCAACCAATCTAGTTATACTCTGGGCCAATAGTTCTGGGGTATGGAAATGATCCAAAAGTGTACCCGTCCCCAGAGTGTCGTCTGCAGCTGCCTAACATGCGCTAGTAAACTCATGTATATCCTCTACTATTACAAACATCAGCCCGCGAAGTGAAAAGAGACAACTATTGGTATCCTCCATAGAAAATTATAAAACAAAATTTGGTTATAAGAGACCTGCTCCCAGATTCCTTATTGTCCGTAACAGTGCTAAGGGGTCAGATCTGTCTTAAGATCTCCCTTTTGTGATTAAGAAAGCTGTAACTGGTGCTGCGGGAATTGTTTGTTGCATTAGGAAACTTCGGAATGGGACTTTATTAATGCAGACTGACTCTGATAAACAGAGTCACTCTCTGTTGATTATGAAGTCCTTCTTCAATGTTCATTATATATCTGGAAATTTGTATTTATTCAAAATAACATTAAAAGTACTATATATTACAAATGAGCAAATAAATAATCAGGCACATATAATGTTTAATAATCTGACGCTAAAGATAGAATTCAGGAACAAGATGAATAAGGAATTTATAGTGTAAACTGTACCAAACAAAAAGAAATATCAAAACAGGAGCTAAAGAACATATTTCCCATTTAAAATATAATAGGCCTGTATAGCTAAACATTGTTTAAAAGAAAAACATTATTTTAAAATAAAAAAACTTTTGAAAAATGTCATAAGATACAATAGATACTTTGGAATCTTTTTATACTAACAAATATCAATATCCTCTTCAACCAACTATACTAGTTTTCTTTATATACTCTCTACTGTTTGAGAAAGTGAACACGATATACGAAATATTTCAGAACTATAGTGTTTTATTGTGTTTTTCTATTTGTATACTATTAGGTAATACTTAGAACCACTTTAAGGTAAGCCTGTTTCTCCTCTCCTATCAGTACAAAATCTAAACACAAATATCAATATCATAATGTAATTGTAAATAATGAATCAGGCCTTATACAAAATTCTATACCGATTTAAAATAAAATTGTTTCACTTATAAACGTATATTAGTTTAGTATAAGTTACATAGAATGAAGAGATCATTTGTTAACATCTTACTATTTAGAAAGTTGTAAAATAAATTTAGGCCATGCCTCTCCTCCCACATTCTGTATAAATACAGGGTATGACACAATACTAGGTCAATTTTATAGTTTGATTATTGTAACTCGTACACTCCTGAAGATGGTGACATTGTCGTTGAAATGTGTTTGATTTAATAAACATATTTTAAATTTTGAAATCTTTTAATTATTAAATGTTATATTTTGTAGAGAACAAGTAGTAAAACGCGAAAACAAAACTGAAACAGTTACATTTAAGAAAAGAATAAGGTTCTTTCCTTTGAAAGATGCTCTTGAAGTGGATTGGACGAGTGAGAAATATATGATGATGCTGAAAAGACTAGATTCAACATACTTCTTGATCAGAGGTAAGTATATATGGACAGATGAGCCTCTTGATACAATAACAAAGTAAGCAATTTAGATATACACCTTGTCTTGAAATAATGTACATTTCCATGGTTACTTGGTATAAGTTTACTCTATCAACGATGGGATTAACAGCTATCGTAAACACGATAGTTGATTTGGTTCCGGTTGTGGTGCTGTCGCAAAAGTAATGCAATCAACATTAGGTACAAAATCATTCCGAAACCATGATGAAAAAAATGTACTGTCCATCCAAGCACTTCCGATTTGTGTATCATATAGAGAGGGCTTGTATATTAACATTTTTTTTAAAACCCTTGGCTTCTTTTTATACTTTCCAATAACTAACAGATTGTGATCTGTTTGAGCGAGTTAAAACTGTTTATAGCCTGGAGCACAACTTTCTTCTCTAAAAGCCAATGTTTTGGTTGGTAAAATAATGAAGTACAAACCAGTTTTACTTTTTTCTACTTGCTGTGAAATTAACCCTCTCTTTTAGTAATTTCATCAAGCCGCTTAATAAAATCTGCCACCTCGCCTGAATTGGATGACAAAATTTCACCTGTTAAATTCAGTTGGCACATACCGTATCTTTTTTCTACCGTTCATGCAAACCTAAACTAGGCTGTAAACTAGCCATTTCTTCGTCTTCTAACAGTTTAGTGTAAATTTCTAAAGGTTTAGCCTGAAGCATCAGACCCAACACTGAACTTCCTTTTTATCCAACTTGCCTGAACCACAAAAATTGTGCCTCTGAAGTTTTTTCATGTCAAATTTTTTTGTCATTGATTTTCTACCCTCCTCTTTATTTGATGAGGGTTGGGACACCCACTTTCAATTTCTGACTGATTTGGTTTTCAATCTCAGACATTCACGTTCTTCTAATCATTTAATTGCTTCCCATTTTTCATTTAAAGTTAAAACAACATTTTTTTTTTTTTTTTTTTACACTCATGACTCACAAAGTTTACACTGCCTGAGAAGATAGTAGCAGGCAAACAAAGCATTAGGCAGAAGGGATGATGGTGAATCATAAAGATGAAGCGGTGAGTGTTAGTACAGTTGAAGACAAAAGCTTTATAACATGTTATAAAATATTAATAAAGATATATATTTTTAAGGAAAAAACATATAAGAGGCTATTATCACCTGAAAATATTTGGGTCACGGAAGGATTTCATCTCGGTCCTCTGCATGTTAGAGATACGCAAATAGGTCCATATTATAGTATATTGTTATTATAATACTATACTTTTTTTAAATTATTTTTTGCTAATTCTGTATGTCTTGAATTCACCTCAGATAATGGACTTTGATAAATTAAAGTTCTACTGCAGTTAAGTTATTGAATTATAGATAGATTGTTAGGATGAAATGTGCACAATGATGATAGCCTTCAAATTTGTATCCGTGAGGAAATTTCAGTTGACTCATGAAAACAGTTTTATTAATAAACATTGATAATTTGTTTACAGTACTTATTTGTTAGTCTTTTATCATGCTCTATTGTCTGATTCCTTTCTTTTTCAAAAACTTTCAACACTACACAGTCACTATTTACTTGTTGTTTGAAGGCTATCTATTTCAGAATTGTTAGCCATTCTTTCTTAACCCTTTGCCCTCTACTGTTCAGCATTGCAGGTCATGACGTTCTTCACATTAGATCTGATTATTTTGAGGCTTGCTGTCATTTCCCTTTACTGTCCTGCATTGCAGCCCCCACTGTTTACTACTACAACTCTGCAGTCAACACAGTGACAGATAAGCACCATTCCACTCTGATCTAATGTTCCCACTTATTGCATAACTGGTTTTTTAACCCTTCAACTGGTGCTCGACCACTTTTTGCCTTCAAAAGTGGTCGCGACATTAGTCATGGCTCACTTCACCAACTATAAAACACGTATTTTGCAATTCAACATTACGCCCACTTAGAATTGTCCTATCACAATAAATAAAATACCGTTGGAAAGCTAATGTTCCGTAGATGCATAATCATGCAAAAAAAAAAATAAATACCACAAAACGTTATAAATAATATTCCAAAAATTAGTGAAGTTTGCATATTTTTATGCGTAAAATCGTAAATTTAAACTGCGCCTTTTCGTAAAACGCGACGCCATTTTCCCCGATATGATTACAACTCTATCTGTCATTTAAGTCAACTAAAACACTGTTCTATAGATCACATGTTTCTCTTTCTAACCATAGATTACAAATTTTTCTTCGTCTAACAGATCCAGAGATATATCTATTTGACCAGAGAACAAACCTGACGACACGAAATTCATTTGGCATTCGGTGCACTTTACGAAATGACGAAATTCATTTTTCATGTCAGAAAAACTACTTGTTCTTTACAGTATGTTGTAGGGGAGATTTCATTCTATAAGTTGGTACCACTTGATATAGGCAAATACTTACTAAGAAGGTTTTGTTTTGATGTCCAAACGTAGCAATTGTGTGACGTAAAAACTGAACAAATGACGTAGCGCATATTGGTTTTGGGGTTAGATATTTGTTATTTTGAAGGTTTGTGTATACAAATTGTATATACATTTTGTATACAAGTTACAATATATGTGTTTTTATATCTAAAGTTTATGTTTTTGAGTGATAGTTTAGTTTGTGAACGGTTCTTATGTGGGATAACCTAGAAAAATATTGTAAGTCTAGCCTATATGCAAATTTTCTTATATTTAGTATTTTATATGATTATACAAGTGAATATGTGTGTTATTCTTTGTAAAGTATATATTGTCTTAGTAAAATCTAATGATTTTGTCTTAGGCCTAGCTTTAGAAAGTTACTAATTACGCCTAAATGATCGAGGTGTCAACCTAACCTCAAGCGTCAGAGATTCACGATTTTAGGCAAAATCGTCATTTTTATTTTCAAAATGTAACAAATTATTATTTTTTCCCCCTAAATATATTCACAAATATATTACAAATCTCAAGTAATGGTTGAAAAAATTCCGAAAAATGTATTAGTATGTTTTTGACTACCATTTTTGTGAAATTTCTGCTCCGTTACTGTTCGATTTTTTGGTATTTGACCAAAAAACTCCAAATGTGATTCATCTAACATTTTTTTTTCACTACACACCTACATTCTATGCACCTTTCTGAACATAATGAGATATAGAACTTTTGTATAAAATATATATTACTATGTTTGGTAAATTGTTGAAAATAAAATGACCAATGTCCCGAAATTCATAAAATAATTTTTTACATTTTGAAAATGTAACAAATTTATGTATTTTTTTCCCTAAATATATTCACAAATAATACACAAAAATTGTGTATATCTTAGAAAAAGGTAGTAAGCTATTGATTTTGGGTGATACAGGTTTTTCTGAAAAAAAGTTAATATCATTTTTGACATCTAACATACTTACTCCAAAACCGTTTCAAAAATTTTTTTTTTTATTACATAGATGAATTTTATGCATCTTTCTGAGAAAAATGATATCTTATAAGTTAGGTTTTGTATACAAATAATATATTTTATTAATTTTTAAACGAATGAAGAATTTTTAAGACAAATTAACGTGCGCCAGATGGAGGGTTAAACATATTTTAAATGTCTGCTGTTTAATAATTTTGAAATAGCAGATATTTTATTTTTCAACCAAGCTATGACTAATTATTCTATTTTACTATGTTTTAACCCTAGAACTGGCGCATGTTAAAGTTTTTGTTTTCTTAAAAAAATCATAAAATATATTAATTTTATACAAAACCTAACTTATAAGACATCATTTTTCTCAGAAAGATGCATAGAATTATCTATGTAAAAAAAAAAAAAAAAAAAATTGAAACGGTTTTGGAGTAAGTATGTTATATGTCAAAAACGAAGTTATCATTTTTCAGGAAAAACCTGTATCATCCAAAATCAAAAGCTCACCACCTTTTTCTAAGATATACAAAAGTTTTGTGTAATTTTTTGAATATATTTAGGAAAAAAAAAATTGTTACATTTTCAAAATAAAAAAAAAAAATTACGAAAAAAGTTTATTTTATTATTTTATTTTCATAAATTCACTAAAAATAGTAATATATATCTTTTACACAACTTCTATATGTCATTATAATCAGAAAGGTGCATAGAATTTAGCTGTGTAGTGAAAAAAAAATGATAGATGTAAAACAATTAGGGTTACTATGTAAAATATTCAAAAATCGGATCGTAGCGTAGGCAAGAATTTCACAGAAATGGTAATGTACACCATACTAATTTTTTTTTTTTGAAGTGTTTCTAGAGATTTGTAAATATATTTGTGGATAAAATTTGCTAAAAAGAAAAATCAATTTTTAAAATTTTCATTGGACGTGGTACGTTTTTACGCATAAAGTCAATATTGGCTATATTTCAAAAAATCACAAAAAAATAAAATAATAATCAATAACCGAATTTTTATTACATATGTTCTCACAAAGATACATAGATTTTATGTGTGTAATGCAAAAACTTTTAGATTTAAAAATTTTAGAGTTATAAGGTCATATATCAAAAAAATCTGAAAGTAACGGAGGCAAAATTCCACAGAAATAGATATATAAACCAATAAAAAAAAAATTTATAGATAGGCCTATATAATTTTATAAACATTTTGCATACATTTTGGTAAAAACATAATCAATTTATAAAATTTTAATTATTCTGATATATAAAACTAATGGAAACTTGCTAATATTGGTCACACCAGATATACCATAACCTTTCTCTATTTATAGATAGGCCTATATAAATTTATAGACATTTTGCATATATTTTGGTAAAAACAATCAATTTATAAAATGTTCATCAGACAAAAATTATTTGTATTAGTAAACACAATGTGTTTTGCTACAAATTGGCTATGAAGGAAAACCAATTTCCAACATAACCTCTATCTCTAAATGCCTCAATATTTGATGTCTGACAATAACATTCACTCAGAACAATAAATTCTACAAACAATAATACTGATATTGTAATTTGTATACACAATTTATAATAAATAAATAAAACAAACCTTCATAATAAGATAAATATAATCCCAAATCAATAACCGCTAGACGGTATTCATAAGTCATTTTTCTCACAAACTTAGGCTTTACAATATTCAATCCACAAGTTTGTAACATACACAAAATTAAAGATGAGAATCTCCTCTAAACAGCTGTGTGAAAAAAAAGACAAACTTTTATGACGTCAACATAGAAATATTCCATAATGTCTAGAAACTACGAGGCTCAAAATCAGCCTGAAAATACAGTAGAACACTTCGTAGAATGGATATAACTCATAAACTATACAACTTAGGATAATTTCGACTTTATAGTTCGAAAGAGAAAGAAAAATACTATATAATATTGTCAACTTGTAACATTTGGACAAATATTACCATTTCATTAAATCATATGAACACAGAGGTTACAATTTCTAAAAAAACATCGACATGACAAACTGCGACAAACCTAGCGCAATGAACGCCTACTTGAGTCAAGTAGTGTTTTTCTACTGTTAGCAACAAAATTTTTTCTAAACTTGGTTATGATAGAATGAAAAATTACCTTTACAATGATATATAATACATTTTGATAATATAATATCTACTAGGATAAAAGTTGAATTGGAAAAAATGTAATTTTTAGCGTGAAAAATGACTAAAATTCTTGATTTTGTTTAATTTTTATATAATAAAAACTATTTCACCTAGAAACATATGAAAACCACGGATGAGAAAGATGCGATCTATGGAACAGTGTTATGTTCGATCTATTTGACAGAAATGTCAAATTAAGAATATTAGACAAACATGACGTTAGTTTTGTTTACAAATTGTTACCGCAAATATTTGACGTTACGCATCAAAAATACGTGAACTTCAGCAATTTTTGGAATATTATTTATAACGTTTTGTGGTATTTTTTTGCATGATAATGTATCTACGGAATATTAGCTTTCCAACACTATTTTTTTTATTGTGATAGGACGATCCTAAGTGGGCGAAATGTTGGATTGCAAAAACCGTGTTTTATAGGTGAAACATACCCAACTAGTTCGGGAGTGTGGGTCGATTTCGGATGTTTGCCAGTACGAGGGTTAAAACATTCTATTGTTAAATTTTGCTGTATAATTAAATAAATTGTATGTAACAGATGACAAAAGTGAGGTTTAGAATACGAGGTTTATATAATTAGGTATACATAAACTTTGTATTGATAAAAATGGCTTTAGAGTAACAAGGTAATATTTTGAATCATGTCATCATACTAAATCATGTCAAATATAAAATATTTAGTATGTAAAAATATACTAATATAAGAAAAGAAAGTATGACCACTACACTAAAAAATACAGTAGAACCTCTGTTAACCGGTCCTCGGATTAATCAGCCTATATCGTAGTGTACTGGTTGGATGAGAGTTTCCGAAAATAAATTGTAATTGAAACACCAAAGCGGCGGCGAGTCAAACGACTTTGTCGATAGCAGTATCTCATTGTCGGCGGCGTAAAAATATCGCGGCATCAAAGCAGCGGCAAGTCAAACTACTTTGTCGATAGTGGTATCCCATTGTCGGCGGCATAAAACACGGTGGCATTGGCACCCGTCAGTATAGCAGACATACAGTGGCAAAAACGTTTGATGGTCCGCTTTTTTTCCACGAATCAATTTAGTATACATTATGGAAAATATAACATTTATTTTCAGTTTTCTTCTTGTCTTTGACTGGTTATGATCTACGTACAGTATATACAGTAAATAAAAATGAGCGAGTTACGAAAACGGAAGCGTGTGTTGGTTTCGTTTGAGACGCGGTTAAATGTGTCAAAAGACTTGACAGAGGGGAATCTGTAAAAAAGCTTTGTAGTGTTTAATTTTTTCATGTTTGATGTATAATATACATAACATAATATATACGATACATTTATATACAATAAAATGAGTTGCAATAACATCTTAATTGCTTAATTCTTAGTGCTACCTGATTAAATAAGCTTTCTTTGAACGAAAACCGATTTTTCACGGGAACCTCAGATTAACCGGCCCGGGTGTCAGTCCCGACTAGACCGGTTAAGAGGGGTTCTACTGTATTACAAAATGTAATAAAATAGATTATAAAAATTTACTAATAGTAAAACATTTGAGAATATGTATAGCAAAAAAACACGATTAATCATACATAAAAATTTTCTAAACACTAAACAATATAAAAGTATAAACTCAATAAATCATTCCACTTTATATCTTTTTAAGCTGTGGTACCGATGAAAACAGTCGCCAGGATGAAGTCCTGGTTTATTTGAGCATGTTTCACAATACAGTCTTGTTAGTTTCCTCTCTCCCTGGCCAGATCTTTGGCTGCAAACTGCACAGTCTTTGGATTTTCTTGCCTCCATCCATTCAATCTTTCATCTTCATCGATTACTGAAAGCCGTTTTCGTTTTCTTGTATTTCTTACATTGCTATGATTAGTTTTTTCTGAAGTGTCTGTCTCGGCTCTTTGTGGCTGGGTGGTGTGTTAGTTTTGTACAATATAAAGGCATTTACTAATGTAACTTCTAATAGCCAAAACAATACTTTCCGCCACCATTTAACAGATTTTTTAGCAAAGAGTAAGACTCAATATATTGGTCGGCAAAGTCTACCCCTCCCATATATTCATTGTAACGGAATTACTGATGGTTTGCTAATGGTTTCAACTTCTCCTCTTTTCACAAGCTCAGTTTGGTTATCATAAATAGTTGTCAACATAGTTACTGGTCTCTTGTCTCTCCACTCCAGAACATTAATAAATGTAGGATCATTATTATCTCCATCATTTCTCATTGCTAGTATATCCCCTTCTTTAACTTTGGCTTTTTCCTGATATTCTACATCTATTTACTGTGCCAGTTAAATGTATTTTTTTAAATACAATTCTTAAGCTAATTCAACACTTGTATAGTATCTGTCTGTAAATACATGTAAACTTGGACATTCCCATAAGATTGTTCAAGTTTCTTTATTAAACCCAAAACAACTCCACTTGTGATAAGTAAACCAGGCCTCTCAAGATTAGATGTTGTAAATGAACACATGTAAGGCTCCATGGCACAGATATAACCACTAACAGCATCATAAAGAACAAATATGTTTATTCCCCATTTTATAGGCTTATCTTTGTTGTAGACTTTGAAAAGTACACGTCCTTTAAAGCCTATTGTACTTTCATCAACACTCACAGTTTGAGAAGGGCAAAAGTATTCTTTAAATTTGTTTTTCTAATACTGTAGAACTCTTTTGACTTTACCAGATCGTGTTAAAGTACTTAAAATGGGAACTTTGTAGGGTGGAAGGCCTAAGTGCAAAGTCCAAAATATTTGGAAATATCTCTCCTTTATTAAATGTTGAGCCTGACTTATGAGAAAAACTATACAGTATAATAAACACACAGAACACAATTCTCATAAAAAAATACGCCTAAGTATCAGACGCGTTTCAACGACAAGGTCGTCCTCTTCAGTGATACACCAGCTACACCAACCAAACCATAGGCGTATTTTTTTATGAGAATTGTGTTCTGTGTGTTTATTATACTGTATCTCTCCTTTGAAAAGATGTCCTTAAAAATGGTTGATAGTCCAACCAGTTTGATGAAAAATAATCTTCTAACTCTGGTTTTGGATTATGGGACATATTCATAATAACCCCATTAAATGCTTTAAATTCAGGTAATGTAATATCCCCCTTGTATTTTTTCCCTTGCATATCTATTGCTTTCTTTAATAATCTGAAGCAAAAGCTGACCAGTGAAAAATAAGTGGAAATATTAATTTCCGAGTTTTCTGTCAAATACTGGTGGAGGGATAATATGTTTAAAAATAGGAAAACTTACATCTGTGTCTCTAGAATACATTCATTATCACTGTTACTGATAATATTTTCTTCTTGGTCTACAATGTCAACTAATCACTTTTATGATCACTATCTACATTTAAATAAGTCGATTTATTACCACTGGTGGAAAGCTGAAATATATTTTCATTTAATAATTCCTGTTCCAGTTCATTTTCTGAAAAAGTCTTCACACATTAATAAATCTCTAATACTGTCTGATAACAATAGTTTGTCCCTATCAGCCATGACTATAAAAACAATAATAGCACACAAAAAAATGTTTACAACTCGTAATAAAAAATATAACTTACTCGAAAAGGAAACTGGATTAAATCTAATGCATATATTCCCTGGTTCAACAACTGACTGATAACAGCAGAGAGCTCATGTAAACAGTAGTGATATAATGAGTCATGCTGTTCATGTTTGTTCAGACCTTTGTTGACTGTTATCATGACATCAGACTTATAAATAGCTCAAAGCTGTCCCTTATTTATATTGTAGTTTCAATAAATAGTCAGAAGTCAGATAAGGGAATGTATTGAAATAAAAAAAAGTTAGCTTATAATAATGAGAAGCATAAGATAAATGTGATTCAAAACATGAATAATATTTAAGATGAGACAAATTATTATGGCAAAATAAAGATTTACATTTGTTGATTTCTTAGTTATAAACAATACCATATTATAGTCACAACATCTTTTGGGATGATTGAAAATAAAATTAAAAAAAAAAAAAAAAAAGAAATGTTAGTCATCGTTGGCCAGCATTGCAGGCCAGGAGAGCGTTCGGGAGCATTCAAGTAAAATGGCTGTGTCCAGCAATGCAGGACAAGAGAGTGATAGGCAACATTACATTATAATATATCACAATTGTCAGGCAGATGGCTAGTGGATGCATTGCAGGTTTCAAGAGTGGAAGGACAATTGTGTAAAACACCAAGAGAGGGCAAAGGATTAAAATTCTTCTTTAGGGATATCCTGTTTTGATCTCCCTATTATTACTGAAACACTTTATAAGATACCAGTACTAGATTTAAATATATTGGTTGTTTCCTCATCATTGATCTGAAGTTTCTTAAATATTATAAAAGAAAAATGAGTGAATAAAATGTTTATTCAACATTTTGGATGATAGTGAATATTTGAAACAGTGATATCTCTATGTATTTTTGTTTTAATTAATTATTTACAAGGGCTGTTTGATAAGTCAACAGGTTTTATAAGAGATGATGCTCAAATTACAAGTTTTTTTTAATCTTTGACGTTTGTATATCTTATACAAAATTTCAATAAAATCTGTCTAATTTTTGACAGGGTTCTAAATCAGATAAATTTGTGTTTCATTTCTGCAATGGAAGAAATGTGAAATTTCTGTGCTGATAAAACATTACTTCTTATGTCGAAAACGCTTTAATAAAACTGAATAAAATCTAAAACATAATTATGAGGCCGCTGTTCCGTCCATGGAATAGTTTACTAAATTTCGGTGCAGTTGTACAAACACAAATGATGTTGAGGACCTGGTACAGTTAGATGACCTTCGAGTGAAGATATGCGAGATAGCTAAGATTGTAAACATCTCAGTGAACATATGTATTTTAAATATCTTGCATGAACATTTTCAATCTATCAACAAGATGGGTGCTACATTTACTTCAGAGATGACAAAAATACAGAATCAAGCGACCATTTTGAAACAGTGTTTGAACATGTTGAAGCTAAATCCAAGTGAGTTTTTGAAGTGGTGTGTAACTATTAAATAAACCTGGATTGATTACTAGACTCCAGACATGAAATACCAGTCAAAAGGTTGGATTTCTTCTGGTGAACATGATCCGAAGAAGGCAAAAAGAATGCCATCAGTCGGGAAGATTATCACCACAACTTTCTAAGATTCACATGATATTACTTTATCGAATATCTAGGAAAGAGAAAAATGATCACAGAACAGGTTTATGACCCTTTATGGATCAATTTCACGATGAAAAACTAATTCACTTTATGAAGATAAAACTTTTTTTCTTGACAGTTGCACCAACTCGCACGTCTGAAATTGTCATGACCAAAATTGTTGAATTACAGTACAAACTGTTCCCTTATTTTCCAGAGCTTTAAGGGACTCATATATAGTGAGTACAGACTTAGGAATCCTGAAGGATTCAAGCCAGATACATACCTTTTTTCGTGCAGTCTTTGGTTACATCCCTCACTTTCATCTTTCCTATAAGATCTCTCTTGAACAACTTTTGTTCTTTTTTCAACCCTAATGCTATTAGAGTATTCGAAGATTAGATGTCTTCATTTTATGTTCTTTTCTTTCTTTTTTTATAATGACAGAGATTTTTTCACCTTTGAATAACAAAGTGAAAAACTATTCTTCAAAAATGGCTTGGTGTGACTTCTTACTCTTTGTAAATTTGAAGAAATGGCTTGATGGAAAAAGATCTGCATCACCGAACTAGTTGGCTCGTTGGAGGTCATCATCAAACAAGTTCTTATTTGTAGAGTTAGAGAAAAAAAAAATTTTTTTTGCAAGTTGGAAAACCTTTGGACAAAATGTATCGAGCTAAAAAGAAATTATGTCGAAAAATAAATAGAATTTTAATAAGAAACAAAAATTCTTTCATATCAAAAGTCACCAACTTACAAAACAACCCTATCATATAAATATGTAATATTATTATTCCAGGTTTCAGATTATTGTAAATAAATTTTGCATGAACTGTATGTTGCAGTACTTATGAACTTCCGTAAGAAAGTAAGACGTAACCCGTCTCCAAAGCATGAAATTGAGGATATGAAACTTCTTAAGAAACTGCGCCAGAAGACACTCAAAAGTTTAAAGCTTCCACCAACCGTTCAGATCACAGATAAAGAGTTAAGGTAATAAATTATTTTGTTTTGTTATTTTTTGTTATTCTAATAAAATACCATGAAAGCTGTTGACTTTAGACAAGAACAAAATATTTTTATTTTATACTTTAACCATCTTATCAAATAATTTTTTATTTATTTGCATACTGAAGGTGGCAACACTGGATTCTGAACTGTTATTTGACTGGTTAAGCAGTTGATTTAGCAAGAGAGTTTATCATTTTTTAAGTTAAAGTAACAAACTAGGGTCTTGAAAACTTCTACTACAGGTATATAGTCAATTACTACAGGTAGTATAGTTACAAATTGATTATCATTTGTTGATACCAAGATTGCTTGTATGGTTTATGCTTAGGTCAGATTGGTATTCTCAACTTCAAATTTTGTGTACCTTTTTTCTGTTGTGGACAGAGGCAGGTGACATTGTTGTTATAACAAAACAAAAGTTACTTTCCAAGCAGCCATTGTGTATATTCGAATAAAAAAACTAAATTTAGCGTTTTGTGGATTTTTTCCGAGATAGCTTTAACACATCATTATATCCAGACAACCAAGATTCTGAAGATATTGGGCTTATGAAACCCTAAATACTAATGATTTTGATATTGTTGAGCTTGACTGCTCAGAATTTAGGTTCAAAGTCATAACTTTAAATCCAAAATTATAGAAAAAAATCAGTTGACAGTATTAACTGTTCTTTCATGAGAAAATGTTCGAAATCCTCAAAAATGTATGTGTTTCTAAAATTACATGGTGCTGTCAAAACCATTCTGAAAAGTATGTTGATAGAGTTATCACAACTTTTTGAATGCATTCAGTTGTGTTTTATAATACTTTTTAATATACGGACATCCAGCGCCACATTAGTTTGGATATTGGAGGTTTTACTGTATGTTTTTCTCAAGGAAAGAGAACATAACTCAAAAATAAATATTGTACTTTAGTTAATTTGAGTGCCTCAAAATCAAACTTTTTTATAATATTGTTTTTGAAGTATATATATATATATATATATATATCCATTGTCTTACATTTAGATTTGTGGGTGAAATAAAGCAGTTTCCACTGTCACTGTTTTGAAGACTGCACAATAAATTGCTTCAGTCTCAAATTTCTCAGGTGTACGAATACTTCTAGGTTGGCAAGATGATTTCTTTTTTTAAATAGAACCTGTTGTCCTAAAATTCTTGATCCACTGGAAGATGTTTTTCTAATCAGGAACGTTTTCATTGCATAGAATAGCAAAACATAATCGAAAAACTCTTTACACTGCAATCACGATATGTTATTTTTGGGAAAAACTTCAATATCCTATGCAAATTGTATTCCTAACCACACTAAATGGCAACTGACTGGAATGAATATAGGATTGAGCGGTAATGTCAATTACCACTCCTCTCACCTCTCCACTGCGAGCGCTACAGTCGTTCAAAAAGTGGGAGGTTTTATTAGGTCATCCTGTTTTAGTAATTTTATGTAATATAGTATTGTGTATAACAAATCTCATTTTCGTTCATATTTAGGCAGCTAGATAGAGGTGGAGTATATGTGGTATAAAACTCAACTGCAATAAAATTACTTGACCCTCACGGTATTGGTAATCCTGAGAGAACTTCCCTCTCTTTCATCTTTCCTATAAGATTTCTTTTCTTCCTTTTTTTTTTATAAGATGATGACCATAAGGTTTTTTACCTAGGAAAAGAATTAACCTAGAACAATCGCTTGAACCTACACCAAATGGCATAAAGTTGTTTAACATACTTTCAGGAAATATTAAAAAGAAAACTTTTATTGAGAGTTTCAAGCGCCTCACTCATGTTATACTTCATTCAAAATATGTGAAAGAATATCTTTGCGCTTCCAGAAGCACCTAAACTCAGTTTGCTGGTGTCGGGAAAGGTATATTTATTACAATTCGATGATTCTTGTTTGAATGTTTATAATAGTGTTGATTGGTATTTTTTATATAGATTTATATGCTATTTTATTTATATATGTTATGTTAGTATTTCATGGAAAAATGGAGAGCTGATGAAGTAAATAAATAAACACTTAAGATTTGTTGCAATGACTTATTTTTCCTGTAGAAGTTTGATAATAAAATATAACTTATATTTAAGGATTTTTTAAACATTGCAAAAGTTTTTATACAGATACATTTGTATTGCAGAATGGTGTTTTCTCAGTTAAGCCCTGTATGTGCAATCGTAGGAGGCGTACTTGGCCAGGAAGTTATCAAAGCATTGTCACTACACGGAGAACCTCATAAGAATTTCTTTTTGTTTAATCCAAATAACATATCTGGCAGAGTAATACAGCTTGGAAAATAAATTGTGCAGATTTTTCAAATGTTCAAAAACAAAGTTTGTAAAAAGCAAGAAAATTTTGTGATCCTTCTTTTCTTCTGTACAAGAAGTATTGTTTTGTTTTTATCAATATTTTACAAATTGAGGGGCTAACTGAGAGAGGGTGCTGTGCCACAACAGAGTTTTTGATATAATTAAAGTTTTATTAGTGATGTTGAAACATATTAAAATCATTGTTTTTTTTTTTAAATGTCACTATATTAATTATACATTGTTTTAGTTGAGATAATTAATGACATTTAAAAAAATGCATGTATGAAAGTAAATTAAGCTTATAAACAGTAGTGTGATTTAAAATGCATACAACAACATTAAAACTAAACCTGCCTAGCACCCTAGGTTAAAATTTTATATTAAAATTTTAAGTTTTGTTCTTAAATTCCATACTAACAAAAGTAAACTAACGTTTCGTTGACAATATAAATATTTAAATGTCTATCCCGAAAAAAAAATAAAAAAATAAAAAAAAAATAGGCCTACATTAAATATACCAGGCTAGTTAGTTTTTAGAAGCTTCTTGTTGTTGTAGGAGCTTGATGTTCGTGGTTTTAAGTTTGT
This sequence comes from Aphrophora alni, assembly GCA_963513935.1. NCBI lineage: Eukaryota > Metazoa > Arthropoda > Insecta > Hemiptera > Aphrophoridae > Aphrophora > Aphrophora alni. Next base: position 14,955,996 of record OY740765.1, on the reverse strand, counting down.
AATTCATGATGAACAGCTAAGAAAGTAAACTTTTATTAAGATTTTGGTTTTTAAAAAATTCACAATACATACCCACAACACTATATATTTTGATGGAAAAGTTATGAAAAATGACTGAGAATTTCGGGAAATTGTGGGTCTTTAGAGCAGTCACAAAAGTGTGGCTATGCCACAGCTTCAGTTAGTTAATAACATTATACATAGATGTGAGGAGAGTATATTTTTGTGAACAAACCAATTTGTGAATTTTAGTGGCATAGCTACATCTCTAACTCAGCCTCTCAATTATATACAGTTCTGTATTGTTTTAGAGAAAGTGTTTAATTAAAAATAATTTAGTTACTTAAATCTGTGTAGAATTAGATATAGATATTAAGAAAAATGTATTTTGTGTAACTGATAGATTTGAGGCACAAACTGAAAGAGTAAAAATATTTTAACTGTTTTCTAAAATGCTATAAAGTGTGAAGTCTTATTTGTAATACCAATTGTGTTCCTTCAATGTCATGAAAAAATTGTATGCATTTTTGTAATAAAAAGTATTGTGTTATTTATTATTAAGCCTGGTTCTTTTGGCTTTCCATCATCTTGCCTTCTGTCAGTCCTTCCAAAATTTATTAATATCGTTGTTCCACCAATTGGATTCAAGTTTTCAGAATAGAAAATGTCAGCACCGAAAATTTATGGTGAAGTAGAAAAAAACCTATTTTTAATAGAAAATAAGTGATCTTCATCCCCCATCCCAGAAAAAAAGTAACTAAATATGGTTTCATTTTTATAGTCTCAGAACTCCAAAAATAACATCCATTCAAAATAATAAGTACTTATTCTCCAATATGTGTGTATGTATTTACATGGCAATTCTTCTCCTCTAGTTCCTAGACAAATGTTCTCGAAATCATGTGTAATGTGTCTGAAATCTCTCTCTAAAGTTTGTTAACAAATGAATTCTTTTCTCTTAATTTTATATTTGTAGGGCCACTTCCCAAATGCATAGAAGGGGAGGTCCTGCTGAGAACAACCAATGTTAGCAAAGAAACATGTTTTTCTCTTATAAAAATAGAAATAACGCTCTCTGTGTGTCTTTGCTCCCTGTGAAATAGAAATAATGGAGCTAGTCTGCAACAGTGAAATTGGTCAACAAAGCCTTAGCCTTTCTATTTGACGATATTAGATATGAGTTTGCATACAGCAAAGTAGACCGTACGAGAAATGTCGCAATTTCCAGTACTATTAAAAAAATTTTATCGTTGCAAGAGAGTGAAAAGAATAAATTCCACAATGCAGGATGGTTGGGGACCGGTGAGATGGCTACTGTTTCAAACTTTCCCTCTCTGTTCCTTTAAAGCTGTTGATGAGATTTTTTGAAAACTACCAACAGATTGTAATGAACATAAAACAGGAACTTGACTCTTATGTTCAGCCTCCAATTTGAACGCTAAATACAGTGATGATGCTGCAAACGTTAAACTGAACATAACTAGTATACACTGGAGAGTTCTGTATGTAACGGTTTCAGATTCGCTTAGATTGAATCTTTTGAAAATGATCGAAAGAGACAAACCTGTCCATGTTTTGTAGTTGTTTTTTGCAAAATTCCGTAGTTGTGAATTGCATATCCAATACTGCCGCAAACAAATCAGATTTCATGGACAGTTAAAAATGCAAATCAGATGGAAAAATTGTGATACGTTATTCTAGCATTCCAATCAGATCAAAAAGGATGCCACTCTGACATGTGTGGCCTTTCTAATTTAAAACTATCTAAATTCACAGTATTTTCCTTATGATAATATTAATGTCGATATTTCCACGATGTATGAAATGTACCATAGATTCCAAGAATCGTACTACACGCACGAATCCTTTCCCAGTCTCAATTTACAATCTTTTTAAGATAAATCTCTCTTCGTAATCCATTGTTCTAAACAGAACAATTCTATTAAATCAGGTCCCGCGGATGTAAGACTAGACATTGAAACTTCTGCTAATATACCTGCATATATTACAGCCTATTGTCTGATTTTATATCGTGTACAATCTCCTTACGGGAACCGTTAAAGAGGTTGTGGAATAGTTGCGCATACGCAAACTGTAAAGATATAATAGTATCGATATACTGTTAGCCGATCATTTGTGAACAAGTCACCATGTCCACTATATACCCAGGAGTCATCCACGCTTTCCTCAGGCTCGTGCCTAAAGATAGGTTATCCAATTTATAGGACGTAATTGACAAGGGGAATATCTATTCATTCGATTGTCATCCGATCGACGAAGTGTTGAACGAAGCATTCATCGAAGATGCTCTGCTACATGAGAAAAAAGAAAGTTTCAAGTCGATGAGACGCAAATATCGAGACACGCCTATGCTTCGTTGAAGTGTCGGCTGAAATTGGTGATGGTAATTACGTTTACATTTTGGTGGATGCTGTAAGAGAGGTTTTTTGTTGCCAATATTGCGAGGCTTGTAAATTTAAAAAAATAGATAAATTGGTATACTATCAATTCGATTTTGATGACGAACCACGTTTATATGAGTTTCTTATTGTACAAATCAATCTGGAATTAGACGATGATTTAACTAAAATTACGCTAACATTTCAATAAAAAATTTTACGTGGGGTGGAAGGGGTAGTGGTGTGCTCACAGGTCAGTCGAGGCCATGGAGCGAGCTTCTACTAAGCATCAGGTGCGGCGCCTAACGTTCCTTTGGGAATTGTCTTAAATCTGTTTATTTCAACAGCGAGTGCACTACATTCATCACAAAATGTTTATTCCAGCATACAGGTTTTGGCCTCGGACTGATTTGGCAACATTGTATGACCTTGAATGGAGGCTACTCGAGAGTATACTGCTCCTGTCCAGACGTGTCGCCAAATTGTTTTATATCAAGAAAGATTTGCGCTCTTACATCATTGAGATCTTGGCCAGCGACAAGCTCGTATCTAGCACACTCCCCGAAGCGGACAAATTGTGCGATGAAGTCAAGTTGTTTTAAAACACATGCAGGCAGCAGTAGTTGAATTTCACGCCTTCCAAGATAACGACAAGTATATATAGTCAAAGAGTTGGCTATAGTCGGTGATTATTTTCAAAGTGTTCCCATCTTTAAGCTGCCGTACATATTTTCCGGTCTTAACGACAAAGCTCAGAGAACAGTCCGGTGGTTGCAATCACACTACCACTGTATCAGATGGGATGAGGGCGCTGTACCGTATAGTGAGGATACGATATGCACCTTTTGCAATACTTTTCACTAAAGGATTGGAAAAGGCACAATTTTTGAGACAATTTCATCCTCACGTCATGGAATTGTCTCGAGGAAAAATTTTCTTATAGTAGAGACCTTAAAATGTTTATTACCTTAACATAGATAGTAAATGCATGCTAAAAACTGCAAAATATTACGATTTGCTGCTTGCCTTAATTGTCTGAGAGAGTGCCCTCTGGACTGGTGTAAAAACCCGTAAGGCTAAGTGTGTGTCACCCAGGTCCTTGGCATGGAGTTAATTCTCTCGTAAACCTGTGTGACACAGGCTTGAAGTAGAATCATAATAACACTCAAAAAAATCTTGAAAATAAAATCTAAAATAATTTGGGGGCTTCAATTTTGTAATGGAGTGGTGGTCACAGGAAATAGTGATGGATTGGGGCTATTTCCACAAGGGGTAAAGCCTTCTGATTACCCCGGCTTGTAATGTGGGCACGAGGAATGACTTCACTGTACCAAATGATGGTTCCTACCCTATGAAAACACAGAGGATAAGTCTATTTTGTCTGTCACGAGTTAGGAGGGTGAGAAAGAAGATGTGGTGGACAGATTGTATAAATTTAGAAAATGTATATGACTCCCGATGCTTAACTTACACGGCACAGATCCCATATAAGGTTCTACCACTCTAATGTTAATGGTAGAAGTCTAATACACACACACCTTAAACACAGAGTCTCATGTAACACTTGGCACCGTATCAACCATTGGACAGGTCCAAATAAATACTGGGCTGGGTAAGCACTGATTACTTTTGGATAGATACGGTTTATTTTGGGTAGGTACTTTGATGATTATTAATACTTGGAGGTTGGGTAGGATCTATGATGGTTACGATTGGGTAGCAGCTGGCTGAAAATACTTTCTACTTGGACGCCACTAGTTGCAATCGTTGTATTTTAACAGTTGTATTTTTTTAAACTTTAAAACCATTTATCCAGACAGTGTTTTTGGAACTTGTAGTTTGTTTGAAATTGTACTTTTATCTTTCATGTTATCAATATACTTGTAGAGTGAATGGGTTTGACTAGTTTTGTTTTTCTTCCTATCACAAATCCTAAACCTAGAGGTACGAGCTAGACCCGTACCGTAAGGCGTATGTTAGTTTTTCGTGTACAAGTGCGAAAAACTCTACACGCCTTAAGGTAAGGGGTACGTGTCCGACCTCCATGATTGTGCATCGTAGTTTGTGCTTAACATAATATACATTTAATAAATATATTTTGTTATACATATTACAATTAACAAGTGTACTTGCCTGTGCTGGGCTGTGGTTTCCACGAAACCTAAACTACTGCTGCGCTCTAGTAGCCAATATTAATATCTATAAATCAAATATATCACACATTATTGTAGAGGTGAATATAACATCAAAAATAAACCAATGTGTGGTGGTGCGCTCTGGTTCTGAAAAATGTAAACTGTTAAACGGTACTGTAATTATCAACGCTCCCAACAGTACATCGTTGTTGATAACAAAATATAATTACATATAACTACGATAGTCAACAACAACAAACATGGGTACTTATATTCTCCATTAAATATACTACGAGTAATACTATGCACAATAGCTCAGTCGGTATAGTATCTGGCTTCAAATCCAGACTTGATTGGTTCGAATCCCACTGGGAAATCAAAAGTTAAGAGTCTAACATCACAGAACATGACGTCAGGGTGTAATGTGTATCTGTGATGTCACTAGCAGATGACCACAAAAATGGCCGACATAAAATGGCAGTCATTAAAGGGGGAGGAGCAAACATGCCCACCCTTCTCCAACCACTCTAACTTGGTTCTCAAGTGCCCCATTCTCTCTACTGACAGCTATAACAAAATTATGTTGTATTTGTAAAATTCATATAGGTAGAAGATAAGACATATGTCAATATATACAAATATAAACCATTTTAAATATAAAATAGTGTGTTTTTATACAAATATATTTTGTTTTCATATAAAATCAATATCATAAACTAGGCATACAGTTGCAAAATAACCAAACCTTAAAATAATTTTTACCCAAATTCGATTCTTCAAACACTGTTCAGGGAGTGTAATTGTAAGCAGCAAACAATCAGAAATACAGTTTTATCAACTAGTTGTAATATTAGAGTCTAAATTTTGGACATCGGAACAGAGTTGGTATTATTTTACGTATTATGCTTAGTGGACCTAAAAGCCTTCATACAAGCTTTAACCTGGTATAGACTCAGTGGAACCATAACTGTTTGTCTTAAACAAAACCTTAATAAGCTACACTTGTACCGTTAATGTGATGTAATTATTATTCAATGCAAATAAAATTAAGATCTATGTTAGTTTGTTCATGCAACAAATAAGAAGACCATTTACTCAAAGGCTTGGCATTGGTTAAATATGTTGTTTTATATCTGATAATTGTAAATGAGGCTTATTGCACAGTAAGGCTAATGCAAACAGGGAAACTATAACCATTTGTTGTATTAACCTTAAGTGGTCAGTTGTCAGTGGTAAAACAAGAACAAAAATTAATCCAAACTGAACAGAAACCCAATTTATTAATTCAAATTCTCTAGAGTAGAATCTAAACAAAGTTCTAACTATTAAACATTGCTATGAATTGCTCGACTGCAGTACTATATCTAAAACAATTGTTTTTGTGTGTGCTTAAACTACCTTATGTTGATCAAATATGATTTTTCTTGTTGTTTAATAATTGCAGATGAGCTATAATTCACAGTAAAGCTAATGCAAACAAGGAAACCAGTTTCGGAAAGAATTTAGTTAATCCTGAGGTTCCCTACATGGATCTACACATTTCTTCATTTAGTCTTGGGTTAGATCCCTCATCCGTCCTTCCACAGTTCTTGCTTCGTTTATCTAACTTATAAAGAACAAACTGATTTACATTGTAGCTTTGTAGTAGTGTCTTCATTGTGTGTGTGTGTGTGTATAGTTAAAACAAAAAATCAGGTTATACTACGCCAGGTCTCAATATAATTTAACCATTGAGTTTTTATTTGATATATATCTGCAGTAGGTATTTCTTGCAACTCACTGACAGTAATTTTAACATAAACACATTTTACTAACGGTTTCATAGTTGATTTTATTTTGTATACAGTCATCTCCCACATTTCACAAAATAAATATTCATACTACAAATTCTCCAATTTTTTTAGGAATGAAGATGGATTTGTGTATATATTGCAAAGCTTTATTTGTATAACATTTATTAAATTTGTATTTTATTTCCCTTGTGAACAATATAAAGATATGTTAATAAATATTTAAAAGATAATAAAATATAAAAAAACAAGAACAAATTAACATTTAAATGAAAAAAAAAAAAAAAAAAAATTACCACTGCTAACATAAGAATTAAATTGTTTTGGAAAAGAAAACAAGACACTAGTCTTGAAGTATATTGTTTTCTTTAGACTTATAGTTTAATTGATTATTTTATATTTATTCTACCAATATACTAAGAATATATATATATATATATTGTTTCAATTTGATCATAATTTTAAAATGTATTATATTTGTTATAGAGAGATTAAAAATTAGTTTAAAACTCTCCATTACCTTATATCTAAAAACAGAATTTCGCAAGGGGAAAAAATATATACAAGCGAATTTTTTTTTCAAACTAGTGCGAATCTCATGAATTTCACAAATCAAACAGATAAGTTAGCAAATTATTTTTGAAAACAGTTTGTGACATATAGTTTTGGAAAATATTACTATAATTATATTACTTTAAAAAACATTGCTAGATTTTCAGTTCGCACAGGTAAGAGAAGGGGAGAAGCATAGTGCTTGCTGTCTCACTCGCTCTCTACCACCGCTCTTTCTCCCAACACTTCCGAGTCAACATGGTCACCGAGTCACAGATAGACACACGGAGCAGTACTGAGTAAAATCAAATCTTTGATTATTTATTATGAAGTAAATAAATAATCAAAGGTACAATAAACCTGAGAACCTGTACCAATGAAAACCTAATACTGATTAAAAACAAACCGTGATCAGAGTTCCAAAATATACTAAAAAATAAATATAAAAGAGAGTATAGTAATAAAAATAAACAAATAAAAAAACACTTTGGAGTTGTGTGTATTATATGTAAGCAAGTTTCGTCTATATATATACAATATTATGTTTTCATTTTTCATGTGCCTTATATCTCTTAAGTAATTTGTTCTCCAGGAAACAATTTCCGGTAGTACAATTAAAAGTTTTCTTTTTGATTGGCATTTCACAACGATATCCCATATTCTTTATTAAGTGACTGAGGAAAGTTTTGGTACAATGAAGAATGTCTTCCTCTTGGAAAACGGCCAAAAGACGTTTTAACATTGGTGATGTTTTCTTTACAGCATAAAACTTGTGAGTACGCTATTATATTTCATGCATGTTTTGTCTAGAGAAATCAACTCAAATAACACAATATTTATATACTTCATTAGTTTGATAAAAAACTGATTATTTTGGAATCATGAAAGACTGCAACTATATGCCTTAGTATTTTATGCATGATTTTTTTGTCTCAGGAAATCAACTTTAATATGTATGTTTAATATATTTTAGTAGTTTGATAAAAAACTGGATATATAGAAATCAGGAAACATTGCAACTGTAGGCCTTAACAATATATTTGTGTTATATAATTCAGAAGTTTGATTAAAAACTTCTTTTTTTAGGAATCAAGACCGATTGCAACTATATGCCTTTATATTTCATGCAAGTTTTGTCCAGGGAAATCAACTCCAATAACAATATATTTGTGTATATATATATCATTAGTTTGATTAAAAACTTGGTTTTTATGAATGAAGACCGATTGCAACTACACACCTTTATATTTCATGCATGTTGTGTTTATGGAAATCAACTCAAATAACAATACATTTGTGTTGTATATTTCAGTAGTTTTATTAAAACTTGTTGTTTAGGAATTAAGACAGATTGCAACTATACGCCTTTATATTTCTTATATATATTTATGTAGGGAAATCAACTCCAATAAGCCTTAATGCTTCATGTAAGTTTGCAAATAAAGAAAAATAACTGAATACATGTATTTAATTAGTTAATAGGTTATTTACCTTGTTATCTCTGTTCCCAATCCTGTATTAATTTGATAGGATTACCGGTTTCAACTATTGGCAATGCACACGAGATTATTTTTTCATTCAATTCTATGCAGTTTTGAAGAACTACTTATTTAAACACATAAATTGTTAAAATTATATGGACATAGAACATGAATATTATAAACAATTATAAAAAAGAATACTTAAATATAAAAATAAAATGATTCACTTGTAATGGATGTAACTAATTAAGGATAATACAATTCAACAATTGTGTTTATAGTATAAAAAATATGTTATATCGTTCAGTAGTTTTATTATTGATGAGACAATTTAGGGCTTAACGATTATGTTTATATTCTTCATTATATTATTTCACAGTGTTCGTTTTGTAGAATGAGTAATAAATTAAGGATAATAAATGTAATAGTTTATTATCGGTCTCAAATTAATTCAATTGTATTCAATTAAACTACCATTACACATAAATATTATTTTCAATTATCAGCAAATAGCAATTAAGCAAGATTGGATTCTCATTAAATGTTTTAAAACCTGGCATTAAACCACTAAAGTCAAAGTGGCCTGTGCCATCTGATCTACTTACTTGATGCCATTTTGTTATACCCTTTGATACAACTTCCCAACACTTCATTTATCAGTGATAAATTATTAAATTTGATTAGGATGTCTGAAACCTTTAATAAAATATATTACTAGGCATATATGAAATTACTAAAATAATCGTGGTCAGCTCTAATTGGTAAGAGAGCTATCAATTGTCGATAATAAGCAATACCACCATAATAATCATCTATCACAACTAATTGGTAAACTAATCATCTCATCCCTAAGTTTTATCTTGGTTATTTCGTAATCAACCAGATTGCAACTGTCTTAAATTAGGTTCTGTCCAAAAAAAATCAATCAAATTGTACTGGACATTAAAAATGTTTAAGAGACAAATTTGTCCATATAAATCAACTGATTTGTTTGTACTGAATATTTAAATAGTTCAATATTAAATATATAAAACAGACTGCAAAATTATAAATACATTGTACAATTAAACAATCATTTATCACTCTGTATTGGTTTGAAAATTATGAACAGTAGTATAAAATGCTGTTTAACATAGTTTTATGAAAACTAACTTTTATAGAAATAAAATAAATAAAGAGTTTGTTTCATAAAATACCTATTTGTATATAATATTTGCAAATGTATTAAACATTATTTATGTACACTATCTATGTTTTGGGAGGATATTAATTAGGCGATAAACATGTACATTTCAAAATGTATGTTTTAATAAAAAAATTGTAAAAAATAATGTACAGATAAACTAAGAAAAAAACCTTACTCAATTATTTTACAGTTACTATGTTCAACAGTCCTTTTATTTTACAATTAAAATTAAACAGATGTTTTTGCTTTAAACACATAAATGTTGCTTGTTTATCACAATATACAACAAGCTGGAATATTATCTCACACAATAAAATCAGGACCACTATATTCATTTTCAGTTTCATCCGAACTTCGTAGTCTTGATTTATTCTTGTGGTGGTGTTTTTAGTGATGTTCAAGTCTTGCGTGTTTTATGGGAACAATGATGATGCACATGTTACCCGTCAGTTGGTCTAGGTGTAACGATTGTTAACTTGGGGACACTCTTTCAGGTGGATTCATATCCTAATGACAAAGTAAGTATCTATTAACAAAAGACAAATTCCAAAAATGAACAATTCCAATAAAAACACAACCTACTGTATAAAAACACAATATCTAAGAGTTTAAAAACTTAAATATACTAATTGTATAAACAAAAATAAATCATATTTGCAATAGCAACTATACAAATACCTAGTTTATTACAGAGTGGTTCAAAATAAGGTTTTGTAACTTATGGCTAGCCCAGACTTCAGTCTATCGGACTTCTGCCATCCTAATAAAGCTTAGTGATTTTCTTTCTTAAATTTTAGTCCAATTTTTAACACTGTAGGAGGTGTTGCTTATTCATTCTTGAATTTGGAGACGGAGTGTACACATTTATGAATTATATATTCCAATTCTCTTCAGGTGCGCTGCAAGACAGTCATGTCTTGTATCAACAGGGGCGGCTTAAGGTCTGTGCACCCATATGGAGCGCCAAAATGGGTTATTATAAAAAAATCTAATGTGAATGCCGAATCTGTTGTGACATTTATCAATTGCGATACAGATGAAAAAATATATTGTATCAAAAAACCCATACAAAATTAAGGATTACATAAAAATACCTTGAAGTATGTGCACGACAAATAATTATCTCAAACACAAACGATCCAGTTCGACCGCTCCCTTCCTACCGAATAACCAACTACTCATATGCACGTCAACATCAACTGCCACACGCCACCTACCCTCCAATCCCTTAAACAAGACATTTGGACTCGTCAAGGGAACCATCACTGGGACTATACAAATACAAAACAAAGCGTGATTCACCTCAAATCGGATCACAGGGGGGGGGGGTCGGCGTCTGTTTATACTGTGTGTGTTAGATGTTACAATTAGTTATTTTTTACTTACAATATAACTAACTATAAATACAATTGTGTGATTTTATAAATATGAGATATAGTGAAAAATAGGTTAAAATTGACTTTTAAAGTGATGATCAAAGACGTACTTAATATTTTGCCGATAAAACAAAAATATAAGAAAACAGCTAAAAATGGTGAAATATAAATAAGACGTTTTCCAACTTGACATCCTTAATTATTTTTTATTTCAAAAATAATAATAAGTAAAATAATTTTGAAAACATAGTTTTCTCCAGTTATTTACAAGGTCAGTTTTGTACACTATTGGGAAAGAAAAACTGAATTACAGAAAATTGTGTGCATGATGGGTTCCCAGATTGCTTTCTGAGGATTACAAAAGTTGCCCAGTGTTTTATCCTTTTTGATTTGATATGATGAGGAAGGAGATAAACTTTTGGACCACATTGCTATGAAAGATGAAATGTGGGTGTCTCACATGACCTCAGAAAACAAGCAAAAATCAATGGAATGGCAGTACACATCATCTCCAGTCAAATTGAAAGTCATTTTGACTCTTTTGGTTTGAAGAGTTTCAGGATTTTTATCCTGTCATCAGAAATCTTATTTCCTCATCTGAGATCATCACTACATTAATATAAATTAAACAAAACACAACACATTTATGGACAGTTTATTGGTGCGTAATATTTGGCTACTGAACGCAACTCAAGTTGAGTTGAACAACCTCAGGTGAGGAAATAAAATTTCTGATGATGGGATAAAAGTCATGAAACGCATCAACCCAAAAGAAAAAGAGGTCACATGACGGAGCAAACAAAATAAGGTAAGAAACTTTGTATTAAAAATAACCCTAGTATACCGTATTTTCTCCTACTACAGGAGAATGCATGTATAAGAGAAGTTTTTGGTGTTGAAGTGCATAGACCTGATGTTTTACTAGGCTTAACAGTAACTGTAATTATGATAGCACCTAGCTGCTTCAATCGATGATTTTATTCTCAGACTTTTTTTGTTCAATATTATTATTTAAAGTTTGTATAAAATAGTTTACTGTAATTTCACATATTTATAAATATTATTCATGGTGTCTGAAGTTTTTCTTTTATTTGGCTCTAATATTTCCTTGACCCGAACTAAAAAATCCACAAATCCATAATTATTGGTCTGTAATAAAATATTTAATTGATAAGGAAATATGTGAATGAAATGTGTTTGTAATCTAATTTCATACCAAAGGAAATTTGTATTCTTTTATTAAATCAAAAGTGTATATTTCACGTCAATTACAGATACTACACCTGACCCTCTTCATTAACTTCTCAATATTGCACATTCCAAAACAAAAGATCAAAATTATACTCATTATATTTCAATCTAAAATCTATATGAAATTTAAGAGAGAACTTGAGGTCATTAAAAGAGTAGATAAAAATTCGAGCTTATTAAAAGAGTAAATTAAAATTCTAGCTCGTTAAAAGGTAGATAAAAGTTCGAGCTCATTTAAAGCTCAAACTTGTTAAAAAGGGTATATAAAATTGAGCTTGTAAAGGCTTGGGTTAAATCTAGGCTTGCACACCACTAATGGGCAGGAGTCCAATCCTGGAAAAAAAAACTGTAAATAAGTTCTCCCTCTTCACATTTATTATTTCTATAGTCTATACTCTTTCACTCTAAGTGGCAGAATACTGTTGTTCTTAAAGAATAAAATTGTCTATTCACTTATTATTTTACATTAAGTATGTGTTTATACCATACTATTCAACAATTTCAGAAGGGAATATAAATCAGTATTTGAAGGAAGATGTCTTAACTTCGATAAAATTGGGAACGACGTACACATTTTGAACGTTTTCTCCTAAAAGCCTAAATTATAAAGTGGAAAATGTTTTCAACTGTAGAAAAGCTAACATACAGATGGAAATTGAGTTCCAAGAAGACTGTTTAAGAGACAAATTTGCTCAAATTCCAGAAACTATTGAATATGAACAATTCTGGATTGTGTTACGAAACACTTTCAACTAAAAACCTTAGTTGTAAAACTGTATAGCCTACAATGTTTGTCTGTAAGTATGTGTATAAAACACAGTTCTCCAAGATGAAATTCATAAAATTCACTCATACCAAATCAAATAAAAATCAGTCTAAACGATTCGTCACCCAAAATATCAGTTCGGTCGTTGTCAGTCAAAAAGTGAAAATGAAGAATGGCCGTATTTGATAAAATATATAAATCGCCCAAATTTCCTTCGCTTGCGATTTTGTAAACGGGTTTGGGTGCAACAAACTCGTAAAAAAATATTACGGTCCGGGAAAAAACATCGACAGTCATTGTTGACAACTCGTTTTAAATTAAATACGTTTATAGCACGAGCGAAGCAAGTTTAGGCCATTATTTTATTCAAAGATTCTTTTCACTCTTACATTGAGAATTATAATATAAGTTCGACTTAATTTGTTTTTGGGATGGGCGAGTTGAAAGTTTCCGCACCATTTATTTAGGATTTAGTTGAATTTTTCTTTTCCCTTTTTGTTTTAAAGGCGAAAAATAAGGAAGAAAATAAAATAAAGTAAAGACCCCTAGCTTTCGAATATTCTAATATCATTAGGATCAGGAGAAAACAAGAGTTGGTGAAGAAAGATGAAAGGGTTCTCAAGGTTACATGAAAGAAGGTGTAGATTAAACCATGGTCTCGGAACCGCACACCTGAGGATAGTAGAATTGAAAACAGATTTGTTTTTGTTTTACGTAGTATATTATTATGATTGCAAGAGCCATCCTCATTATTTATAGTGAACCCTTGGTCAAATTAATTGTAGGACAGACACATTTCATAAATAAACGGCAGTATTTATTTATTAATTTTTATCTATGATTAATAATCTCCATTTGTAATGTACAATTATATCACACACACCAAACCGTTATAATGTATTTGATGCTACCAGAACTTAAATGTGACAGCAGACATAGCGCCCCTTCTATTTTGTATTTAGTATACGTTAAAATTCTGAAATAAATTCAAGCAAAATAAAATTAGTACGATAGCAATTCAGTATCCGATGCAAAGCCCTTACCTATCAAATAAATATTTCAGTTTGTTATAATACTATCTCTACTCACGCTATATATTCTCTGTAGTACCGCTGAATTTAGTGTAGAAAAAATTTGCACGATACAAGTAAATCCGATTGCAAGACATTAAGTATTTTTCGTCTGACTGCTTCAAAAACAGCAACATTGAGATGCTAAAGTTGTTTTTTTTAGTTCTAGGACCTAAAAACATCAGCTGTAGTCGAGGTTATCAACTGTTACTTCGTTTATACAAATTAATTAACGATTGTAAAGCATCTATAAAAACAACCGATAGCCTACTCTCGATTGTAAATAACCGTTAAAACAGCTGTTACATCGATTTGAAGACAAATGGGTTATAACATTTTAATTTTTTTTAAATTGTTTGGATTATAACGAAAAACATAGTTCATCACTAGGACCAAAAGAAGCTTTTCGATCCTCGCTCATCTTCCGGCTGGGGCGGAGGCGAGTTAAACTTGAGCTTGTATCGAAAAGCTTTTGGTCCTAGTGATGAAATATACTATAAGACCCCCATTTGTTTTGTTTGTTTTTTACCGATAACTGGTGTTTTTGAGATGGTGACCATATATTTAGTTTGGGTTCTTACAGACTACATTTGAGCAAAATTTAGAATCATGATTATCTGCGAGATGAAATAAAAAGACATGTTAGGTTTTTTTTAAACACCAAGCATTTGTTAGGACGTTTTTTTAACAGTTTCGGGTAATCAGGTCAAATTATGGGGCCTCCCCCCCAAATCCAGCTACTTCCTACAAAGTACTTTTGGTGTGGTAGGTATCAATGAGAGGCACAGCTGGCAGCTGGTTGATTATATTTGGAAGTCATATTTAACCCATTGTCATTAATATTTCGTTTATTAATTATTGATTTCAAAAAATAATCCTTAATAGACTTTTGACTTTTCATTTTAATAAAAATAGTTTGCGAGATTACAAGTAGTTACAAATATACTTTTAACCAAATATAAAACACAACAAACTAAGCGACAGTTACTTGCTTTTCCAATAATTATTCATTAGAGATGAGATGACGATACAACAAACAAAAAACTATTTGACATCTTTCAAGTTAGGTACAAATTTTACATCAGTTTAAGTCCACTTTTAAATCCGCCCTTTTTGGTGATAGAAAACTAAAGACCAAGAGATATAGTTATATAGACTCATATATTATATATTTTTATGCAAGGTATAGTATATTCTTTAATATAATATAAATCAAATAGTTTCATCTTTATAAATCATACACAAAAAGTTTATTATATTTAATTATAATATATAATAATAAAACAAAGAAATAATTAAACAGTTAGGGCGGAAATGGAGTGGACTCCACCTGATATATTTTTGCACTGGAATAAAATTAATAATAGGCCTACTACAACAGCATTGTGAACACACTAAATGTTTTTTTATAAATGGAAATGTTATTAAAAAACACACATTGAAATTTTGCATATAGATAACAAACATATGTACCTATCTCGTGTTTAAATTTGAAATGTCTACAAAAAAAACTATTGGTGTGATATTTGGTCGCACAAGTATACGAGTGAATAAAAAGGGTAATTGTGGGTGAACTAAGCATTTTTACAATTTAAAATTATATTTAATTTTTGGTGTTTTTTTTGTCACACTTTAATTATTTATATAATTCTATCTCAATCACATCCATATTTCAACGTCTATTTAATTCGCCAGTGGGGTACATTATCCTTTGAGAGCCACGCGACGATATATCGTTGCCTGTACACCATGCGAAAATTGCAGTGAGAAATGCAATATTTCGTTGCCGTGGGGTCTTGCGTTATAAAACACATTGTATAACGTTAATAGGTATTATATTTATGTTACTGCTTACTAGTAAATATATCCAATGAGTCTATAAAAGAAGTTGGCTGTTAGACATTGTGATATTATATGTTATGGCATTTAATTTGGAGTTTGTAGACTACAAGAAACGATGGAATCAAGTGGCCTATTGTGTAGTTGTTTACAATTCTCGCAAGTTGTTCTAATGTCATGTGTGTTTAGTTATTGTGCTTTTTTGGTTATTTACTGTGTAAATAGTTATTTTTAGTGTTCTTATTGACAAATTGTGCAGTGTGTTCTAGTTTTAAGTGTATGTAACAATATAGAATCTCTATGAAAATTGATAGAGAAAACATTGCTTCAAGTGAAAGTGACAGACAGCTTGAAGTTGATCTATCTGACGATAATGTTTCACTTGCTTCCGAACGATCTGATTTATTTAGTGAAGATAGTGATACAAATGGACATCCTTCTTATTATCCAGAAAATGATTCCATCAAACGTAATAGGCTTTTTTTTTACACAATGAGACCTAGACCCTCCTTACATAACCTTATCACATAACTTTCCATCCACTTCAACCAGACAATTTGTTTAGTACTATAAATAAATGGAAAAGGTTTGAACATTTGAGGCAGGTCCCATACTTTTGGAGCATAATATATATATATATATATATATATATATATATATATATAATACAGTACAAGTTAATGTATCATTTCAATAAAGAAGATGACAATCAAATTTACTTTAATTCCCAATAACAAAATTATCAACAAATGATTTTTTCCGTAACCATGGAAATAAATTTAGATAGATGTAAAATTTCAAAAGTAAAGAAAGAAAATTTGTTTTGCTTAAAATTTAAATGATATATATATATTTGTATAAGTAATAAAAATGATCTGTTTTGTTAACAATAACACTGGGTGTAGTGACACCATTAGGCGTATTGATACAAAATTGGTTTTAAAAGTTATATTATCTCTAATTTTATATGCTGTTTTTGAATGTGTTATTAGTGACGAAAATGAGTTGCATAACAAGAGAACCAATGTATATCCGTATATTTTTTTCGAGTACGGGGACTATATTTTTGTACTTGCCTCCACAGTTTGGTTATCTATAAGTTATGAAAGCGGAATAAAAACACGTATTTTGAAGTTTATTCATGAAGTAAGTGTATTTATTAAGGAAATATTGTTTACACGGTGTTTAAGGCTCTGAATTAGAGTTCTTTATTAAACTTTACTCATATAGAAACTAAAGAGATAGAACAGTTTCTATTAATTTATCTATCTATTTATTATTACAATTTTTCATTCAACTGCATTAAATTTAATTTTCACTTTTAAATCATCTCATATTAAAGCGATTTCAATGTTTTCTGTATGTAGATTATTGTCATTTTTCACATTCTAATTTTTCACATTCTAATTTTTCACACTCTGTTAGAGTGATAGAGATTGAATTAGATAAATAATTTAAGTGTGATAAAAAAAATCACCTTAAATTAAATATAAACCGACGTAAATAAAAAGGAAGAAAATTGCTAAACTTATTGGATAAGCTGTCAAACTTTAAAAATAAAATGTTAAACTGGACCAAAAATATTTTTTAAACTGACAAGTTTGTCTTTGCTAGTAAAGGACAATACTTATTTTTATATTTGTGTGTTTCTATTCAGTTTTGGGTATGCGTTATCTGCACCAACATCGCTCTCAAAGTAATCTGGACCCAACTGATTGAATTCACTTCCATCTTTTGCACACATTTGTCCAAATGGGTGAGTTTTTATTAGTAAAAGTCAGTTTTGTTAATTCTGAAATATTTTATAGTTTAACTCTACTGGTCAAAATTAATAAAAATTTATTCAAATATACTTTAATTTCTTTTAATATATATTGCAGTTGTATATATAAAGCAGTTTTGTGTTTGTAAAAATTTAACTGACTATCTGTGTAACGCTAGATATTTTCATGTTCGAAATTTTTAAATTTGAGTGTATGGCATATATAAAATGAATCCTTGCAATAAATTTTGACTCATTTTTCTCAGTAAACATTAAAGGTTCAAACAAAATTTGGAATCGAACACTATGAGTGTATTGATCAGTCATTAAAGTTGTAAGATGGTTTTGACCAATTTTAGTGAATCTATATCAAACAACATATTTGAGAAAATCCTTTCTTTTTTTTTTGAAAAATGAGTAAATATATAAAATTGAACTTTGATTGTCACTTTATTTAAATGTTCCATTTTGAAACAAACTGAATATAGAAAATGTGGGTTTTCAATACGGCCTAAAGAAAAAATAATACACTTAACTTCAAAATTGTGGTAAAAATTTAAACAGGTTTTTATCACAATTTTACATTTATATAAAGATGAAAATTATCTGTGTAAAGATGAAAATATGATAACCACACATTTTAAACATTTTCTAATTAGTTGCATATTGTTTCATACAGTTAGCTAAACTACACAGTCAAATGGATTTTGATTTGATTCAAATAGCTTCCGTGATTGTGAAGAGTGAAACTTGTGCTCGAGTACTGTTAACGGCAATTGCTTTGTTAATGTTCTTCTTTGTTTTTCAAAGTGCCAACTTGGTTGGTTATACTGAATCTTTAAATAAGAAGTAAGTAAAACGTTTAGGTAATTTATTCGTTCATAATTTGTAACATAGAATTTACTGTTGAATAAATATGTTTTAATTTAAACTTAATAGATCAGAGTTTATGTTTCGGTAGCAAATGATAATACAAGTGCTTGAAAATTCGTGTGTTTACAGTAAGAGGTTTCTCGGTTGAGAACAAAAGTGCAACTCTATTATTAATTGCCCTCAACTAATTTTAATCGAGTTTGATTTGAAACTTTGTGTGTGTGTATTAAAGGTAAATAACTGTTTGTGTATTTATATATGTAAAACACAATATGTAGCTACAGATTGGACAATTCGTAACAACATTTATCTATACCACCTGAAAACAATTTATTTAATTCTTTAAAATCGTTAGACCAAAAAAATCAAAACATTGGAAATAAGACGATTTTATAATTTTTTTCTTCTATCAAATATTTTAACCACATTGATTAAAACATTAGTTCAGAAAGATTTGTAGAGACATGGGGGATAATAAGTTAAACCACCTTTGTTTAAAACTTTGTTTAAATTACACTGAAATAATAATTTCAAACTTTTTAAATGTCGATGTAAACTTTTGGACTGATTTATTTGAACGTTACTTTGCATTGAATTTTATGGCATTATTTAACAGTCGACTAGGCCTATGTGCATAAATTTTTCAAAATTATTTTGTAAGCGTTTTCAAACATTTAAAACCAACAAACAACAAACTAACTTATTTCAAATATCTGTTTAACTTATACTTTAACACAATTTTTGTGAATTTTAATTTAGAGCTCAATATCCAGTAACAGACTGTGGTTCACCAAAACGAAAAAGAAATACGAGGAAATGCGTCCAGAAGAAGGCTGACATAATTACAAAAATTAGCACATGAATACATGGACCAATAGCCTATTGTCTGAATTTAAAAATTTCAGTATGTTGTTAAAATTGTTTAGTTTGTTAACAATTTATTAAATTATTATATTTTATGTAAATAAATTTTGTATTTATTTGTCAATTAGCTGATGCGTTTTATTCGAATTTCTGTAGCCTATAGGTAATTTTCAGTAACTTATATATGTTTGCTACTTAGATATATATTTGTATATACAGTAGAACCTCTTTAATCCGAACTAATTGGGAACAGGGGTATTCGGATTATCAAATTGTTCGGATTACATAACATATTGTGCTTTTCACATAAAAAACAGCTAAAACGTGGCTAAAAAGGATCATAACAAGTGTTACAGAAAAGATGGAAATGCTTTGCAGTGTTAAATATTGTTTATTTAATTAATAGTAAACATAGAATATAAACAGTACATATTACAGTAGAAAAAAATTAGTACAGTAGAAAATAACAGTCTGTCTTAAAATTTAAAAAAGTCACTCATTTTCTTCTGAACCAAAAATGAAGTGCATTTTTTCGCTGCTAAGTCTCGAACTTGCTTCAAGACCATCAATTGCTTTAAGGAGCATTCAGATTGCTTTTCATACCAGTTCATAGCCGACTCTAATGCAGTAAACGCATCGGCATGGGATGGTCCCGAATCAAACGTCTGTTCTTCATCACTGCTGTCTTCAGATTCGTTTTCCTCGTTGACTATAGAAAAAATCTCGTCTTCACTATAAATTTGATATCCTGGATCATTCTTGTCGCTGTTGATCCACTCAGTTGCATCAGTCACATCACACTGCTCAAACACAGGAATAGCCTGACAAAGATCAACAATTTCTTCGACAATCACAGTTTCTTTATGTTCTTCACTCCCGGTACATTCATTTTTGGCAGACGTAGGCCATAATTTATTCCAAGCATTCGTGAGATTTTCCTGTGTTACATTTGCCCAAGCATCCACCAGAATGTAGCAACAGTCCTTAAGGTTTAATTTTTTCGTAAATGCAATCACACTTTCTTCGTCTCTCTCTGCTAAAAGTAGCAGCCGAAGCAATTCTTTCCTGTACATTTTCTTGGTTTTCGCAATGACACCTTGATCCTCGGGCTGGAGGAGGGCTGTTACGTTTGGTGGAAGGAACTTAACTGAGAAGTCTTCATCAATTTTGTTCAAAATATCAATGCCGGGATGAGTGGGAGCATTGTCAATTATTAACATGACTTTTCCTGTTTTGGCTTCTTTCTCTCTGAACTTTTTTACCTCTGGTATAAATGTGTTTGAGTACCAATCAAGAAAGATATCAAATGACATCCAAGAGCTTTTTTGTGCCCTGTAAGTAACAGCAAGACATGACAAGTTTTTAAAACATTGGGGTTTCATACTTTTACCAATTAGCAGTAATGGAAGTGAGTAAGTACCACTTGCATTTGCACAAACCATAGCTGTTACTCTGTCTTTGCTTATTTTGTATCCGGGAGCTCGAGTTTCGTTACGGGATGCAAGAGATTTTCTCGGCAATGAGCGCCAATTCACGTCAGCATTATAAACATCATCCCTTGAAAACCCCTTAACATCTACAGTTTCTTTAAATGTTTTTACAAATGCTTCTGCAGCCATAGCATCACCAGATAAGCTTTCCCCTTGAACATCAAGCTGTCTTATTCCATGCCGTTGCTTAAATTTACTCAACCAGCCACTGCTAGCCTTAAAGTCAAGAGGCCCGTTGAGTTTTTTATTGAAATCAAGAGCCTATTCGCAAAGAATTGGACCTGATATTGGTTCACCCAAGCTCCTTCTTTGTGTGAACCACAAATATAGCGCATCCTCAACAGCCATATTATTGGCTGTTTTTTAGGTTTTCCTATTTTTAGGTCCTTCAGTACTGTCTTGTTTACATGCGTACTGCATCATGGCATCTTGATTGGATTTAATATCGGTAATTGTTGACCTACCTACACTATATTCACTTGCTAATGACGCACCACTTTCACCTTACTTAAGTCTTTCTATGATTTCTATTTTCTTTTCCATGCTTAAAGTGTTATGTTTCCGTTTCAGGGATGATGTTGATGCCATTTTAGTTTACTGTACTCGGTCACTGTTATTGACAAACAATCTACACGCTATACAATACTGGATACAGTACAGTAATGCACAATTACACTAATCATAACGTACCTTTACATAATCTACAACTAAGATACAGGACTGTACAGTACTCAGATGTAAACTAAACACGTACGCACTCCGAAAAACAACCGTTCACTGTGACAACAAACAACAGAGAGTGACTGAGAGGAAAATATTTACTGTAGTGTTGAGAATAAGGGAGTGGAAATCGCAATGACCTAGTTTAGTGCGCATTCAATATAGTGCGTTCAATGAAGGACGACATTTACATCATCCGTGCGTTTGATGAAGGAATGACGTTTACTTTAGGCGATTTCCTCTCATCGGCGTTCGGATTACGGGGGTTCGGATTAAAGAGGTTCTACTGTACGTGCCAAATTTTAAATTGTGAAAATGCTTAGTTTGACCACAATTACCTTTTTTATTCACTCGTATACATGTTCGACCAAATATCACATTTCTGTCGTATGCCCTCATGTTTAAATCAACTTTCCGAAAATTAGTTTTTAGTAGACATTTCAAATTTTAACATGAGATAGGTATATATGTTTGTTATCTATATGCAAAATTTCAATTTGTGTTTTTTTAATAACATTTCCATTTGTAAAAACGCTTAGTTTGCTCACAATGCTTTTGTAGTAGGCCTATTGTTCATTTTATTTTAGTGCAAAATTACATCAGGTGGAGTCCACTCTCTTTTCCGCTCTTTGTGATTAATTATTTCTTTGTTTTATTATTATATATTATAATTAAATATAATAATCTTTTTGTGTATGATTTATAAAGATGAAACTATTTGATTTATAATATATTAAAGAAGTACTATAGCTTGTATAAAAATATATATAATATTTATAATATAACAATATCTCTTGGTATATTAAGGATTATTTTTTTAAATCAATAATTAATAAACGAAAGAGACCCATAGAAAAGATGAAGGAGGGTGATCTAACCATAGACTATACGAAAATAAAAAGGTGTAGATCCAGCTAGAGGTTCCCTCAAGATTGCCAAGCCTATACTCGCTAGTTATAAATGAACCCCCATCCACCAAATACATTTTGTTTAGTTTCTAAATAAAACTATGTTGGTCCAATAAACCACAGAATTTCTAAAATGAGTATAGACATTTCTAAGCTCAGATGGAAGATGGCACTCTAATATAGTAGATAAACTTTATTGCTTTTGTGTTTAAGTTTTTTAAAGTGCTGGTATATATAATGTTTTTTCATAGATTGTAAAAAAATAGTTGTTGGTTGTACTTGAGAAGTTTTCACACATATCAAAAACTTCCAATGAATATTTGGACAGGTAAGGTTAGATTGGTTTTGAAAACTCATAATATTCATTAAAAATTAAAACTCCCAATAACTTCAAGTATCAATGCATGTAACTATTATAGTTTCAACCTGGACTATGTTGAACAGCACCAAACATAATTTCATCAATATCAGTGTGATGTTGTATTGAACATTCATAGCTCGTATGATTACTAAGAGATGAACCAGTTTCTCGAAGTTTTTGAAATGTCCTACTAATTGTTTTAGAATCTGGATTCCTCTTGTTGGGATAACGTCTTTGCTACAGCAGCAACTGTAACATTACCAATGCACAAACCCAACATAAAAACCATATCAGCATATTTCTCAGTCATAAATAAGTACAGCATTATTATAATGACTCATTAATCACAGTTAAATTGACATAAATTCACAGAATACTTCCACTTCTAAGAGTAACAACACAAATCATACTCAGTACAAGATAAACTTCTATACCTAATCAAACAAAATGATTAAAATAATGTGAAATTCAAAAACTTTAATTGTTGATCAGCTGTTATTACTGTATTGCCAACCTATGAAATAAACATTTCAAAAATAGATATTGTAGTTTTAAAACTATAACATTTTAATTTTTTACCTTTAACTATTCTATTAATTTCTAAATTTACTAAAACATTAAATTTTTTAGATTTATTATATAAAGGGTGTCCCATAAGTAAAGTGCCAAACTCTGGGAAAAGGTTATATGGGTCAAAATAAAGAGAAAATCACGAGTAAAATGTTTTCCAAAAACGCTTTGTTTACCAGATATCCGCCATTTTGTATTTTTTACAAAATAATTGTTATTTAAAAATTTTTTCAACCGATCTTTATAAAACTCGGTAAGTATGTTTAAATAAAAGAGACCTACTGTAGAAAAAAAAATTAACTTGGTCCAATTTAAAATTTCAAAATGGCGGCTATTTTAAACTTTTAATCTAAGATGGCGGGAAAACGGTAAAAAATACAAAAATTTACTAAGAACAATTTTTTTTTTATAAAATTTTATTTCCAATCTGTCAACAGCAAAAACATGAGAATCGAACAAAACATAACCCAGATACATTGAAATGTGTGTTAAGAGGCAGCAAAAATCATTTTTTAATCCCAGTATGTGTTGTCACTCAATAAATGGTTTCAATGTATCTCGGTTATGTGTTTTGTTCGATTCTCATGTTTTTACTGTTGACAGATTGGAAATAAAATTTTATAAAAAAAATTGTTTAGTAAATTTTTGTATTTTTTACCATTTTCCCGCCATTTTAGATTAAAAGTTTAAAATAGCCGCCATTTTGAAATTTTAAATTGGACCAAGTTAAATTTTTTTTTTACAGTAGGTCTCTTTTATTTAAACATACTTACCGAGTTTTATAAAGATCGGTTGAAAAAATTTTAAAATAACAATTATTTTGTAAAAAATACAAAATGGCAGATATCTGGTAAACAAAGCGTGTTTGGAAAAAAAATTATTCGTAATTTTCTCTTTATTTTGACCCATGTAACCTTTTCTCAGAGTTTGGCACTTTACTTATGGGACACCCTTTATATGTAAGATATTAAAATTAATGTTAGAATGAAAATTCAAAACATTATATGTTTTAAGTGATTAGCAAAATAAGAGTCATCATAGCCCATCTGCCAACATCTATCATCCTCATCCAATCTAATTTTAAAATTTCAATCAGTTTAATATATATATATATATATATATATATATATATATATATATATATATATATATATATATATATATGTGTGTGTGTGTGTGTGTGTGTGTAGCATTACAAATTTACAAATTTTGTAAGTTAATTGAATCGGCACATAATAAAAAAGACCTCAGTCCAGAGAACTTAGTTTTGAGATAAACTAAAAAAACTGTTGCTAGGCAACTAAAATTTTATTTATTTAAATAATTAAAATTAACAATGGTAGTTCTTACCTTAGTTTTACTCTTTTCCACTAGTTTACTATCTTTCTTTGGTTAACCCATTGGCCTAGCTTTTTTCGGAAACTTTGCTTGACCCTAAACTAGCAATTAAAATGGCTGATTTTGTACATTATTAGAAAAATATAAATAACTTTTGAATCGTAATTGTGATTTTAGTTCTGTTTTCACCTTTTTATTCTAAATTAAATTCTCTCTATAACAAATATAAGTTACATACAATAACGATTTTCTATATTTTTTATTTATGAAACAGCACAACGTAAGTATTCACTAAAACAGTAAACAAAACAAATGTTTATAACCTAATCAGAACACAGAAGTCATCTGTTTATTTGATACATTGCTTACAAGTGTTGCCAACTTCAAGTAATCTAAATATTCTAAAAGTATAATAACGATATCGTATTATAGACTGATTAAATCTAGCTTATATCACACGCGTCGTAAGGTTTCACTGGGACTGCGCGTGAACACTGCTCATAAAAAAGTGCAATTTAATTACATTTTAATAGTAATTTTCACAATAAAATGCAAAGAAACCATTCTCATTGGATGCTGCTGTCATCTAACACATTTATTCGAAACTACGTCAAACCAGTCATATCTACGCTTAATAAAGAACGTTGTTTTCCGAGACACAGAGAAGTTCCGTATGTCTATTAGTGGGCCGCTCGGGGACTATACGGAACAGTTCCGTATGTCTAGGCCAATGGGTTAAGTACCTAGTTAAAAAAAAAAAAAATTAACCGAGGACTGAGGTCCTTATAGCATACTCGAGGATTTTCACAAGGAAAACACAACATTATTAGTTGATTTTTGTTAGAAGTTTATTATTATTGTCAGTTTTTGAGGATTATATGTATTAAACAGTTAACAAAAACATGTTTCATGAATAAAAGACAATGTTCAAGAAGCATTTAGTCATCATGTTCTTCATCTATGGTGTTTTCAGTGCTAGGCCAGGCTAAAATTTCGTTGTAGAAATCCTTAGGAATATACGAAATCAACTTCTTCATGTCATTTATTTTACCAGGTTTTATTGGTACTTTCTTCAAAGAGTGAGCTATTTCCTCTGGAAGCTTGACTTCTTGGATTCCAGTTTGTTTAAGACGAAAAGTGTGCGTAATCGTAGAATCAATAAAGTTTCTTGCTATAATCTGCGGGTCAAACTTGGAGTCATAGGTAAAGTGCATACACATGCTTATCATAAAGTGCATTTTCTTATCTCTAGGGGCAGTCTTGGATTTGGTTACCTTTGATACGCAATTCTTCTTATAATAACGTGGCCACCATTTTTTGACTCAATAATTTCTTCTGATTCTACTTCTTTTACAACAAACTTATGGGTCTTGCTTGATTCTATTATAATGCTTGTCAGTTCATGAATTCCATTAATTCTGTCATGTTTTTTCAACGCATTTTTGATTATGGCAAAATCCCTGTCACAAGGCAGGAAGGAATGTCTTCAGACAGGGAAGAATTGTTCAATTTTTCAAAATGTTTTGTATCAGTCAAAGCCAAAAGCATCCTAGCTAGAGCATGATTTTTATTTTGGCCCCCACAGTTGTCTGAGTACACATGCAGCTCTGTGTATTGTGGGGGCACACTCTTCAAGAAGTCATGAACTAGTAAACATACCTCATTCGGTCCTTTTTTTTGCCAAACCTTCGTGGTACAGATAAATAAATGCATGCTTTTTTTTAATGTCTTATATTCAAAACAGCTGGTGGAGGTAAAAGGTTTCCTGAACAGGTACCTGAGGAATTTGGACATTCTGCATGAAATCAAAGGAAACAGCAAGGACGTGTAACTTGTCTTTGGTTTCTGTTTCCTTTTTCATGCGAGCATAAAATTTCGAAGCTCTTCTTTTGTGAACCAACAGCTTTGCAAATGCTGCTCTTTTAGCTGCCTCATTTAAATGAGGGTTTTTCTACTTGATTTTTAATTCTTCACAAGTGCAACAACAATCGCTTTTGTGGTACACCAAAATGTAAATTATAATTTTCATCAAAAAACTTAGCAAAGAATGATTCGCTAACTTTGTTGTTTTCATTCTTTTCATTGTAAAGTTTGCACAATAACTTTTTGTTTAGCCTTGCATCTAAAAAGTTATATGTTTTTGATGAGCAACTGGTTTGTTTTTTAGGGAAACTTTCAATATGTTCTCTCAAAAGATGTACAGTTTCAGGGAGGTAGGCTTTTTTAATGTGTTAACCTCTTCCATCAACAGGGCTTTTGCCTAACAGTTTAAGAGATTTCAATCTCTTAACTCTTTTAACAGACACTGAGTGAAGAGCTCTCAATGATCCTACCAAATCATGATAGTGAAAAGAATGGCTGTTTTTTCTTGCTTCTTCTTTTCGAGGGCATCGCCGCTATACCGGATGAACATCAATTAAGTGTTGTAGATGTAAATCCTGTTCATCTTTGGTAGACAAATCATAAAAATTCGCAAAAATATCTTCTTGATCATCTTCTGGTATATATTCAAAACAGTTTCTTTTCTTGCAACTGAAAAAGAGCCCAATAATTAATAACAGAAACAAATAAAAGAAACAAAATACACGGATAAATTAGGTTAGTCAGTGGTAGGATAGGAGCAATCAGTATTCATTTCAACTATAAATAATGAATATATCAGTTTTCTTTTAACAATAGTTTAACTAGGATTAAGCTTACACTAGGTTTTATGCTTCAATATACAAAAAAAGTATGCCTAGGCTAGGAGTAGAATCTAGACCACCTGAGCCCACCCATTTACCAAGCCACCTGAGCCCAAGATCGCTAGGGTCCCGATTGACGTCACATACGGCGACATCACTATACCGACACAATGGCGTCACCAGAAATGACGTCGGTTGGGACACTTGAGACCTAGGACACAGAGTGACCCCAGAATTTAGGTAGAACCCAGATAGCCTAAGAAAAGTTATAACTTACCCTAGTTCCATCCTCCTCGCCAGCTTGACGAAGACTAAGTTAAAATTGGGTGACACAAGGGTTATATAACGAATACACAATACACTATAAAACTCTGTTTGAAGTTATTTGTTAATGATGGAAGTTCAATTTTATTATTATACATTTTTCGGACATATGCCATCATTTGTGTGTTAAAAATCAAAAAACGACGTTTCGGGAATAAGCTGACGTCACTTGATAACGAGAATTGATTCTTATTCCCGAAACGTCGTGTTTTGATTTTTAACACACAAATGATGGCAAATGTCCGAAAAATGTATAATAATAAAAATAAAACTATAAAACTCACACTGATTGAGGTTGAGAAAGAACGTACCACAACACATTCACTAAAAACAACAACTATATTTAAATCCTATAGGCTACAATTCGGGGAGGTTCCTCATCCCCTCCCCAGTACCCCCAGTCCATCACCTCAATCATAAATTCAAATTTGATGTTGTATCAAATACGTGTTGTTGGATTACTACATTACGTTGCAGAATTAGAAATATTTTTGAGATATGAGAAAATAGATATTTGTCTTATCTCTGAAACACATCTCACAAAACAATCATTCGTCAAGATATGTGATTTGATTGTTATCATACGCCATATCCCTCAGACAAAGCGAGAGGAGGTTCTGCTATATTTATTAGGAACAATGTGTTACATCATGAAGAGCCCAAAGTTGCTGATCCAAGGATGCAAGTAACAATATAATTAATATTCAAGCAAAAAACAAGCAGCTAAAAATCTCAGCCATCTACTGCCCGCCTAGACACTCGCCAACAAAAGAAGAGTATATTGGCCTTTTCAAAACCCTTGGAAATGATTTTATTATTGGGGGTGACTATAATGGTAAATATACTTACTGGTGATCCAGGTTGATAACCTTAAAAGGAAGAGAGCTTTATCAGGCAGGATAAGAATATATATGCTACTGTACTCTGCTGTTCTGCTGCTTACAAAAAGTCTGGGCGATATATATATCCGTGCTGTCTGTATACGAAAGCCCCCCCCCATTCACGACTAAAAACTTCACACGAACTGATAGTTTGTAATGCAGTAGTTGTCACACAGTGGAAAACACTACAAGTATTAATTTCTTTTAAAACCCATAACAATAATCAAAGCAACATTTATTTAAAACTCTCTTCTGTTAATTTCCGTTTTTATCACTGAACGTAGTGAAAGTACTGTTTAAAATTCAACATTCAACTTTTATGAAGTTACACTACAAAAAAAAGTTTAATGACCAAAACATGTGGACATATAATACAGTCAAATTTGTGTTGTGAGCATATGTTGACAATGAAATATGGTTTTATAAAAATTACTTAATGAAACGTTTAAAATTTGTTGTAATATAGCTCATGAAAATTAATTTTTCATCAAACTCCATTTGAAAACTTAAAAGTGTAAACAGAACATATTGGACAAAAAAAAAAAAAAAAAAAAAAAATGGTGGTTTAGGAGTTATTGAGTAAAATATTTCATGTGCATTATGTAACATAAATATTAAAAATAATCAGTATCTTCGATCATTTAATTGTCTGACACTATCATTTAAAAAAATTAATAACATTAAATAATTATAAATAGCTATCATATTACAAGTATAACGTAATGAATTTTGAGATTACAGTGAATAAGGATGAAGCTAACACATAAGGGTATAGAGAAAGGGGGGAGGACTAAAGAAGAGTGATAATATAACAAAAGGTGTAAACAAAGTTATTCCTTTCTCTCTTCAATTATTCCTCTTGATCTACACAGGAAGTAGTTCTTCCATTTATGTTTTTATTGGTTATATTCATTTTTGTTTTTAATAAGTACCTATATAACACAATTTATATTAGAAATAATGGATGTTCTATACTGTTTGAATCATGTTATATATTGTTACATTTACATTTTAAAGTGTTTATGTAGTTTTATTTCACAAACTTTATGAATATAAATTATATTGCTTTTACATTATCATTTTGTCAATATGTATTTTTACCATGAACAAACCTTGACAATTGGTAGTAGTAGTAGTAGCGAATTGTATTAACAAACGGTGAAAAACATTGTACAAACTTTCTCACTCACTGGTCCACAAAACTAAATAAAAACCACCCATACTGTCAGTAAAAATTTTAAATAAACCATTGACACTGTCATTGAAAAAATATTTAGGTATTAAACCTTTAAGTCTTAGCTTATGCAGGGTCAGGTACCTGCGCCAGCCCAGGTTTTTTCTGCAAATTTGCAGACTGATTTAATATATATATATATATATATATATATATATATATATATATATATACGGTATATATATATATATATATATATATATATATGAAGTAAACATATTAATGTATATATATTTTTTTGTTCAGAATGAACAGTAGAATCTAAAAATAGCATAAAAAATAACAATAAAGAATTAGATTTTCAAAAAAATAAAAAAATTAGAGATTTTAAAACAAAATTTTGAAAGAAAAGTTTCAGTAAAATTTTTTAAAACAAATTTCGGAAAATTCATTATATACATTTTATGGGGAATTTAATTCCCTACATATATATATATATATATATATATATATATAAACCTTAAAAAAAAATTATAAACTACATGAATTATATCTAGAAATAAGAAAAAATGTAAAAGTAAAAAATGGTGATTAGTATACCATTAATTATGACTTGTACAGCTAATCTATAATAAAAATACAAACCAAAATATAAATGTATACTAATATTTCATTGAAATTTAAAACAAATGAAATAAGAGTTTTAAGTCATGAAGTCATAAACTTCCATGTACCTGTCAAAAGTTGTGAAGCGTGTGATAGTCCTTCATACAAGGGACGACACAAAGGGGAACTTCACACTGGCCACACATGTAGTATGTTTCCTTCCTTTGCTTGGGTTTCCTTGGTGAATTTGTGCAAACATGGCAGTATTTGCGAGGCCGTTGTTGTTTTGCTGTAAGCGGAATTGGTTCCAAAAAGTGCTCTCTCAGGCGTAGAGGAGTCTTACCAGGCGAAGGTCTGCCTCCATGGACGTTGGATCTTGGTTGAGAATGCCTTTCCAACATCTCTCTCACTAGTTCCTTACGGAAATCATTTAGCTGGATGTTTTTCCCCTGAACAGTTTTTTGCACGATATATGCGTTTCTTATGCTAATATCAAGGAAATGGAAGAACAGCTTCTTATACCACTTGATCGATTTCCGAGCTGAGCAGTTAAATGACAACTGCATGTCACCAACATCAATGGCACCCATATGTTTGTTGTAGTCTAGAATGCTACTAGGTTTGACAACCCTCTGCTCAGTTTCATGACCATGGATGGTTGTAAGCATTTGTACTTCTCGTTTGTCTTCCCACCTATGGTACATCATTTGTTCAGTATATTGAACATCAACTTGTCCTTTATCTAATTGAGGGAGCTTTTTTGCCATCCCTTTCCTATCAGGTCTAACTGTCTCACACATGTTCACCTTACGCTTGTGGAGCTCCACAGCCAAACATGGTGAAACATACCAGTTATCCAGATACAACTTGTAGCCCAGATTAAAAAATGGCTCTAACAATGTTAAAACAACTTGTCCTGCCATACCAACCTTTTCATTCAGTTCAGCAATACTGAGTTCTGTTTGTGAGTCTACATAAGGCAGCACACTTATTACATAGCAGGTCTTACAGTCAGACAGTACAAACAGCTTGATACCGAATCGGGGAGGGAATAAACTGCCTGAAGGAAAACTTTCCTTTGAATAGGAAGAGAGTTTCATCGATAGCAATTTTTTCAAAAGCTGTAAAATTGTTAGAAAAAGACTGATTCTGTGAGCACAAGACAGGGTTTATCTTATATAACCTCCCTAGTGAAGTCATGTTACGAGTGACTTGCTGAAATGTAACATTCGCAAAATGGCTTGGAAACGATTGCGGCTCATGACTTGGCAAAACATTTTTGTTTTAATTAGTTTATCAGTGGACTAGTAGTCTCTTATTTTTTTCCCTCACATGAGACATCAATATACAAAAGGAAAAAAACACATTAATTCATCTACATTATTTTGTTTTCCATGACTGCAGTTCATTTCTAGAAATATTGGGCAGATTTTTGCCTACTTCATTGAAATACAAATTTGTTTGATCGACAATATACATTACAAATCCATTGTAAACAATGTGAGGAAAGTGTCTAAAACACTAGAAGTTTCGTGCAAATCACATTCTACTGTTATTCCACTATGAGAATTTTCGAATTCAAATATTTCAGGCGAAAATGTTTGGTCATGGAAAAGTAACTTTTTCTTTTGGGGGATTTTTCTTCAAACGTTTTCTAGGTCTAGCATTGGTGGCTGCATTTGGGTCATTTATCCTAGGCCTAGTGCATTTTTTACGTCTAGGTCTATGACTATTACTATTTCTAATGTTTGTATTACCTATGCCTGGTAATATGTCATCAAAAGGGTCTGCAGGCAGTTCTGTTTGAAGTTCAGGTCTATTACTAATTTCTAAACTGACAGCCCTATTTACATGATTTAGGCTTGGAATTCCATCACCAGATAGGCCTGGAAAAACTTGTAAACTAGACCTAGGACCATCCAAACTATATTCATTACTATGATTATATAATAAACTATTCTCTAATAAAACATCACCAGTTTGGTTGAAGAACGGGTTGTCACTGTCGGTGTTTACAACTTCATTTTCACCTAAAACTTAACCTACAAAACCATTTTCTTCAAACAATGCAGGGACATCATTGTCATCATCACTTTCCGGAAGAGAAACATCACTAAACTCATCTGCGTTTACATATTTTTCTAATTCCCGATCACTAATTTCAAGACTGCGGGAGCGAGATGCCATTTTGTGTAAACAAACAATAACAAACCGCCAGCAGATGACACAGCTGGATATGTCCACTCGTACCAATTGGGCTACACGTTTGATAATAAAACAAAATATCCCATTGTAAAGAGAAGAATATCCCGTCTCAGTCGTACGCAATATCTCCTATTTTGTTAGGTTTTGTGGCAGTAAACGACGTGAAATTCAAACAGACCTGTGCTTGTGTATACATTAGCGTGGGCCGCAGACGAAACTGGTACCCGCTCACGTATATGAAAATCGTATTTGATTAAAATCAAGCTTTTAATGGTGGTCAAGGTTCATTTTTGTTTTGTATTAATTATTCCTGAACCATATATATATTTTTTTTCATTGACTTTTTTGCATACAGAATTGATTCATTAATCTTCACATAGCATTTAAAGGAGCAAAAAAGGCCTACCACTTTAGGAACTTCTAATGACCTCTTATAGGGTTAAATTTGATTGAAATCTGTAGACCTGATGTTTAAAAATTCGTCTTTTATAATAAACTCACAGCCAATTTTGTTGTTTCTTACCGAAATCTTATAAACAGAAAGTTTTGGAGAAATAGCAACCAAACCTTTTTGTTTGGGTTCTTGGTGGCTATATTTGATCAAAATCACCAGATCCGATTTTGAGAAAAATGTAATATAAATTTTTTTCTTATGGTAGCTACCAAATATTAAGTTAAAAAAAAAAACCCTGAGTTATGGTCAAAATATTGTTCCTCGCACTTGGCATACTAATTTCTGTATAGTAGTTATCTCTCCCCTTTGTATTTTCTCCTAGTTAAGTTGTAGTCTATTTGATTAAAATTGATTATGTGATTCCCAAGTTTTAGTAATATTTGCCAACAAGGGTAAATTATTAAAACCAAAATTTACGATTATTTTATACGTTTAAAAAAAATTTCAGCAACAAAAAAGTATTGTCAATGAGAAAATTAATATAATTTAACCACTATTTGGAAATTAAAACTTTTTTAAATCGGTTCTGCAGTTTACAAATTATAGCAATTTTTTGCTGGAGTTTAAAGTGTAAATGTATTTTCTTCTAGTTAAGTTTTAGTCTGATTAAAATTGATTCTGTGATTCCCGAGTTATAGAAATATTTGCCTACAAGGGTAATTATTAAAACCAAAATTTAAGATTATTTTATACATTTAAAAAAATTTCAGCAACAAAAATGTATTGTCAATGAGAAAATTAATATAATTCAAACACTGGAAATGATTTTTTTTTTTAAATCGGTTCTGCAGTTTACAAATTATAGCAATTTTATGTTGGAGTTTAAAGTGTAAATGTATTTTCTCCTAGTTAATTCCCAAGTTGTAGCAATATCTACAAGGATAATTACGAAAACCAAAAATTTCGACGTATTTATGCAATTAAAAAAAAAAATTCAGAAACAGCATAATTTTTCGGTGATAAATTAGTATATTATTTCAATGCTAATTAATTGGATCTGAAATAGTTTTTGAAACAAATGCATCAGTTCCAATTTATAATCATTTGTCCTGAAATGTAGGAAATCCAGATTCTTCCTACATAATTTATACATTTTCTTAAAATTTGTCAGCGACAAAATACAGAAAGAAAATTTCTGTACTTCATATATTTTAAGAATTATTTCTGGAGCTTAAGTGGAAATCTATATTCTCCCGTATGGTTTTGACATTTCAGTAAGACGAATCAAATAGAACGTACATAATCATTTTTTCATAATATATACAAGCGTGTGTTAGAGGATCCGTGGGCATATAAGGACAGTTATTTTTATAAGTTGAAGTCTTTAAAACGGCAGATAAAAATATTTTATTGTCTGGATCGTGTTAGGTGTTATTCGGTGGGGGAGTTTGTTTTGAACCATGATAAATAAAAGTGATCTCTTGGGTTGTATATTGAAGTTGCCAGTCTTCTGAATATGTTTGTCTATAGTGTTGCATATTGAATTATGACTTGTTGTTTGTTAATGTTTAGAATTTCTCTATGACTGCATTGTATGATTGTGTTGTGTGGGGGTTTGACTGTGTATCTTGTTGATTGTTCTTTGTTTGATTTTGTCTTTGTCTTTGTTTTAAAGTTTTTTTATTGACATATCTTATGCAAAATGTATATTTTGTCTGCAAGATGGAATAAATGAAATTAAACCAAATGAAAAGACATCCGTTGTATTCTTGCCCGAGAAACATACTGCTGAGTTAGTTGCTCTCAAAATATCCGTACAACTGTCATTTAATTACGAACTCAAAAATCTTTATAGAAGATTACGGGTATACACGAAATAGGGGTTGGAGATATTACCATTTTTATATATCGGGGTAATTTTTGATATTTTAAGCTTTGTAGGAAAACACCCACTTCAATACAATATGTCAAAGGTTTTACAAGATATATTGCAATTTTCTTAATAAAAATATTGGTTATACCATAGTAATCTTTTGTTGAATTGTTTTTGAGATGTTTTATAATTTTAATTATATCATCCTCCGTTATCTCAAAACAGGAAAACCTACAATCTGTCACCTTATAGTTATTAAGTAACTGTGTGGTATTAGGTGGCATTATGGTCTATGTTATTTCTTTTGCTACATTTACAAGATAGTCGTTAAAAGTATTTGGAAGTAGTTACATGTTTAATTTTGTTCGAATCAAGATAACCATTAACGATTGACCATGTTGCTTTATGTTTGTTTCCAGACATCTCAATGTATTTAGCTTAGCTTCCATATGGCCATTTTATATAATTTCCTGTAGCCAATATATAATCTTTTGTTTCCATCTGATCTCATGTTACAGTAGAGGTCGTTGAGACACATTACTCTAGTTTTCATGATCAACAGTTCATCTGTGTATTAATTATTTCACCTGTGTTACCGCTATATTTTCATTATGTGGAACAATACAACTGCAAAGTTTTAAATATATAGGTTTTATCGTCTTGTGTAAACAACTTACAGATACGTGAGTGACATTATAAGGGTCCTTTGGTTTTTACCTATGGACCCTAATAAAGATAAATCAATGAAAAATTCATCTTTTAATGACTATTTAATTGTTCGTCTCACATCTCACAAAAACTGCTTTAAAAACTTTTACGCTACGATTTTTCATTGTGTGATTAAATTAAGTTGTATTCGTCATACAAAAAACTATAATATATGATTTTGCGCTGTAATTTAATTTCAAATTCAAATATATTTTTTCAGATTTGTAATTTATGCTGTGTTGAAGTTAGAGGGAGGGGGACACTTTAAATTTGACCTAGCTTCAATATATTAATTTCTTCGTGAAATAAATATACATATTAGTAATCAGAATAACTTCTAGTTTTAATTCAAATATATATGACTTACCGTCGTCAATATTCTGTTTGCGTCGTTCAAACGACGGCCGTTTCGGCTATTCAGCCATTATCAAGTTGTAAAGATGTAATCTGGTTTCCCTTCGTCAATTACAAACACTTATACACATTACACAAGAGCAAAATTACTCACGAAACACTTACACGTACATATGATTAAAATTGATTCATGAATCATTGTCTACGTCCTTACTTCACAGAGTCTCGAATATTACTGGTATCACAGTTGTCGTGTAAGGATTGCCCAAAGACTTACATAGGGCAAACAGGAAGATCGTTTTACAAAAGGTTTAAAGAACATATTCCTACAGCCAAACAATATATGGACCATACAAGAACCTTGTCAAAATTTACTGAACACATCATCCAGCAGGATCATAGTTATTCATCAATAGAAAACGCCCTTAAAATATTACATCGATGTAAGAAAGGAAATTTCATGAATGCATTGGAACAGTATGAAATATACAGATATTTCAAAATTGACAGTAACTTGTTGTTAAATGAAAAACTAAACTTTAATTCCAATACATTGTACGACACCGTGTTAGCTCAAGTAGATAACGTAACTCAACCCCTCCCAATGTCAAGCTGTGATACCAGTAATATTCGAGACTCTGTGCAGTAAGGACGTAGACAATGATTCATGAATCAATTTTAATCGTATGTACGTGTAAGTGTTTCGTGTGTAATTTTGCTTTTGTGTAATGTGTATAAGTGTTTGTAATTGACGAAGGGAAACCAGATTACATCTTTACAACTTGATAATGGCTGAATAGCCGAAACGACCGTCGTTTGAACGACGCAAACAGAATATTGACGACGGTAAGTCATATATATTTGAATTAGTATATCAATATTCGGAATGGCGAAAACAAATTATTATAATTCTAGTTTTATTTGATACCCCACACACAGCGTAATATTTTTTTTAAAAAAGAAGAAAATTTTCAACTCAACAGTTTTTGCATCTTGACTATCCTAGTCTTTTTTTTTTGTTACCGCTATATTTTTCCTACATGTAGGAGAATAAAAAAATATATAAATAAAAAAATAATATATATAAATGCAAAGTTTGAAATATATAGGATTTATCGTCAAGTTTGTGTAGATTGGTCGCTACTTACAGACAGATAGACGGACAGACACGTGCCGGAAATTATAAGCGTCCTTGGTTTTACCTAAGGACCTAAAAACGCAACATTTTCTGTCTGTCCGCTTGTAAGCATATAATTCAAGAACCGTTGTTCCGATTTTCATACGGATTTAGTCTATGTTTGATTAAAATCGGTACACTAGTTCCCATGTCATAACAATATTTTTCTTTACGATAACAAAATTGTCAACATATTTTGCGTATTTAAATAAAAGAAAAAGTTATTTGAAAACATATAACTTTCATTAATAAATAAGGTATCGGAGTGATTCTATTGGTACATCGTAAACTAGAAAACTTTATATGCGATACTGTTGTTACTTTTTCATATAACTTGAAAATCTGTTTTGCAAACTCTGAAGCTTTTTAATTTCTTATGGGAGACCCATATTTTTTGTGGTATTTTCGAATTTTGTTCAACAATTATGAGACTTTTTTTTTGTCTTCGTTATTAATTGATAAACCTACTCATTTAGGAGTATTAGGCGCTTAAAATGTTAGAAAACGGTGGACATTTTTCAGAGTTTGCAACAACGGTCCCCATTTAAAGTTTTTCATCAGATTAATAGTTTACGATCTACCAATAGTGCTCACGATAAAAGAGTTAACCTTATGAAAGAAGAGTACCTAGATCACATTTTCCAAACACGATTGATTAATTTTCTTAAAATATTCAGTGATATATTTTGTCTGTGACAAAGTTGGTAGAGTAACGGTTTTAAACACAGACTAGGACTGAAAACGTTCTCAAATCTGTGCAGTTGTCGAGATTTTTAAAAATATATTTCATGCATTAAATGAAAATAGATACAAACGTATGAGTGACAAAGTTGGTACGATTGAAGTTTAAAGGATTTAAAATATGAAAACTGCGGTATTTTAATCTAAGTGAAGAGATTTACGTCAAACCGAGGTAGCTGGCGTTGATCTGGGGTATCTCCTACCTGCTGGCGCTTTGGGGAAACTATAAATATATTTTACAGAGACCCTCAGAAAGACTGTTCTATTTATTTTCCCCCCCTTCTTTGCCCGACATACTGTAATTTGTAATCGCTAAACGAAATAGATATTTTTTTAAATTTTGGTTGATTTAATTTTTAGTACTAAAAGGAGATGTATTTTAGCATCTAGCTACAAAAGTTAAAATCAAACATGGATTCTATAACACAGTATATTGAGTTTCATACACTAAGTAATACAAATTGTGTATTCCATGCGATCGGACTCGAGGCAAATTATGGATGTGCACACAAAGCCCGATTTCAATGCGAGCAGAGTCGTCGGAAAAACCAGTGGTGTATACACCAGTTGAACCCTCAGGGGCTCACTTATAAATGAGTGTGAATGTGTCGGACCCTAGGTGGGCTGGAACTACACCTTTCTTCATGTAGTCTTGGGTTATCTCCCTCTCTTTTTTTGTTTCTCTTGTTCCCTTTCAACCTATTCGAGGACTAGACTCCATAATTTTATTCTCTTTTCCTCTTTTCTTTATAAGGCGATGCAAAAAAATACACCAGTTGATGTCACGGAGTATCCTGTATAGGCAAGACGCACATCACAAGCTTATAGCACACCTGGCCTTCAATTATTTCTATCCAAATATTTAGTAAAAGAAAATTAATTTTTACTTCCCCAATTTTTATCGAAATCAGTTCAACTAAATAAACGAGGGTTTTGAATTACTTCCGAACCGCTATTTTGTAGCAAAGCTACTAATAATTATTGTTTACGACTTTGGAGGGTACATTTGAGTAAACATTGTTTAGAATAGTGTTTTTTGTTGTTTCTAGTCTCAATGCAGATACCTACAAATTTAGATACGGTATTTATATTTCACTTGAACAATCAAGAGTCAAAAATTCCCTTAGGTACTTAAATTTGAACAAAATCTGAAAAATCAGTATTGACAAACATTTTATTTAAAAAATACTGTGGTGGGGGGGGGGACAAAACAGATATAGACACAACATAGGTTTTGTTACTCTTCTGAATGTTTCCTCTCTAGAGTCTCTGAATGTCTCCACGAGTAGACTATATAGAGTGAAAATAAAACTGTAAAAATTGTAAAAATCCTTATTATTTCTCATCGGTAAAAAAATCGATGTATAGTGTTTTGCGGATATATTAGTTCTCAGAATCAGTTTTGACGATTTTGATAAAATTTCTCTCAATTGTAGCCTCAAATAAAACGTTATGTTCGCCATCTAAATTGCCGTATCGTGGGTTATCGGTAAAAAAATAAATAAATCGGACATTGGGGTTGTTATAAAATACAAAATTTATCAAAATCATCAACGCTGTTGTTTGTTGTTCATCATCAAAACTGTTCTTATTTTACCACGTTTTTATTAGTTCGGTTTCCGTCATATCTGTCTGTCTGTCTGTCGGTCAGTCCTGAATTTTGCAAACGAGTTTAAACTAACTTCCCGATAAGCTAGAGACCTGAAATTTTGAATATAGCTCAGAATTGGATGACAATAAAATATTCAGTTGGTTTCTTGTCTCTACATTTGTTTAAACAATAGTTAAAACAACTTGCAATGAAGATGTCTGACGGAGATGGGAAGAATGCGTCAAATACGACCTTCACCACCATAAGTTTGTGATGCATTTACAATTTGTAACGGAGAAGGATCTGACATTGTATTGTTTTAATTCATGTACATGGAAAAAAAAAAAAATTTGTTTCTTTCTTTAGTTTGATTTTCTGAGTTACAAGACTAATAGAACTATTATAGGTAATAAGAGGTAATATTTTGAATTTCAGACATTTGCAGCTAAACAGGATGTGAAATGCATTGGGAATCTATTTTATGTCCCTGTCAGAGTCTTATCAATATATACAAAACCGATTGAAATCTTTCATCCGGACATAAGACTAAAAAACAGAAAATAATAAATCAAGTAAAAAAAATTTTATAACATACCACGTTTTTAAAAAGAAGTAAAAAGTATAAAATAATTTTTCACGACCCTTCTACAATTTTGAGGGAGGATTATCGGGTTATCGGTAAAAACAAACAAAATTGTAGCCTATAAAATACTGCTTCAAAATATTTATTTTTTCTAAATCGGCTTTGATGAGTTTTATCA
The DNA here is from genome assembly GCA_963513935.1 of Aphrophora alni. Lineage (NCBI taxonomy): Eukaryota > Metazoa > Arthropoda > Insecta > Hemiptera > Aphrophoridae > Aphrophora > Aphrophora alni. The sequence goes on along the minus strand of OY740765.1, from coordinate 14,915,792 downwards.
AATGTTACTAACTTGTAGCCTCCAAGGACTCAAATAAAACGTTGTGCTTGCCATCTCTCAAAAATGCCGGATCGTGGTTTATCGGTAAAAAACAACAAAACCTAACAATGGGGGTGTATAAAATACTCAATTTATATAAAACAGATGTGACGACTTTGATAAAATTTTACTAAATTCTAGCCTCTTAGAACTCCAATAAAACGTTATGCTGGTCATCTCTTCAAAAATCCATCTTCGTGAGTTATCGGTAAAAAACAAAAATCGGACAAAGGGGCACTTATAAAATAATGAATTTTTCTAAATCGATTTTATCAAATTTTTCTCAATTAAGAGCTTAAATAAAAAGTTTTGCTCGTCATATCTTCAAAAATGCCGTATCGTGGATTAAACGTATATATATATATATATATAATAGGCTCCATTGTTGGATTTTTTTAAACCGATAACCGAATATCCGGCATTTATATATATGAGCCTTTAATTTCTTAAAATCGGGTCTGATGATTTTGTTCAAGTTTTGCTCACTTGTAGCCTCCAAGGACTCAAGTAAAGTGTTATGCTTGCCATCTCTTCAAAAATCCCGGTTCGTTGGTTATCGGTAAACAAATCGGATTATGAAACTATTTGTAATTTACTTAATTTCTCAAAATCGGCTCTGACGATTATGATCAAATTTAACTGAATAAAGTCCTCTGAGGACTTAAATAAAACGTTATCCTCGCCATCTTTTAAAAAATCATTGATTGTGGGTGAAAAACAAAAAAATTAGATAATGGGATACTCTTATAAAATAATTAATTTCTCAAACTTGGCTCAAACAAATCGGCTAAACTGATTTCAATCAAATTTTATTGTAATATGAAGATTATATTATACAAACGTGTGAAGGTTCAGGAATAATGTGCAAGAAAACAAAATGAACTTTGACCGACCGCCTTCACAAAATGAATAAAATAAAATTTTGCTGATGTGTTGATGGCACCTTATTTAAAATATAAATATTTGTTCAAAGACGGTGTCCATGTTTTTATCGACAACTACCGAACTGACGTTTTAGGTGACGATTAGAAGCGGTTTTGGATATGGGTGAGTGAGAAAGTTTATGCATTAATTTTTATGATACTAGTAAATTGCAAATAAAATTTTATCACTTGACAAAAGAAGATGTGGATTTTTTTCCCACTCCAGATACAACTCGCATTGCGATCTGCAATTTGTGAATATAAAAATTAACTTAAATATGAGCGTAGACATTATTTGGATACGTGGCTGTAAGATTTTAACACGGAAATATGATCACTCGTTGACAATATTTTACTGGTGTCACTTAAATCAAGTAAATCACACTTTAATATCACTGAGATTGGTCGGTAGAAAGCACTACTGTAATATTACCATTTAGTCCCACCACTTAAGTGGACTGACACATCATCATAAAACAACATTTTTTATTATAGTCGGAGATTCTAGAAAAGAATATATACGCCCGGGAGAATTGAGACTTCGGACAAGCATCCGCAAGAATTCCAAACAGGATGAGCAAACTTCGTGCATTAAGAAACTTGTAATTATTTCAGTCAGATAATTAAACTATAACGTAGAATCAGATCCTCGAGTCACAGCAATTAGAGTCATTCTGGATTAATAGTGCTAATAAGAATATTGTAGCTTTGTAATAAGATAGGAGATGGTTATTCTTGTTAATAATTAATTGTTAATTGAGTACTGAACCATTAGATTATATTGAAAATAAAAACCCAGGCTGTTTAAAGAAACGAATCCTAACAAATGATGCATCAGCCGTGCTTTTAGTATTTACTAAAAATTTGTTTAACATTTTGTTTCTGTTGGTTCATACATTATTGAAATAAACCTCATTTATTCCATAGTACGATTTATTTGGTTCATTGATTAATTTTCAAATTTATAAGTGTCATTTAAAAGTTAATTTGTAAAATTCATAGACTTTACAAGAAATCCGAGAAATTTTGTGTATGTTTTGGCATAAAAGTGTATGATATTCGTTGAAAGTTTTTAGGTTGTAAATTTTGTTGTTGTTATCACTGAAATTATTAATTTATTTTATTTGATGATTTAAGAATTTTTTTATTTATTATACAGTTTGAATTAATGATTTTTGAATATATATGAATGGTTGCTATGTAATTGAAATATTTAATGTTATATGTTAACAATTTGATTTAATCTTTCATGTTTAACAAGAAACATTATAACTGTGTGGGCAAGTGAAATACTCGCGTCAGGCTTCTTAGTATGAAGTGTTACGTTACATGCTGTGTAAGGGAATATTTTGGTGTTTAACTGTTTATTTACGTGTGCTGGATTTTAAAGTTAAATTGCTTCTTCTTTCCTACGAAAAAGTCATCACGCTAATAGAATTATACAGGATTAACACATTCAGTGCGGGATGAGCTCATGAACTCCAAGCTGGCCTTGCCAGCCGATCGGGTGGATTTTATGAGCTCCAAAGTCTAATGTTGTATTCAAAGGGATACTGTGTCTCACCCACTGGAAATAAATGAATGAAAATTCGTCTCGAGTTTGTCTATTCCCTTACAATACTCGCACTATGGTCAGTTTTCGGTTCCCGCCCCTCGATGGTGCGGGGGAGGCGTTTCCATGACGCTCGCTGTCAAATTGTTTACCAACACTCTGTCTCTTATCTAGAAGGAATGTTTATGTTTCTAGTAGGAAATAATTGTTTATTTTAGAAGTTTCTGAAGAAGATTTGTTTTTGTTTTGGTGACTCATTGGTCTGTTGATGTTTGGTCATGTTGACTAAGGGTCAGATGGCCCTTAGTTGGTTTCGAGTCATGCTCGCAACGTGTTCTCGTCACATTTATTATTCATTGTGATCGCTTATATTTTATTATATTACTTTCTATTGCTAAATACATAAAGTGAACAGACTAACATTCAACAGAGCATAGTTCAAATGAATAGTGCGGTTCAGTCACGTGGGATTGTGGTGCGTGTTGCGTCGCGGCAGGCGCCTTCTACTATTGCGCCGAGCCAAAACTGCGGGTAGAGTTCATGAACTCCAAAAATATATCGGCACTAATTACAGGTAAGGACCATCCGAATATTTTTTTTAACACTCAAACATTGTTTCTACATAGCTGTATAACCTATGTTTTTAGTGAATAAAAATTTTCAGGTCCTGGGTCAACCATACATCATCTATACCGCAACTGAATGTGTTAACAGAGGTTTATTTTTTATCTTGGCGAATTTAGTAGCCGAGACTATTGTAAACAAACGTGGTCATAAGTCATTCTTTGTTTGTAATACTAATTAGTCATCATAGCAAGATTTATGCAAGGAATGCTGATAAAAGACTTCTACAGTGGGTGTGTAGCATGGACACTGACACATGGAATTAAACACACTTAGAGTTGTAACCTATTAGATATTGCCAAATACATGATTAGGCCTACATCACTTACTACTTTGAATACATGTTGTCTTGATCAATTTGACATTGACTGATATCAACAGTTTAAATATAAAGTTTGTCAGAATATTGCAAGGTCAATATTGTTACTACAAAAAATAGATTAAAAAAATTAATGAAGATTTTTTGTTTGTTTTGTAAAGGAAGAAATAGGGAGTTTTGAACTTCAAAAAGAGATTTGAATTTTTTGTAGTATACGAAATGTTTTAGTTAAATTCAAAGTAATTTTTAATGGGAAAAAAAAAATGGAAAAAAGTTATAATATCAAGATTAAGGACAAAGTTTAAAAGGTTTTTTGTACAATAAATAATTAGTGGTATTAGAAAGCTGGAGTGTTGGATTAATGTTTTTAAAAGAGGTTTCTGCGAATTTTCAAATGATTTTATGACGAATCAGTGAATTTTGCAGATGATTGGCGAATTTTACGGCGAATGGTGTTCGCGATTTTTACGGCGAATGGTGTTCGCGATTTTTACGGCGAATAATGTTTTACGGCGATTCTACAAAATAAATGTTCAACGGTTATACAACGGATTAATACTCTACGATTCTACGAAAGAATAAAATGTTCTGCGAATTGTTATGAAATTTAAATTACAAAATGTCTTATTCAAATTCAAATATTGACCCTGTATTAAAAGTGGAACTTCCTCCTTCAGCAAAGTAAAAAAGAAGAATACAGATTTAACCTTGTGTGTTTTCTGTCAAGAAAAGACCAATAGCCCATTATTGATTCCAAAATCATATGAAAAGGCGGAAGAGTATGTCAAAAAGAGAGCGGAATGGGAGGAAAAGGAATATGTAAATACTGTATTTTATGCCAACTTAATAGTTTTCCTCCGGAAAGTTTTCAGAAGGATGTGAAATGGCATTTGGACTGCTATAAGAAATGTACACATAAGACCGTATTGTACAATGAGACTGTTGTATCCCAAATTTTGAATGTGAAAATGTGTACGAAGTTCAATCAATGCACATACATCTCTAATACTAGCTCTTTTCAAATGTGTCTTTGATGATTTTGTGAAAGATGACAATGCTATGGTAGAGGATATTAAGGTACAGTTGGACAAGTTACTAACAGTATTAGAAGGAGAAAATATTCAAGACATTAAAGCTACTCATTTTGAAGGAATAGAGGTTATGAAAAATGTGAATATATTGTCCGAGCTGGAATCATTCGAAGCAAGTGAAGCGCATAAAAAGCCAACTTTTAAAGTTGTACTTCAATAAATTATTTGGGGCAGGCTGTTCAAGATATAGAGTATGAAGTGAGGGGGATAGAGGAGTTGGAAGAAGTTTCGGAGCAGCTTCAGGCTGCGGTGCAGGGAGCTTTTCAGGCCAACTGCCTCGTCATACAAAGGAAAAAACACGAAACGGTAAGGTGGTGGAACAAGGAACTAGCAAAGATGAAGAGGGAGGTAAGAACTATGTTCAAGGCCTCTAAACATCTTGGTTGCTGGGAACCCTACCATAAAAAACTCAGTAGGGTTGAGCGTAGAGTGGACTGGAACTGCTCAAGGAGACTCATAAATGAGGATAATGTGGACTGGGCCATAAGATCATTTGAGATGCACAAAGTCCCGGGTCCGGACGGGATCACTCCCTGACTACTCATGGAGGGTTTGGAGGTGCTCAGGCCGGTACTCACGGGTGTGTTTCGAGCGAGCTTGGCGCTGAGCCATGTTCCAAGGAAATGGGCTGTGGCGAGAATGACCTTCGCTCCAAAGCCTGGAAGAGCAGGATATACTCAGGCAAAGGCATACAGACCTATTTGCCTTAAACTCCTTCTTGCTAAAGGCAATGGAAAGAATACTGGACATAAATATCAGAGAAAGCGTGCTAAGGAGATCAGGCCTGCACGAAAATCAATTTGCTTATAGACCAGGCAGGTCCACAGAGGCAGCTCTGCGTTCAATACAATCGATGATTAGAGCTTTGGAGGATTGTGAGGTGAACAAGACTGTTGTAGGCAGGTGTCTGCCATGCTGAACAGCAGGTTAATACAGGCTACTCTGTACGATGAAACCATCGGTCAGTTCTCGGCATGGATGTGCACAGGGAGGAGTCCTATCCCCCCTGTATGGAACCTAGTAGTTGATAAGATCCTGAGGCGTTTAAATGAACAAGGATTCTACTCACAGGGATACGCTGATGATGTGGCCATCGTGGTAAGAGGTAGAGACATGAGCGTCGTTTGTGAACTCATGCGGATTGCCTTTATCCAGGTGGAAAGGTGGTGCCAGGAGGAACAGCTAGCTGTGAATCCAGGAAAAACTACTCTCATTCCCTTCACAAGAAAAAGGAATCTGGGAGTGAGGTCGCTCCCTAAGCTTTTGGGGCAGGAGGTAACACTGGAGAACCAGGTGAAGTACCTAGGTATTGTGCTGGAAAAAGGCTCACCTGGAACCCGCAGGTAGAACGGGTAGTAAATATAGCCAAGTGTCTTATGTTTGCATGTAAGAGGGCTGTTGGTAAACGATGGCGTCTGCAACCAAAAGTAGTGATGTGGATATACACCATGATTATGAGACCACTGATCACCTATGCAGCAGTGGTTTGGTGTACGAAGACGGTACAAGGTGGTGTTGGAAGTGGAATGGATGGTGTCCAAAGGGTGGCTTGTTTGGCCATCACGGGGGCCATGGGGTCTACACCAACAGTTATCTTGAGTGCTCTACTCTATCTCCCTCCCCTAGGAGTATTTATTCAGGGACAGGCCAGGATGAGTGCATATAGACTGCAGTAAACGGGTTGCTGGAGAATGAGATGGCCAGCAATCGGTCACTGCAGGATAAATCAAGTGGTCAACAAGGAAGTGTTAGCAGGGCCGGCGCAAGCTATTCTGCTGCCCTAGGCAAGATATTTTTTCGTGCCCCCCCACAATTAGATTTTTTGTTTCCATTTTCCTCCTCAATTGACCCCTTACCCGAAATCATCACTTCTTACGCATTTTGTTTTGTTTTTGCACTTAACGAGACTTTTACATTAATTTACACACACAATCACAAATTACATATACAAATACAAACAATATAAAGAATACTTAACGAGGAAAATCTAACCTGTGTGGATACTAGTACTACTATAATTGTGATAGATAATTATACGCGAAACCGGAAACCCTTAGTGTCAGAGTATTTATTTCATTAGGTACATAATAGGAACTTATCAAATAAAAATAAAAACCGATCATTTTGCAGAAGAAATAACTTTAATTCTAAAAGTTTGCATAGATTATAGGGAAAAGTTAAAAGTGAAAAGTTAACAGAGAGAAGGTCTACATTTTACAATTTAATTTTTCTTAATTTCATCTTTATGATAGAAGTTACCAGTTCGTTCAAGTCGATGTTTTTTGCCAAGTCTTGTTCAATTGATAGAGTGGCCAGTCCTTGAAGCCTTTCTTGTGTCATGGTAAATCGAATATAAGTTTTAATTAACCAATGCATCTCATGGAGGGTTAATGGACTAAACAAGTAACAACTATGAATAATACATTGACACATATAGCCTAAGTCAATAATAATAATAATACAAAAATCAATAAATTATGTTCCCTGTAAATTGAATGAGGATGAGAATTAAACTTATTCTTTTATTACCTACTTCACTTATCTCTATCAAGTTGTATACAGTTTTTCCACTTCGTAGGACACACCCGACACAAGGCTGTATGAGGTCAAACTTTTAAATACGGGAAAAGGAGGGTGATTACTAATTAATTAATCTACCTTAGGTAAGGTATTATTGAAATTATATGGACAACACACTACACAGCAAACACAGCACAGTCACAAACCGCCAAATCTTGACTGATCTGATCACCTGTCACAACATAACTGTCGTTATGAGCAGAGCAGGGATGGCAACAACGCTGATTCATGTAGAGACATGAAACTTTCATTCAAAGTCACACGGCTACTCAGAGAGTACTCAGAGCGGCTACAGAATGAATCTGTAAGTTGACCTGTAAAACTTAAAGTCATGTGCAAATTAATCTGAACAAAACCATTTTCAGTTCAAAACAAACATTTATTAGCTTAATTACATAAATGTTGACATATTACATACATATTAGTACTTAGTGTGATCTCCTTTTGCTTGTATTACCATTTCAAGTCTTTTTGGCATTGAATCGACTAATTTCTTGCACATTTCTTGAATTTCAGGATCATGGAACCAAACTTGAATGAGTGCAGAAATCATCTTCTCTTTTGTTGTGCAATCCTTCTTTCTTAATCTGTTTTTGCAAATGGCCCAGAGATTTTCTATGGGATTGATGCCAGGCGAGTTTCCAGGCCACTCCAAGCACAAAATACCCTTTTCATTAATAAATTCCTTAACTGCTTTGGATGCGTGACAAGGTGCAAGATCTTGTTGAAAAACAGGATAATTCACTTGATGGTCATTTTCCATTTTTTTTAGTTCAGGAATTACTCTACCTTGTAAAATAGGGATATATTTTACACTATTCATCATTCCAGTTATAGGCACCAACGGTCCTAGGCCTTGATACGAAAAACAACCCCAAAACATTTTTTTTCTGGGTGCTTTACTGTTTGTTGCAAATGTTTTGGTGACACAGCTTCATTATCTGACAACTTCGTACCTTGGACTACAAAATGACTTTCATCCGAAAATAAAACTTTCCTCCAAATCTCAGCTTTCCAAAATTTATATTTTTTCGCCCAAGCCAATCGTTTTTTTTTCATAGCTGCTGTTAACAGCTGTTTTTTTTCTTGGCCTTCTTGCTTTTCTGTTAACAGCCAAAAGACGTCTTCTAACTGTAGAGTCATGAATATTAACACCAGCGGCCTCTAAATCTTTTTTAAGCTCAAAGCTATTTTTTTCAGCGTGAATTTTACTGTTTCTAAGCAACATTGCATCATCTTTAGCCGTCGTTTTTCTTTTTCTTCCACAAACACCTTTTCTTTTAGGGGAAATTGATCCAGTTAGGTTTTTTAATTTAATGATGTTATTTACAGTGCCTAAACTAACCCCACATTGCTCAGCTATTTGTCTTTGAGTCAAAGAAGTATGTTCTTTTAAGGTTATTATCTTGCTTCTTTTTCTAGGAGTTAGATCCATATCCAATACTTATTGTAAATTAACTAAGCACTCACCAAATTATCCAGAACGTTTTTAAAAACCACAAAATAGAGACAAAAATAACACTAACCACATGGAAACACAAACATAACCTCCAATTTGTTGCAAATGATGTAGAAACAATGAATCACATGTAGAAAAAGAATACAGCCACATCTCCAGGTTGGCCAACGCCAAAAAACAAAATTTACCTCGCTGTTCAGATTAATTCGCACATGACTGTAAGTCAAGCTAATATTCATAAAGTTTTATTACGATTAAAATTGAGTTTTAAAGCAACACAAATCCGTTTTATTAGGTTAAAACTTTAAAAAAAAATCAATTTTTTAAAACATTTTCCTCTTTTTGCCGCCCTCCCAGGTTGCCGCACTAGGCGGCCGCCTAGTTTGCCTAGTGGACGCGCCGGCCCTGAGTGTTAGACATGCCCTCAGATCACATGATACCTAATGTTTCATTAGATAAGCCATTCAAGACGAAAATCTTCTCTAAGGAAGAATGGGAGTCTGGAAAGAGGTTATATGACAAGCAGGATATAGTCTGGTTTACAGATGGCTCGAAAATAGAGATGGGTACAGGCGGTGGTATAAATGGGATTAACCCAGAGAGTTCCATCGTACTGTGCCTAGGCAAGCATGCTACTGTCTTCCAAGCAGAAGTAGGTGCAATCTCTGAATGCATCAAGGAGAATCTACGAATGGAATACACAGGTAAGAACATTCTGATCTTCACAGACAGTCAAGGTGCAATTAAGGCACTAAACATGACTAAAGTAAAGTTAAAGCTGGTATGGGACTGCATCTCATCATTGATTAAGCTTAGTCAGGTGAACACGGTCACTGTGGGCTGAGTTCCTGGCCATTCAGGTATCGATGGATATGAGAGAGCAGATGAATTAGCCAGGGTAGGTTCAGAATCCCTTTTCGTGGGCCCGGAACCGGTGTTCGGGACCTCCTATGGACATGCCAGAGCAGCGGTAGATACATGGATACGGGTGGGGATGAATAGGGCCTGGATGAATTCAACTACACGTAGACTTGCAAAGAGGCTACTTAGACCAAGCAAGAAACATGTTGAACAACTTATCTCTCTTAGAAGGGATAACATGAGGTGGGTGGTTGTGCTCCTAACAAGCCACTGTCACCTCAGAAAACACCTACACAGGATAGGGATTGCTGCAGAAAATAATTGCAGGAAATGTGGATTGGCTGCAGAGTCCGCAGAACACATTCTCTTAGAGTGTGAGGCGTTAGGACGAGCCAGGCTATACTCTCTAGGCCCTCCGGGGAAGGAGATGGAAACCATCCTAGACAACCCTATAGGTAGCATCTGTTCCTTCATAAGGATGACAGGTATTACTGAGTGGGTGTAGGATGGAACTTGGGGCGGCAAAAGACCTATAGGTCGACGTCGGTGAGGCCTCTGATGGAGGCTATCACAGCCCATAACAATAAAAACATAAATTAAATAAAAAAAAACCTGTCTGGTATACCAAAAACTAGAATTTGTTTTGGAAAATGTAGGAATGTTGCCTTTAAATGATAATCGAGATAGTTTATAGAGGGAATGGATTCTGATGTTTTTGTAGTATCCTCCTACACTGATGATACTTGCGATTTTATGTATATAATAGATTCAAACGTTTGTCAGATTCAAGCCCCCTTTTTGTCAGATTTCTCACATACCACTGTAGTGTTTTTAGATTTTTAGTGTTCAGTTGGTACACAATTTTTCTTCTTTTGACGTTCTATCCCCTCTGTACTAAGGGAGGTTGTTATTGATTCTTTTTATTTCTGACTATAGTTTTTGGAACTAACTCACAGCCTCAGATAATGTTCCACATCATATTTCCAATCTTTTAACACGATTAATTCCTTTCTTTTTTGCTATATCAAGATATAGATTGTCAAGTTTACCATAGTATATTTAAATCGTTCAATCCTCAACTTGCTACTTATGTCCTTAGATAAGACCAATGCACTAAATGTAACCAGTACCGTCACACTGAAGATAGAAGTTTGTTTGAAGAAGATTATCAAGTTCATATCGCTGTAAGACAGAAGCTATGGAAATGAAGAAACAGGACATAGGAGAGAGTAGACAATCAAATTAAAATTACTTTTGATCTGCAAGTAGTTTAATCTGTTCCTTTTGCAGGTGACTGCCAAATATATTAAAAACGCAAGTTGTCTGTTTATAACTTCACAATTTTTTAAACAAATGCAAATGGCTTCTGTTACTTATGGGATGAATGTAACGGAATGAAAGGGTCTTCTGAAATAGGAACAGGACTTACATCTTAAATGAACAATGTTCCTCAGATTGTCTCTCATATCATCGCATACTCGGACATATGCGTTGGGTAGAACAGGATCCAGTATATTTCTGCCTTTATCCAGTACACTGTTAATAAAACTCACATTGAGACAATAGACATGACATTTCTAGAGCCTGACACCCCTACATGGAAGTTGACTATGCATGCTACAATTGAGTGAGCAGATAACACAACACAAGAAAGTGTATAATAACAGCGAATGGGGAGTGCTTATAGATATGGCAAGAAAAAAACTAACACCCTATGAGGTCAAAGTTTTTGAGTTTTCTGACATCTAGGACCTGACTGAATTAGGAAAACAGATTATGTGGAATAGAACAACAAACACTGAAGGAGCTACAGTAAACTGGCTTAAAATTAAATGGTTGTGCTTTGAAAAGTGAGTCTTACACAATGCAATATAAGTATGATTTACAATCAAATTATCATTTTAAAAACTTAATATAAACCTCGATAATAATTTCTACTGATAAATATCGGTTCTAGATCGTCCTTCGATTTTTCTATAAATCATCATGAAAACAAAGTATATACCTTCTAATGAAAGGATCAGATCATATTATGTGGCACAATAAACATTTCATGTCCCGAAATGCATTTCTTCACTGTTAAATAACACATATAAAACAAAAGAATACAGCTGTTAGGTTAAAGTCTAATGGAAGCGAATGTTAATATGTATGACTACGTTAGTGTATTTGTTATGACTACCTTATTTTAAAACAATTAGATCATTTTAATTTTGGTAAGACACTTTTAAAGTCTGAATTTCAAATAAACAATTTATTTGTTTATTAGAAAATAGGAATATTAAAATATTGAAATCAACTTTACAATTAGTTGCGTAAGTTACAAAGTGGGACGTAAATTAAATCTGCGAGGTCAAGTCAGGTTTAACTATTAATATATATAGCTACCTGACTTGACCTAATAAAGATGTAAATTACACAAACCAAGGTAAAATCAAGTGGCTATGTTTACCTAAAGACGTATATTACATAACGTGAGGTGGCTATATTATATGTATATACAGCTACCTGACTTGACTTAATAAAGACATATAAATTACATTGCAAGGTCAAGTCATGTGGTTATGCGTAATAAATATATATAGTCACCTAGCAGAGTTGATAGAACTAGCAATCATAGATGCAGTAACATGATGAACGTAGTCATTATTACCTATTAACGTTGACATTCATAACATACGAAACTGGAATTCGTACTTATATAGATATCATTTTCTATTAAGGTAATGCATTTTGGGACTTGAAATGTTTATTGCGCCACATAATACGATCACATCTTTTCATTAGAATGTAAATACTTTATGTTTTCATGATTTTTCTTTAAATAGAAAAATCGAAGGAGGATTTAGAACCAATATTTACCTTTCTACTTCCCTAGGATTCGATCAAAATAACATCCAAATACAATTCAGTGATTCCTATGTATAAGGCCAAATGAAAGATCTGCTATTTCTCTTGAAAACAGGAGTCATTTGAAATTGCTATGCTAGCTTTGTTGTTGGTATTCCAACGTCAGAAAAAGCCAAGGATATTATGCCATAACCTGTTGAAAATGAGGATGATGAACCCATTACTGGACAAATTGAACAAGCTGTATCAGATGGTCGGAAGAATACTCCTATTAGAGTAATGACAACAATGAAGGGGGGAAGGCCAAGGGAAAAGTAGTGTTTAAAAATTAAGAGAAAAAACAAGGGAATAGTGAAGAAAAATCAGGAGGAAAACAATAAGGCAAAATTTGTTAAAAGAGATAATTTAAGGAAGCCTTAACTGTTTCATTAGAGATTAGAAACTGTTAAAAAAAAAATCTGGTTTGTTTTTTTGTTTTTCTTCTATTTCAAATATTAATATTTGTAATTAACCTTATTGATTTTTTTTTTTAGCTAGTAAAAAATGAATAGAAACAAAATAGTAACAGTATTTTTGTGTTATTTATCAACCTAATTTTATCCTGCTAAAATCATAATCAGGATAATTTAACTGTATGCACACATGTAGTATAGTATGTCCACAAGTCATTTAACTCTACTTTTAAAAGGTATGTCCCTTATTGTTAATTATTTCATTAAAGTTGGAAGAACTAGTGCAAGCAAATTAGCTTCAGTGTGTAATTAATTGTTGCCTAATAAAATATTATTTTCAGAACACATTTATAAGCCTGTAGATTATTAAATTTAGAGGTCTTTGGCAATCCCCCCTCAAGTTTGATATTTTCTTTTTACGTTTCCGAAAGTTTACATAAATGGACATACAATAAAATTAATGTGCTTTTTGGCATCGAATTGCTGATGTTCAGTTCACGTCTAATACAGTACTCATATTTAGAGAGTGCGAACGTGAATAAATCAGGTTTACTCTCGTCAAATACAATAAAAAAGTATAAGAAATGTAACACACATTTGGCGAGTTCCAGATTATATTAGTTTTAATAACCCATTTCAGATTTTCGTAGTTATATCTCCTGCAAACAATAAAACGATGTTTTAGGTCCATATATAATCCATGACACAAAAATGTGTTATGTATAATAATATTATAAGCAACGTGCTATATCCTACAACTATACTATTATGCCAGAAAGATTTGATTTTAAAATCATTTTTTCTACTATGATTTGAAGAGTACGTTCGTCCTTTTACAACACTTGTTAGCGAATATTTTGTTAGCTATCATAATTTGTAACAGAGGAATTTAACATTTTTTTTTTAAGTTAAGAAATTTACTAGTGAAATTCGATCTTTAGATTTTATGATTAGTTTCATTTAAACAGTGGTGTAATACTTTTTTTGTTTACAGAAACAGAAAATTGTAATATATTTTATACAAATTATATTATAAGTTTTGTTCTATAATTTTATGAATGTAGCATAATCGATTTCAAAAAACCAATTCTACAGTTTGGTTGGAATAATCGATTAAGCCATAATACTTCTTTCAACCAACTATCTATAGTACTATTAAAAACATGAAGGATGAAGGAAGTTAGAAATCAATTCATCATGGCGGTTGTGTTTAGTAGTTGAAATTTGATAGTAGTGATAGTGAAAGGATTTTTCATTTCATTTTATAAACTTATTAAATGAAATGGATGTACGCGGTATATTATAGCCAATTATTAATCATGAGCGGTGAAAATGAACATGGATTTGACAATAGTGTAGGTGAATGCAGTGTACGTACAACAGATGAAAACTTGATGATAATAACTGAACAGTGTCAGCAAATTGAAGGTCTAAAACATAAATTGGAAGCAGTTGCTGCTGAGAGAGACTTATTATTGTGCGAAGTTAGTAGATTGAAGTTTGAACTTGAAATTGCTGATTTGAAAAGAATTAATGATGACAGGTAAGAATATGTAATTTTGAACAGAAAGATAGGCATACTATTTACTTAGTAAAAAGGTCCAGTTAAATTTTATTCAGCCCATAAGTTTAATATTATGGTATTGTAGCTTATATGGTTACATAAGGCTAAATTGGCAATAAGTCAACTGTCATTTGCACTTTCTGTCAAGTTAATACAAATCTTGACATTATTTACAGTAGGGTCTAGCTATGTAGTTACCATAAACTGCACTTTTATCTTTATTGAATATTATAAACCTTCTCTGAATATTATATCGCTACTCGTAAACTCACATCTGTAAATATATATATATATATATATGTTTTTAATTTATTGTGTTGGTGTTTAAAATTAGAGTCTTTTCAGTATTACGTGTTTTCAGGGTTCTCACCCTAAAATTCCTGTAGCCTCCTGAAGATGTTTCTCAGTTGGTAGACATATAAACATAGCTTGCTGCATTCCAACTAATGTACCATCAATGGTTGTGCATGTTCGAACCTGGTTAGGCCTACTGATATTTTTCCATTATTACATTATTCCCATGTCTTTATAGTCTAAAGATCATAAAGTAACATCATAAAAAAAAGGTAAATGTTTACTGTAAGGTAACTTATAATTTCAGAGTTTTTTTAACGTCTACTACATAAATTACTTCTTAAGAATAAATAATGTTTTCTTTGCGCAGATCACTAATTTTTACAGAAAAATCACAATCTAAAAACTATCAAATTGACGGGTTTATGGGTTATACACAATGGCAAGACATAATAGGAATAAGAATACCTTTTGGTTTGACGCATGATGCGCATTACACAATGACTAAGCTAAATCGCTATTTCATGTCATGGCAGGTTTGGTCAGGTGGCTATATATGTAATCATCTGGCTAAACCTTTCGTACGTTTATTGAACTTAATAATTTGCTTACTTTCCGATATAATTATATATATATATATATATAACCACCTGGCCAAACCTTTTATAAGTTTATTGAAGTTAATTATTGAAATTAGATTAATAATATGGAGAATTCACAGCATATCATGTGATCTGTGATCACGGATACATAGATTGAAATATCTTTAGTGATATATGAGACATAGATTAAATGTGAACATTTGCCATTATTTCTAACCTATAAATACTCCGGATTTGATAGTTTTTAGATTGTGATTTTTCAGTGAAAAAAAGTGATCTGTGCATGGAAAGCATTATTTATTCCTAAGAAGGAAAGTATGTAGTAGACGTTGAAAAAAAAAAAAAAAAAAAAAAAAAAAATTCCGAAAATTCCAAGTTACCTTATAATGAACATCACCAAAAAAAGAATCCAATTATTGAAAATAACTTTCTCTTGGTAATTATGCATTCTACCTGGCCCTGAAATTTAGCTAAGAAAATCGTTTACTATCTACCTTATTTTGAAACAATTATATCATATTTGATGTTGCAAGACACTTTTGAAGAACTAAAATAAATTAGTTTAGTAGAAGGTAAATGTGGATTGTACTTGGTAATCAGATTTTGCTATGAAAAAATATGAAATTGTTAACTATTTACCTTTTATTGAAACAATCAGATCATATTTGTTATCAGAAGAAACTTTTCAAATTCCAAAATGCATTTCTTCACTGTCAAATAACATATACAAAACAAGGGAATCTAGCTGTTGTTAGGTTAAATCCAGCTCTGATAACGAAAGTCTATGTTAATATTTATGACTATGTTCGTCAAGTGTTATTGCTCGATGTTTATTATTAAAACATATATTTGTCGTGGCAAATTCCTGGCCATGACAGGAATAGCGTGTCATTGGACGCATGCGCATTACATGTAGGCCTATTTTGACAGGTTAAATATCACTACGTAGTATGAGTTCATAATAATGCAAATTAGGTTTTGGCAGATATATTGACCTAACCAGACCTAGTAAATAAAGTGAATGTCTGGTAAAGTAAACTATATATATTTATATAGTTACTTTCCCAGAATTGTAGTTCCTTTTCTAGGTCTCATCGAGCAATGTGAAATTCAACAAGCGATCACATGACTAATGTAGTTATCAATATTAACGTAGGCAGTCTTAAGCTGGGCTGGATTTTGTATTTTTATATTTATTATTTTCAACTAAGCTAATGTATTTTGTGACTTGAAAAGTGTAAGGAATTGCCATTATGTCCATCCTATAAATAGGTGGATTTCATAGTTTTCAAATTGTGATTTTTTTACCTTATTCTTAAGAAATAAGGTATGTAGTAAAAGATTAACAACAACAAAATAATAATAAATAACTAAAATTAGCTGTACCAGTTAATCTATATAATTATCTGTTGGACTACATAGATTTTGTAAGTGTTGATGTGGAGATTTCATATGAAGAACAACCTGGGAAAGACATATTTTTTTATTGATAGTGGACTCTTAAACAAAATATCCTTCTCAAGCTGAACTTAACTATTTCTCTCCAGTTCAACTCCTCTCAATTTCATACACCAGAATCTTTCGCTTTCCTTTTCAAATCTACACTTTCATCTTTTCAAATGATATTTGTGTAAAATATAGCTTCAAAATAGTATCTTATATTTTAATTACGTCAAGGCCTAGCCTATATTATATTTTAGTAGTATAAATCTAGCATGTTTTTGTTTAATTTCCTAATCAGATCAAATAAAGTAGGCCTAACATCAGAACCTTCATAAAATATTGTTTATATCAAATAGGCTGACTATAATTAACATTATTTTGAAACTGCTTACTCCTCACATTACTTGAACTCAATCGAACTTTTTTCTTTGTGTTTCTCTCTCATTTTTTAGTGAAATAAAAAATTTAAAAAAAAATCTAGCCTAACCTGTTGTTGACACCAATATTTGAAATAAAGCTTATAAATAAAGATGTTTTAATACATAAAAAAATATTTACTGAATTTTTAATAAAAACTTTTCAATTGAAAACAAATTTGTAATCACTATTCAATATTAGTGAAACATTTGCCTAGCCTAATTAAAAAAATTTAAAAAACTAATGTTGTTTGTTACTCTATGCAGTCTTGCAGTATTTTGTTGAGTTATTAAGATCAGTTGATTTATATATGTGAATGAGTATTCATACTATTTGTTATGCTTCTTATATATTTTTTAGTTCTTAACAATTGTTTTTTTGAGTTGTAAGTATTAGAGGTTTTTATAGATGTAATGTCTTATATATTTTGATGTGATAGTGAATTGTGGTTTATTTTTTATTTACAGTGGAATTTTTTTCGTTGTTTTGTTATTCTGAGAAAAATGTAATTTCATGCCTAGATATGGTTTTCTGTTTTTATTGTCTCTGTGAAAAATGGCAATTGAATCATTAGATATGATTTGTAAGAATGAGCAAAATTTAATAGTTTTTAATCAAAATATTAGGAGTTTGAGGCAGAATGTTGTTGTTTTTGTGTCACATATTTCAGATATTAAGTCCTGACATTTTGATATTAACACAGGTGTGGATAAATAATTGGGAAAGTGGCTCATATACATATACATATAGATCAGAAGGTGTCATAATTTATATAAAAAGTATTTACTCTAATATAGGTTATGAAAAACAGTTTGTATCTTACGATGTATTAGTTTCCAACTTGACATGGAATAAGATAAATATTAGTATTGTAGGAATTTACAATCTGCAACAAGTTCCAGTAAAGTTATTTTTATCTGAATTAGAAGAGTTACTGATATCTATGGATAAGGGAAATATTATCTTAACAGGGGATGTCAATATTGATTTACTTGCTTCTTCACAAACAATAGATGATTATCTTTCCTTGATGAGTAAATATGGTTTCAAATCAGAAATAAATAAATCTACTAGGGTTACAAATATTTCCTCTACTTGTTTGGATCATGTTTTTGTGAGGTTAAGTAATGCGGGGAATTTCATTTGTGTACCTTGCCTTTTTGACTTAGGATTACAGATCACCATATGGTTGGAATAGGCTTATGTATGAATATTTTGGGTACTAAAAGTCAATTTAATAAAAGCGAACTTAGCTTAAGTTTTAACTATGGTAGGATGAACTTTTCTAATTTTTCAAAAGAAATTAAACTTTGTGATTTTAATGTTGTTTTTGAGTCTAATAAAGTAGATGAAGCATTTAAAAATGTATGTCAATATTTAAGGGATGCATGGAAAGGAGTATGGAAACCTTATACAGTAGAAAGAATGAAACAACTATATTTTAAAACCCTGGATAACTAATTATTTATTTAAACAAATTAAATTTAAAAATAACCTTGGTAAAAAAGTTTGTAAGCATAAACATAATCTCAGTTTAAAAGAGTACTATAACAAGTATAGCAATAAATTGCATCTTTTAATTAAAAAATCTAAAGAAATTTATTTTAATACAGTAATAGATTTGAAAGTAAGAAAGGTGACTCTAGAGGACAATGGAAGTTAATTAATGATTTAATAGGTGTTTCTGATAGAGTGTCAGTAGACATAAATGAGATTGAATTTCACAGTAAGAAGTATTATGAATCTGTAGATATAGCTAATAGCTTTAATAATTTCTTTCTGGATATTGTAGGGTCAATGAGAGATAGCTTCCCAAAGAGAAAGGAAGAAGTTAAACATTTAGAATTAAAGCTTAAATACTTATCTCCTGAGTCTTCGATGTATTTGACTTCTGTTACAATAGTTGAAATGATTAATACAATAAATTCCTTAAAAGGTCGAAATCACAGGGTTGTGATAAAATCAGTTCATTTATGTTAAAATTAGTTAAAGAATATATAGCTCTCATTTACATATTCAATTTAAGTTTTTCTACTAGGGTTTTTCCTAGTAAACTGAAACATGCTGTGGTAATTCCAATTTTTAAAAAGGGAGATAGGAAGAAATGTGAAAATTATAGACCTATTTCTTTATTACCGGCATTATCAAACGTTTTAGAAAAATTAATGTATGTACGTCTTAGTGACTTCTTTACAAAATTTGAGTTAATTTGTGGAAGGCAATTTGGATTTAGAAAAGGCAAAGGAACGAGTGATACCTTGATTCATTTTCTGTCGAGAGTATATAATGGAATAAATATTAATTATTATGAAGTTGGTTTGTTTTTGGACTTACAAAAAGCTTTTGATACTGTGGATAGTTTATTACTCCTTAAAAAGTTAGAATCTTATTGTTTCAGAGTTATTTAACTGACCGAACACAGTGTGTAAGAGTTAATGGTGTTGATTCTGATAATTAAGAATGTTAGTTTTGGGGTACCGCAGGGTTTTAGGGCCTTTTCTTTTCTCAATATAGGCTATATATTAACGACTTTTGCAATGCAAGATTTGTCGGTGACCTTACAGCCTATGCTGATGATACAGCGTTGTGCTATTCATTTAAAGATTTGGAATTGGTTGATGTAGTAATTGAAGAAGACATACAACTCATGAGATACTGGTTTAATAGGAACTATATGTATTTAAACGTGGCTAAAACAAACTTCATACATTTTAATTTGGTTAGAAAAATTGGAAATAATTTATCTTCAAAATATAGTTATTGTGATTGTAGTCACAGTATTACTTGTAGTTGTATCAATATTTATGAAACTGAATCTTTGAAATATCTTGGTATTGTATTGGACAATAGCTTGAGCTGGAAACCACATATAACTAAATTAAAAAACGAATTGAATATTTATATCAGAAAATTTTATTTTCTGAAAAATATATGTCCCATTTGGATGCTAGAGAGAATCTACTTTGCGCTTATTGAGAGCAGGTTACAATATGGCATAGAATGTTGGGGTGGCACTTATTTTGAAACTGTAAAGCCTATTATTGTCCAACAAAAGCATATAGTAAGGTTAATGTTTAAAAAATCTCAATCTGAACATTCCTTTCAGTTATTTAAAAAAGCAAATTTTTTGCCCTTCTGTTCTTTGTAGATATTTAAAGTTTTAAGAATGTTTTTTATTAGGAGCTGGAACAATAAGGTGGAACATATAGATGATAAACATATTCTGAGATCTAAATGTAATCATAGGATACCACTACCTCGTAAAACAGAGTATAGACTATAGACATGTCTATCTCTATGCTGCACCAAAGTTTTTTTTATACGATACCACATAATCTTTTAAAATGTTTTTTAAAACTGTTGAAGAGATTTCTATTTATAGATAAATTATATAATTGGTTTTAGCATATGTATATTGTGATGTATGTGTGTGTGTGTGTGTGTGTGTGTGAGAATGTAGTAGATGAAGTTTAGTTTATTGTGTCTCTTGTGCCTTACAAAGTTATAATCTTTTACTAGCCTGTTGTTTTGCTTTTTGTTGCTTCAGACTGTGAAGTTAGTTTATGTGTGATCATTTTTTTGATGTTTTTTTTTATTTGTGTGATAACTAATCACAATTACTTCCAAGAATATTTGTTTTTAGTATAAGGATATCTTCAATTTCTGCTTGTTAAATATTTTCTATTATGATGGAGGGTCCAATATAGGTTTTTCCTTAGGACCCTACATTTCTCTTGTGCAATTTTTTTTTGTGTCAGTTTTTAAAAAAATTTCTTTTCTTTTAAATAAGCTATTTAGAGTATTGTATTATATTTTTATTTGTTGTGGTATGTTTTATTGTGAATTTTTGTATTTGCTATAGTGTATAATCTTGCACATGAGAAATAAAATAAATAAATAATAATTATTATATAGCCTAACCTTAATCTTACATAACTTGTACTAGATGTAAAAATATTGTATGATTGTTTTATTTATTAATTGTATAATTAATTGCTGTAATTTTTTTAATACAGAAAACTCTTAATCTTATGTGATAAAGTCAACAGTGTGAGTATACAAAATTTTACTAATCAAAGTTGGTCTATCGAATTTTTATTTAGGAAGCAAGTTTTATGACTTTTTCTAAACTTCCATATTCTAATTCAGTAAGCTTAGCTCCTTGTCCTTTGTAAAGCACAAAACTTGCGTCAGTACATCAACTTCATCTGTATTTCCATGGAGTAAGTGACGGACAAAAAAATCAGTTGTCTCTTTTACTCCAATAAGTCACACTTCAGGAGTAAAAATTCTGCAGTTTCCATGTATTTCCCACAAAGCCTGTTTTTCAAACCACCATGGGTTTAACCATGGTTTAGATATTTCTTGAATGCTTCATGTTCAGTGTCAAGGCTCAAGACATTGTTTAGTTTACGTTTGTTCAGTGAGATTATGTATCTAAAGAATTTTTTTTTGGGGTTGAACCCATACAAGGGTCTCTGTTTTCACCCATTTTCTTAAGGTAGTTCTGGCTACAGATTTGTTTATACTGAAAGCATGTTCTAGACCAATGAGTGAAGTCCAAGCACCTTTCCTTGCCAGTTTATCAGTCTCTTTGTTACTCTCAAGTCCTCTATAATCCAGCACCTCCATCCCGTTGAGGGTTGAGAGTTATACCAATGTCTGGTAATCTTTTTATACGAATAAAGATGAAAGAAAATTCCCCAAAACCATGATAAAAAAACAATACTTTTTTTTTAAATTGTGGTTTTGGGGAATTTTCTTTCATTGTATATTCACCACAGTGCTCTAGTGATTCATATGATCAATAACAATGAGAATTTGTGTGAACTCACCCTTATTGGCAGTCTGACTGACCTGACTACTAACCCGACTACTATATGCTTGTTGGCATATCTTTTTGTCAGACATAATTGTGCTCATTCCAGTATTACAAGCACTTCTCCTTGTCATACTCTTGCATGATATCCCAAGGTTATGCTAAAGTTCAGTCTTAGTTGATTCACCATAGACCCCCCAACTTCAACTTTGTTGGTGGTTCGTGACCCCCCCCCCCATCAGTGTACAGTTAGTTCATAGCTATATTTTCTTCTACTATAATTTCCCTATTCAGGATAGTTACTGTGAAGGGCATGATTCACAATAACTTTCTACACATGTCTCATGGTCAGTACATGGTCTGTGAATGACGATGGTGCCATGTCCTTTAGACCATTGACCATCCTTCCACAACTCGAAGCATTGTTTTCTATATACATCTACCCTTGTCTCTACTATAATGCTAAGGTTAAATGGTGTTACACCTAACAAGGTCTCAAGGGCTATAATAGGGTGCTTTTAAAGGCTCCTGAGATGCATAGACAGGCCAGTCATTAAAGACTCGATAGCCAGTTTTAGTGAGGTAGGCCTAGGCCCTTACTGTTTGAAAGACTTCAGTTCACCACACCAGTACTGCATATTTTAACTGTGGTTTAACTATGTCTTCATATAACCACAAACTCTTAAGCAAACTGAGTCTCCAGTTTTACACAAAAGAGGTTGATTAGCCATTACGATCTTGTAGCCTTTTGTATACTTTTGTTCACATGTTGGCCCTTTGTAATTCTTTTATCTAGAATTATACCCATATATTTAACTTCTTCTGAAAGGTCTATGTGTATACTTCCTAAACATACACTAACAGTGTTTAGTTTTGAAGGGCACTATAACAGTCTTAGCTGGGTTAACAGCAAGACTCTTCTCCAAGCACCAATTAAAAATTACCTTGTAAGCTGTATTCATCAGCTCTGCCAGTATGATGATGAATTTACCTCTAATTAATACCACATTGTCATATCTGCGTAACCTCATGTATAAAAACCCAGATCATTTTAAACATAAAGAGTGATAGTATGATAGCATTGGATGAAATGCTTTTTGGTCTGTGTAATCACCATTCCACTGATTTTTTTAATCACCTTCCGCCTTTAACAAATAATTATCTAAGATATCTGCAATAAAGGGTAATACATTTCCAAGTGTATTTTTACCCTCCAGAAACAACCATATATCTATGATACCATAACATATCACAGAAGGATTACCTATGATAATATCTATGTAAAAGGCGGCTATAAATCCCTAGTGTAATTTTACCCTTTAGGAACAATTAACTATCTAAGATAACAACACTAGTGGTAATCAAATGAATGAAAACACAATCTTACACAAAAATTTCACTTTATTTGTGCAACACAAATAAAAGACGTATTTCAATGACTAACTCAAAATTCTCAGCTGTTACATGCACACAAACTTTACTGACAGTGGACTGTAACTCAACACACAGTCAGTAGGGCTTGTGTACATGTAGTAGCTGAGGGTGATGACTTAGTCATTGAAACATTCTTTTATTTGTGTTGCACAAATAAAGTGATTTTTTGTGTAAGATTGTGTTTTATTCATTTGTTTATTGAAGTTTCACAAGTATAGCTTATTACAGTTGAACACTAGTGGTGTATACATTTCTTGTTGTATTTTATATATCTATAAACAATTAACAATATAAGATACCAGCAATAGGGAGATATAAATTTTTATCTCCCCTCCCCCTTGCACTCCCCTGCATTCCCCCAGCAATAAATATCTGTGTAAGATAATATGAGTGGGGTATAAATTTTCAATTATATTTTTATTTTTACCACCCGGCCCTATGCCTCACCTTTCATTGCCTGCATTTCCACAATGTCTCTGTATTCAGATCATCTTCACATCTTTGTACTTTTTCCTTTCCATTGTGATGATGGAAGCTCTTCACGAACCACCAGGAGCCGGTGCTCCTAGTAATGTGGCGCTCGTACCCACTAAACCACCTCCACTATTCTATTTTTTCTTCACCATTCTGGAACAATCCATAAGCAAATCTTCAAGATGATGACTCTGTCTCTATTCACTATACCTGAATCACATCTATGTCAGAATTGTATTTACAGCATGTCCGTTTCTTTTTGCTTTAATACTGATGTTACAAATGTTGCCACAATCTGCCATTCCTACTACTCCTGGGCAAACAGATTACAAGTGTAGTTCGTCAGGCATAGTATGCAATACTCGCCTTAGGTCTCACCCGTTGGATCAGTGTGTGCTCCACAGAGTCTTCCTCATCACAGTACATACAAGCAGGTGATTCTTTGATCTTGAAGTTATAGAAATATACCCCAAAATCGCTTTGCTCAGGTAACATTTGCATCAGATAGTAATTATTGTCACTGAACTTTCTAGTCACCCAGTGACAAAGTCCATTTTCCTGTGCCATTTTCTTTTCCTCACCTTTGCTGCCACTTATCTAGGGTTTTGTTTTTAGAAGCGTGGAATCAATTGTCTTTATTTTTATCCTTTTTTACTCTTTCTTGTACTAGGAGGTACAGTGGTGATGGTGTCTCCGGTAATACCAACATTACATTTGTCGTTACCGTTCTATACACACTTACAGTCTTCAGTTCCATTTTTGTTTGCACAGCAATCAGCATCCTTCTACAGTTGTCATATCGTATGGCTTCTCTCCAAATCAGAGCTGTATACAAAATAACAGCAAGTGCTGTGTTCATCTGGGTTTTTCTTTTATTGGCTCTTGCCTCTCCAACTGATGTTAGTATTCTCTGCAGTGCTCTGACTATGTTCTACACTTTAACTGTAGCACACCTGACATGTTCATTTTGAAGTGTATAGTTAAATATTGTAGGGAATCTCCATACAGGAATACTCTGCTTACCCAACAGAATGTACCTAATGGTTCTTCTCGCCACTAGGAACGTCACTTCTATCTTTTAGGGTCCAAGTGTCAACTTCTTCTCATCTAACCATTCACTGATGGTGAGAATGGGTTGGTTCAATGGTGTCTCCAACTGCTATTTATTTTTTCCACTTGCTACCACCACCAGGATGTCAGTATACCCTATCACCACAACCCCCTCATGTAGATCCAGGTCCAGTACCCATCATAATATATACTCCACAGGAGTAGACATAAGACTGACAACTACGGGACCTAACAAGACATATATACACTTCATCCACAAGCATTCTTCTGCACTCTAGAGATACTTCATGATGATTCTCTTCATTGAATTCAAGAAGGGAGAGATTCATCAATTCTCTTCATGATTGTGACATCTCTTCTAACCAATTCATGAGTAATACCATCCCATGACATATTATTGATGCATTTTTTATATCAACAAAATTTTCAACTTCGATGACATCCAAAGTTCACATTTTCTGTTATCTGCAAGATCAATTTTATAGCATTGATAGTGGATTTATCCTTCCTAAATCCAAACTGCCTAGGAACAAACACCATGTTTCCTTTATCACCGTTTTTAATCTTGCTGTCAATATCCTTTCCATAAGCTTCCCCATTTCATTCAGGATACATAGTGGCCTGTACTCAGTCTCAGTATCATCTTTATCTTTTGGATTTTTACTTCTTACTTCTCAAGGCATGTATCTGACATTAAGTAATGTTAACCACACAATGTCTTTCATACACAATGTTTGCCAGATTCCAATCGATAGGAGCACTAATAATTGAAGTCATTTCATTAAACAATTAAAACACCTTTAACTATTAAATTATTGGAGGTACTATTTAAATAAATAAATTTGTCTGAAATATTAAAATATTAACTGATTTCAGAAAGGTCAATGTCATACTTTTTATATGTTCAAAATTTTAGGAATGTTCACGATTTAATATTCTTCGTAGTTCTCGTAATATCAAAAAGACAATAGTGCCCATTTTGCATAAGTGAAAAAGATCAATGTAATTTTATGACTCTTTTTACTTTGTTTATTTCCAAATCTCTACAAATAGTTATTTAAACAGTAGTTTTTTGTTTTGTTTTCTTTTTTGTTGTTGTAAGTAATCACCTAACAAAGTAGGAATCTATGTAATTGCAATAATTTGATTTAAGTACATGTAAGCATTGTTTGTATTAGTCACGGCAATGGTATTGATATATACCTATTCACCATATACTACCATATGTGATCAGATAGACTAATTGTCTTGAGCGGAGTTGATAGATTCAAGAATATTTGTCAAATAAAACCAAATAAATAGAATAGAGCCAAAAACCAAAATATCATCTTCAAGGACATCCAGCTTGAACTGGGCATAAGGGGATTTTTGCAAATGCCTTGTGGGCTACCACTTAAATTTCCCAAAGTGGGCCGACCTGGTTTGTGTTAAGTTGAAGATTTATTTGCTTGGATAGCCGAGTGATAATCATAGAAGATATGGATTATGAACAAATAAAAACAAATAACTCCTATGACTAACCCTTGAAGAAGCCTCATTCACAGTTAATGCATACAGCCCTCCTTAAAAACTTGTCGTAGTTCGAGTTCCCTGGGCTACTGGCGGCACTGAGTGTGCCCGATTACCGACTGTGTGATTCTTCATTCACAAAGCGCCAGGCTATAAAATGTATGCTTACTTAAATTGACACGCCAAATCAAAATTAAATAACTGCAAAGAGGCTTCATCTGACAAATCATTAAACAATTGAGGTATATTAAAGGCTAAGGAGGTGGCTTCTTAAGCCCTTGAAATGACAGCTACTAAATTTTGCTACATGTAGCAATACGCAGGAAGGGAAGGATCTATTAAAGGTTTCACCCTTCCTAATTAACAAGGCCATTATTGAGAATGGAAATCTTTATTAGAGATATACTGGAAAATGCAAAGCTTGTCTCTGCTCTCTATAACTTCATTTTTTGATCAAGTTAAGGTGTCGGTTCAACCCCACCAATCTTATAACTACTCAAAAGCTCAAAAGGTGTTGTCACTTGTAGAGATTTGCTCCATATTACACCACCGGAGGAAATAAAACTGAATTAACAGGCCAATCTGTAATTGAAGTTATTCGGATTATGAAAACTGAGAGAGGCAAGAAAATGTTAAGTATTTTGTTGTTGTTGACATTTTGTACACCGACAGTACTTACATATATCTGTCGGCTCACACAAGTGATTTTAGACTCTATGACCCTAATCCTCGACATTATTTTTAATGTTAGGGTTATGAACATTTGAGTTCCACCTGCATAAAGTCGGTGGTATACGGAAAATGTGGTATCAAGAGTCACAACAGTGAATGATGCGAGAAGGATGTGAAATGTCACAATTGTGGTAAGGACCTGTAACAGTTGTGCTCATTCCTTTAACTGTATTAGATATAAGGAGAAGAAATCTCTTTTGTCTATCATGTCTAAATATAAAATATTTTTTTCCAATACCAGAAAGCTGTTTAAAGCTACCACACCTGCAGTTATGGGTAAATCTTTTGCTGCAGTAATATCAAAAAAGGGCACCTTGTAAAAACTGTGGTAAGCTGAAAGAAATAGTTCAGTTGCTACTAACAGCACAGATGGCTCAATTATTATTGGCCACTCTTTTCCAAAAGTATTCCGGATAACTTTAATCTTAATAAGAACAAAACAATTCCTCCTTCTCCAGTGGTAATTTCATCCACTTCTGCCCCAAGGAATAAAAATCCAAAAGTTGCTCCTGTGACAAAGATAAAAGTTTCGTCTCCAGTGATAAAACAATTTTTGATAAATACATTTGTTAGTTTTCCACCCTTAACAAACCCAAAAAATTGAGATAAAAATCTTTACTATTGCTCACTAAGACAATTCCAAAAATGGGAAAGTGGAGGTTCTCCATTCTAAATCAATTTGGAACGCCTTCCAAAATCACCCCAGGGTTCTTCCCAGGTGACGTTTCAGTTGTTAAGGATGTATGAAACACTGAAACCTCTAAAATAAAAACCAAAATTAAACCACCTGATGGTAATTCAAGCCAGACAAGTGGCAGTACAGATCCTAATCCATTTTAAAATTTTTATTCAATATATATATATATATATATATATATATATATATATATATATATATATAATTCTTATATTTTCATACTAGATCAAAACTATGTCCAGAAATTTAAAATTTAAACTACATGATACAGTGGAATATTAATGATGTGAGAAGTCACATTAAAAATCTTAAGGTTCTTGTATGTGATACATCCCCTTTAATCATTTGCCTGCAAGGATTTGAATCATCTCCATCAACCCCACTCTTTTAGTATGAGAGGGGTTTCAGTTTTTAGAACTGAACTGTTTTTGTCATTGCAGACAGAGCTAAGGGTGGAGTGGCAATATATGCCCAAAACTCCACCTGTGATACGTTTGTGAACTTAAGGACTTCATTGCAAGCAGTAGCAATACTGTTCACTACATCATATAAAATGACAATTTGTTGTTTGTACTTGCCACCTAATTACAGTTTGTGGAAGTAGAACTGACATTATTAGAGAGTTGCCTGCACCATTTATTTTGGTGAGAGATTTTAATGGCCATGACTATACATGGGGGTCAAACATCTGCAGCCCTAGAGGGAACCACAATGACGGGATTTGATCCAATTTGGATTTATTCTGCTCAATAATAGGTCACCAACTCATTTAGCGGCTTCTACAGATGGTTGGACAAGTCGAGTTGTTATTTTGTAGTCCATATCTTGCCATTAAATTTGAGTGGTCGGTTCTTTCCAACACTAACAGTAATGATCCCGCTCCTGTGAAGCTTACAGTTTCTGACTTCTCCCGCTGCAATGATCGCCTTCCCAGATGGATTTTATGCAAAGCAAAATTTCACTGATGAATTTGTATCATCTGTTGTTAATAATAATGTTCCTATGAATGAAACAGTACAATCTTTCTCATCAGCAATTCTTACAACAGCAGACAAAAACGTTGACGAGTCCACCATGTCTACCAGTTCCATGGTGGTATGATGAATGTAATGATGCTGTCAGTAATGATACTGTCTTTGTTAAAAAATTAGCTGTTTTTTTTTTTGTTCTTATAAACTTTAAAAAACATTGCATCGAATGAACACTCATTATGTCTTACTATGGAGTGATCTATCCTCCATATTTTAAATATGGATTTATTTTTAGGAGGGACTCCTCAATGAATGAGCTGCAGAGAATGTTAAGATTATTAAAAAAGCCATTAGAA
This sequence comes from Aphrophora alni, assembly GCA_963513935.1. NCBI lineage: Eukaryota > Metazoa > Arthropoda > Insecta > Hemiptera > Aphrophoridae > Aphrophora > Aphrophora alni. Next base: position 14,886,659 of record OY740765.1, on the reverse strand, counting down.
CCATAGTGAGTTGAATAGAATTGCTTCCTGCAGAGAAGCTTTTAAGGAATTGAGAATTCTACTTTTCCTTGTTTATATATTTTTGAGACTATAATCCATTGTCAAACCAAATGTCAAGCAGCACGCAACATGCTGTTTCATGATTATAATTATTATTAAGACTGGGGAGAGTGTTTTATAAAACCTCCTGCACTGCGACCTAGTTAGATCTTTTGTGCCCCCCTCTTGTTGGACTCAGGAGAGATCTATGTCTTTGACAAAATTGATCAAACCCTTGGTCGGGAGGTTTAGTAATTCTTCTTCCGAAATGAAGATGAATTCTAGAGATTTTTGTCTTTTTTGGCATAAGGCCGGGCACTCCATGATGATGTGTTCCATGCGTTCCACCTCTTCACCACAGTACTTGCAAATATCATCGTCCACCAGACCCATCTTATTTAAGTGATACCTGCAATGGATATGTCCTGTTAGTATACCACAGAGGAGTTTAAGCTCTCTTCTGCTTAGGTTTAGCACTTCCTTCCCTCTCTTTTTATTAGGGCTAAGGAACTTCTTGGAATGTATAAGACCCGGCAATGTATTCCAGGTTCTGTTGATTACTTTGTTGGCCCAGTTGGTAATAACCTCCTGGTAGTCCCTAGGGCCAAATCCATACATAGGAGATGGCCCTGTAAAGGGTTTAGATGCACCAAGTTTAGCTTGCTGATCTGCTTCCTCGTTGCCTGCTATTCCCTCATGCCCTGGCACCCAGACAAGTTCAACTTTATTCTTGTCCGCCAGCTGGTTTAGGGCCTGATGGCACTCGTGAAGCATCTTTGATCTCAAGTTGTTACTTTGAAGTGCTTTTAATGCCGCTTGACTATCCGACTTAATGCTAATTTTCTGTTTGCATTGGTTTTTAGTAATCAGATGATTTGCCGCCAAATGGATGGCATGTACCTCTGCTTGAAAGATGTTGGCGTCAGCACTGAGGGACACATGTCTTTTGAACCTTGGTCCCACCACTCCTGCCCCCACACTAACTTCCATTTTGGATCCGTCTGTGAACCATTTTTAGGAGTCCGCCGGCACACATTCCGTGCCTCCCGTCCAGTCTTCCCTGATGGGAAAGCGAACTTTGTATTTGTGATCAAAGATCATTTTTACTTTCATCTGGTCACTTGCAGCAGCCATATCCAATAAAGGAGTGGCTCTGAGAATTTCCAGATGTGCTTTGAGGTTTCCTACTTTGAAATGGTATTCCTCATGTAGTTTGAGGACCTGCTTCATAGCTTCCTTCTTAATTGCAACCAGTAGGGGATCCAAACCTAGAAGGATCTCCATCGCGGCAGTGGGTGTTGTTTTCATGGCACCTATGATGCTTAGACATGCTAGTCTTTGCACTTTATCCAACTTTGCTTGCACGGTACTCTGGTCTACCTTCCTCCACCAAACTGCTGACGCATAGAGGATAGCGGGTCTAACGACCTGCTTGTAGATCCAGTTATTAGCTCTGGGATTCAGACCCCACGTTTTGCCAACCATTTGGCGGCACGATCAAAGTGTTTTAATGGCCTTGTTGGTCGTCGTAGATAGGTGACTCTCCCACGTTAACGTTTGGTCCAGTGTCACCCCAAGGTATTTTACCTCCTTAGAGAGGGGAATGGTGGTTCCACTTAGGTGAAAGCTAGGTAAGTTTCATTTCCTTCGTTTAGTAAATGGAACAATAGTGGTCTTTAATGGGTTTATATTCATGCCCTCTTTGAGACACCAGTTTTTTGTTATGTTAATGGCTTTCTGCATTCTCTCCCCTATAACGGAGTCATGCTTGCCCCTCACAGTTATGGTTATATCATCAGCATACCCAAGAACGTCAAACCCAGCCCTACTCAGGTCGTTTAGTAGTTCATCCACTACCAGCGACCACAGAAATGGGGAGATAACTCCCCCTTGTGGGCAGCCTCTTGTGGTACCTACCTCATGTGTAGTGCTACCAGTGCTGGTGGATACCTGTCTACCCATCAGTTATCCATTGAATGATAAAGGTGTGAATCCCTCTTTTACTGAGAGACTGTGTCATTGAGGCAGCATTGTCAAAGGCGCCCTCTATATCCATAAAGACTGATAGGGCTATCCCCTTTGACTCATGTGCTTCCTCTATGGCCTTGACAAGTTGGTGCAATGCCGATATTGTTGATTTGCCTTTTTGGTAGGCAAATTGGTATTTATGAAGAGGTGCAATTGTTAAAACCTCCATTCTAATGTATTGGTCCACTAGTTTCTCCATTGTTTTAAGCATAAACGATGAGAGACTAATTGGACGGTAAGACTTTGGGTCGTTTAGGGGTTTTGCACCCCTCTTGTATAGAAATATGATCTTTACTTTCCTCCATACTTGAGGAACGTGGCCATATAACAGACTAGATCTAAACATTTTGATCAGTATTGAGATTAAAATGTCCTGCCCTCTCTGAATGAGTGCTGGGAACACTCCATCAGGGCCTGGAGCCTTAAAAGGCTTAAAGGACCCTATGGCCCACTTAATCCTTTCAGGCGATACAATCTTGTTGACAAGGGGACTTTCCATCTTGAGTTCTGCTCTACTCCTTATGGAACCATTGTACACCCTTGTTTCTCCAGGTGCTATACAACCTGGAAAATGTTTTGTTAATAAAGCTTCCACAGTTTCCTGGAAGGTTGATGTTATGGTGCCATCTTCACGTTTAAGTGCACCAATGTTTACTTGAGTACCCTTTGAGAGAGCCTTCTGCACCCTGCCAATTTCAGGTGCTTCATTAAGACTCTCACAGAAGATCCTCCATGAGCTACGCTTCGATTTACGAAGTGTTACATTAAACTCAGTAAGAGCCTTACGGTACTCTCCCCAGTTATTTGTTCTCTTCGCTTTATTAAATTCCCTTCTGGCCTTGCTTCGTAGTTTACTAAGCTCATTGTTCCACCAGGGTACTTTACTGTTAGTTTTTTTGGTTTTGAGAGGACAGCTATCCTCAAAGGCCCTCATTATTGCCTCCGTTGTGAGGTTAGCTGTACTCTCCAGGTCGTTTATGGATCTTATTTTTTGTTGTATATCCTTCACACCGTTTTGTAGAGAACTTTTGTATCCCACCCAATCGGTCTTGCTAGGAACCCTATATGTTTGGTTAATCACGCTACAAGCCCCCACTTTGAACATGATCATGAAGTGATCAGAGAAAGAAGCCTCCCCAGACACTTTCCAATCACATATTAATTTTGAAACCTCTCTAGACACTAAGGTTAAGTCGAGTACCTCCTGCCTAATAGAGTTTATAAATGTTGGGCGATTACCCTTATTAGCAACCACCATGTTAGTAGTAAGTAAGTATTCATAAAATGACTCACCTCGATCATTGGTGTCGGTGCTCCCCCAGATGGTATTGTGGGCATTGGCATCGACACCCAGGATTAGGTGTTTCCTGTTGGCTTCGCAGTAGCTGATGAGTCGTTTCACCATTTCTGGTGGCGCCTCCTTCTCCTCTCCAGGAAAGTATGCCGAGGTAAGAACTACCTCCTTCATTCCTCCAGGGACACTCAGCTCTGCCATCACGGTGACTGTGTCAGCATCTGTAAATTCTGAGAGAATCATTGTATTAATGGTTTTGTTCATCAGAATAGCTGCCCTCGGTACCAGGGTAGATCTATCATAAATCAACTTACAGTTTTTTGTGTTTAGTCCACAAATTCGTCCCCCGTTGATCCAGGGCTCCTGAACTAATCCCACCATTTTTGTGCCATGGGCAAACCTTTTGCATAAGGTGGCAGAAGCAGCCTTCGCATGGTGGAGGTTCACCTGCACGCACTCCATATTCAGGATGTGTATGAGGAATGAGGGCCAGTCCCTCCATCCTCCGTCACATCCATGGTGAGTGTGTCTTGAGAGTCGGATTGCTCCTCCTCCATGGTGTTCATATTCTGAGGATCGGATTTCTCTTCCTCCGTGGTGGTTATACTTTGAGGTTCGGATTTCTCCTCCTCCATGGTGGTTATGACCTGAGGATTGGATTGCTCCTCCTCCAGTGGTGGTTCATGAGGTTTTCTTAGCTTAATAGCCACCTCCTTGAACCCAAAAGATAGTTTGTTACCCAGGGATTCCACAGTGGATCCTGAGTTTTGGTCTATAGAGAGGATTAGAAGTGCAGATGTACCCCTCGCCTCCTTCTTTATACCCTCCAGGTGGAGGTGTTAATACCATGGTTCTGCCCTTGGATCCGATGTAGCATCCTCTCCGCCGGCATCACCGCTGAGTTGGGGAAGTATCCCATTAGGATACATCCTTGAGGAATATCTGCCTCCTTGGTGGCCCACAGTTCTGAACCTTCCCAAGGGTGTAGATCAACTACCACCGCCTTGACCCATTCAACTGTGGCCTCATCTTTACACAGTAACATTAGATACCCAGCCTTATAGACAGAGGTTAGGAACTTAGGTTTTACGGTTTCCTCATACCTCTCCTCCACTATGTCCATAAGTGCTGAGCATATTTGGTCCATCTGGTCCGTTGTAAGGAGATCAGTTGGAAATCTCCTAGACATCACAGCCATTTTAATACCTTCTAAGGCACCTTTATATGAGACGTCTTTCTGTCTCCTAGCCTCCTGTTGTTTAGGTAGGGCAACAAGTGTGCCCTCTTTTTGTTTTGGTTTTTTGACATCCCTCGGGCTTCCATCCTCGGATCTTTGCCTTTTGGTAGTCAGCTTAGCTTGAGTCCCACCTTCCTTCCTAGGAACAATAAATTCTTCCTTCTTCAGGATGGCTAGTCTCCTTGCCTCTGTTTTTGAGTATCCTTCTTTCAAAAGGAACTTAAATCTTTTAAATGCTGCTCCACTCAGTCTAACCTTGTTGTTACCCACCCTAAGGCGGTCGGTTTCTTTGACCAATTTTTCTACCCCACCTTCTGGCTTTGAGGCACTGCTTTCGCCCGCCTCCACTGCCACAGGTTTGGGTGTTTGGTTTGAGGGCTTCTTCACCTCCGTATTTTTTGTTTTTGTTTTATTAGGGTCCATTTTGTTCCCACGAGTAAAAGAGGAATTAAACAGTCCATCCAGCAGAGCCTCTTACTGGATAAGGTTATGTACTTCTGGAGGTCACCTGGTATCCAGAGTTCGCATATTAGCGACTGATTACCAATCAGCCATCCATCCATCGGCATATGCTGTTCCACCTTGGATTGGGTTATGGTTATACCGCCATATTCGGTCGTCAGAGCCTCGTCAGTTAAAACAGGGTGCACCAGCGAGAAGGTGGGGTTGACACTTGGATATGATTATAATTACAAGGAATTGTTACTTTTTAAGACATCAGTCTCATAGGCTAAAGGTTGTAAAAAAAAAAAGTTCCTTCTCTAGCAGGTATTGAATTTATGAACAAACTTTCATATTATTTAAGACTGAAAATAGATTCTGTAAATACAGCCTAAGACGACTTTTGTTGTGACAATCTTTTTACTCAGTGAACGAGTTCATTCACCATTTATTTTGCAGTGTGTGGTCATATATTTTCTGTATTTTATTTGTATTTGAAATGAAATTTTTAATTCTATTTGTGTATCGTAATCATCTATCTGTAACTTATTGTAGTATTATTTATATGATATATTTATTTTATTGTATATTTTTGTTCTTGTTTTGGTTTTGTATTTATGAATGATTTTGTTATTTTGTTTATATATATACTATTACTGACTTGTCTTATACAAATACTATTTGTCATGAAGACTAATAAATAATAAGTTTATGACGTAAAGCTCTAAGGAAGTTTAACCAAAGACCTACACCTGAAAATTATGAAAGATAAAATTTCACAAGCCAATGCACACAGTGTTTAGGCCGAGTAGGAAGGAATCTTGTGCTCGATAAATTTTCACATTATGAAGAACCATACGCACGTCAACAGTATGGATAAAGTTACGTTCTGTTTGTGGTCCTCCTCCTTCTGGTTCTTTATTGGGACATAATCAGTGGAATGGAATTTTGACTACAAATGATTATGATATTACTAATATTTTGGACTCATCATTTACTAACTTTTCATCAACTGCTGCTTACAGCGACACCTTTCATTTCTATAAAAGGTCTCAAGAAGCAGTTCCTTTCACTGTAGGTTGAATGAACAATATTGCTTTATGAACGATCAATCATCTACTAATTAGCTGGTTTCATTAGAGTCTGCCGTACAAAATAGTGTTGGAGTATTTTTGATCTTGAAAAGGCATATGATTTATGGCTTGGCGAAGAGGAAATCTAAATATTTTAAAATGTGTGGGTATAAATGGTGATATTCTTGCTTTTATAATAAACTTCCTTAGGAACATATATTTCATAATGACTGTTCTACCATATTGTTTTCTTTTAGAGAATGGTGTTGCTCAGGGTAGTGTGCTGAGTGTGACATGGTTTGCTGTGACAACAGCATTGCCGTTAATGTGCAGTGTCCTGTCCGGTATTCTCTATTTGTTGACGATTTTGCTATATATGTGGATACTCAAGGTATTGGAATTGCTGAAAGACTTCTTCAACTTGTTATAAATAGACTGCAATCTTGTAAGTTTCTAACTTACTTGCTGAGACTGGTGAAGTCCATCTCTTTCTCGACAAAGACAGCAAATAACCTAGTAATAGACATAAATAATGACAAACACGATAAGACTGGCATATATAAGATCACTTGTAGTGAATGCCCTAATTGTTATATAGGACAGACTCCTCTCTCTTTCAACAAAAGATTTAAGGAACACTTGCTTAAGAGGACTTTATATACAAAATCTGCCTTCGGTGAACATCTTATCGACAAAAACCATAAATACACTGATATACAATGTAACATATACCCTGTCCACAGACTAAAATTTTTTGAACGTGGAATATATTACTCGGGTATTAAATTGTTCAATGCACTACCGGAAAAAATTTAAAAAACGGATTCTATCCAGAGTTTCAAGAGTTCACTCAGAGGCTACCTTCTAGAAAATGCATTCTACTCTGTGGAAGAATATCTGGCCAGAAATACTCAAACCAATTCTGCTAATGTCGGGTATGACTTATGAATGAATTGATCCAGTATCTGCCCTGCATTTGTCTCAGTTATAGCCTTACTTGTTAAATATGTATTTGTGTGTATGTAATATATATATATATATATATATATACAGTCGAACTTCCACAACTCGAACGTCTATAACTCGAATTTTCTGTATCTCGAATTGAATTTCAGTTCCCGTCAACCTTCCGTGCATTTAACATGTAAAAATCCTTCTATAACTCGAATTCCGCCATTTCTCTAAGTCGAACTATTTACAGTAGAACCCCTCAAACTCGACCCCCTCAAACTTGACATTCCGTCAAACTCGACAGGGCCAGTGACAAGGAGCATGGGATTTCCAAGGTCATTCACTGCATTGTTTTACGCCATGTGCGCCTGCCAGATGCCCGGAGGTTGAGGCTTGTTACTTTTGTTTATACAGCTGTGAGGGATGCTCCTTTGTCTAGCCACTTTCTAATCCTACTGTATAGTAGAGGCCAAAGTTAAAGATAAAGGGTCCAGGTAGACCAGGACAGCCCTAAACATTTGTTGTCAAAACATTCATATTGTTGTGAACCCAAGCGCCTAACCACCCTGATGCTACCGGTCATTAGCACCGATTCCATTTAAAGTAAGCGGCAAGTCTTTTGTCATAATAATTCAACGGAGCGTCGTAGAACTATCATTCAACTTTTGTAATAAAGGTCTTAACCATGTGAGAAAAATGATCCGACTCTTAATTATCAGCAGTTCAATTTATAGCATTTGTATTGGACTGTGTTTGGTATGGACATTCTTTTTCTTCGGCAACTTTGAGATGAAGCTGCCAGACGTCGAGTCGAAAATGAAAAACAAAGATCAATCAAAAGTTTTTTCAAACAATGCTAACTTTGCTCTAATGTTTTTTTTTTTATATAAAATTGTTTTAATCTTTAAAAATATTTAATGGACTGTCTGTTTTTTACTGTAGACTTTACTGTAAATTTTATTACAGCATATTACGATAGGTCTTTTTAGTTTACTAAACCTATTGTACAAGGCCAACATTTTTAAATCTCATTTGACCGATCGATAAATTTAATTTTAATGTGTGATTGAACACACTATTTTTTTGTTGTCAGGCAGGGACTTTTTTGCAATAAACGTTTAATCATTGATAATCAATAAATGTACAGTTATTTAAAATAATTTTGAGTATTTGTTGCAAACCTAACCATTAAATACCAAAGTTCCCTAAAACTCGACAACCCCCAAACTCGACAACCTTAAAGTCCACATTGTGTCGAGTTTGAGGGGTTCTACTGTATTTTGTTTCTTTAGACAATAATAGTTCTCGAAATAGCGTTTTCAGTCTTTGAAAAATCTAGGTACAGTGCTGATTCTTTCATTACAAGAAAAAATGTTTGACCATAAAAGCATGCAGTAGTCAATAGGACTAGAGGTGTAGACAATGAACAATGAATTTCTTAGAATCTGTGGTCGGCAATAGAACAAAGCCTGTGCAACTGTAGGCCGACCGGATGTATAGCCGAGTTCCAGGAAGAGTAGCTCGAGTTCAATTTTTACCCGTAAAAATAGTGTAGACAATGAATAATGAATTTCTTAGAATCTGTGGTCGGCAATAGAACAAAGCCTGTGCAACTGTAGGCCGACCGGATGTATAGCCGAGTTCCAGGAAGAGTAGCTCGAGTTCAATTTTTACCCGTAAAAATAGTGTAGACAATGAACAATGAATTTGTTAGAATATGTGGTCGGCAATAGAACAAAGCCTGTGCAACTGTAGGCCGACCGGATGTATAGCCGATAGCTCGAGTTCAATTTTTACCCTTAAAAATAAACCTTCAGTCTGTAAACAGCTCTTCCATAGTGCACAGTGATTTCATGGGTCCGTCTTTTCCGTTAGCGTGTTGTGTGTCTAATAAAGTACAGTGCGTGTTTCAATCGCTCTTTTAAATTCAGTACAGTATTCAGTTAGACGTTTTCAAAGCCCGGTATTTGTAGTGTTTAAGTTTTAAGTAAATTAATAACTGCTTTGTTGTTATTTTTCCATAACTCGAAATTTCTTTAACTCGAATTTTTTTTTTATCCCTTGATGATTCGAGTTATAGAAGTTCGACTGTATTTGTTATATTGTATTGTGTAATTATATGTTTGTAAATATGTGATTGACTAATGCAGGAATGTAAACTGTATTTAAAAATACTTGTGAATTACTTGTAATATAAGTTATTGTAATTATTATAAATTTAGTTTTAAAATTTTTTTATGTGACTTGCTATGCGAATTATGTTTGTCAACAGCAACAGAAATAAATAATAATAAAATAACATGAAGATACACTTTTGCAAAAAAAAGTAAATGCATGGATTCCGTCGAAGAGTTCGGAGATCTATAAAGGTGTAAAAATAGATCCATCTAATATCCTCAATGACAAACTATCCTTGAAATCAAATTTAATTAACGATGTCGCAATAAAGACAGCCAGCATGATAAACAGACATCGTACTAGACCACCACGATAGATAACGTCGAAGGTATGGGGGTCTCTATGCCCACAGCAATAATTCCGCAGTCTAGATTTGCCCGGTATCGGTATCACACGCGATATTTTGGCCAAAATAGCTATGTTTGTGCTGTTAACGGTTTTATGTTGTGTTGTGTTTTTAGTGTTATGTGACGACCACTAATGAGTGATTTGACTATGAATTTGACTAATATTTGAATTTCATATATGAGTAGCCTGCGCTCCAAACAATATCATCAATCTTATTATTTTTTAGAATCTTTTGGCTGAACAACACGAATACCGTCAGAATCACACTGCCCCATTTGCCGTTATAACTCTAAGGATCCTCGACAATTTGGGAATTTTACTTCCTTTAATGTATGGATTCTTCATGTTTTATTCTTCCATGGCTTATTCAAATACCAATATTCAATTTCTCACTGTCCAGATTCATAAAGTACAACACTTTTGGTGTAGTATATCATCATTAGTTTAAGTATATACTTAATGAATACCCATCTAGTGAAATTGTTTTCAGAGATGGTTCTAAACTGGACAATAAAGTTGATTGCGCTTATTAATCATCTGGTCGGACATATATGTTTGGATTACCCTCAGCTACTAGTGTATTTACTGCCAAACTCTCTGCTATTTCGAAATACCTTAATACCATTGCATCTGGTTTCAGTCACAATATTTTGTGTTCGGATTCCCGTGTTGTAAAAAGCGCTTTACAGTATATTTAGGATATGTACTCTAAAAATCCTATGGTTGAAGATATTCTGTGTTACATACACAGACTTCAGGTACGGAACATCATAGTATCATTTTGCTGGGTACCTGAGCATTGCGGAATTACGGGAACACAAAAGCTGACGAAGCAGCAAAGGAAGTTACAAGTCAAATGCTAGTCACACAGCATATATGGCAACTGACTTTTTATTGACTGTTAAATTCGTTTTGCATAGGCAATGGGAGGAAGAATGGACAAATATAGAGTCCAATAAGTTGAGGGAAGTAAAAGATATTTTCCATCCATGGAATACATCCATATGCACTAGTCGGCGAGAAGAAGTGGTGATTACCCGTGTTCGTGTTGGTCATTCCATGATCACCCATGGATTTCTGGTGGAACACAGGAATTCTCCGCTATGGCTATTTTGTTAAGGTGTACTCTGCACTAAGCACATGCATATTGATTCTATTGTTATGAGAGGTGTATGTAGAACATTTGCCCTATCCAATTCAATTTATGCGATGTTAGGAAATAATGCCGAGATACTTGATCAGGTACTGTGTTCTGTTTGTATCCTCTAAAAATTTTTGATAAAATTAAAAACTTTATGATGTGGTTATTACAGGGCCTTTTTACAGCCCTGCAATTTTATATTTGTTGTGCGTTTAATTAAAAGAAAAAATTACCCTTGTTAACTCGTTCCAGGTCCCATTTACTGGCTTATAATTTTTTAATTTATTGTTGTTTTTAGTTTATCGTTCTTTTATCATTGTTAACTTGTTCCCCTTACAGCGCTGTAACATGTTATTGTTATTAGTTTATTATTATTTTTTAAATCTTTTTTTGTTGTAAAGTTTATGATTGTTAATTAGTTTTAGTGTTGGTAATGTTGTTTAAATTTTATGTTTAATATTTTGTTGTTATTTCTATTTATTAGGTTTTTATTATGGAGCATTTCATGCTAATTTTTTGTATATTTTGTATATCTATTATATGATGTAGATTGCCTATTGGCGGAATAGGGAACCACACGGCATGTCTCGATGGAACAAAACTGACTATTTTCTGTGTCTTTCTTTCAAAATGGAACTGGCTGGAAATGCTTATTGTGTGTGTTTCTCTAAGTACTTACCTTTTGGCACGTAGTCCAGGCTTCCAACTTGCACTCTGAATCTTGTGTGTTTAGTGAATGATGGCTAATTAGTATTTATGTGTTAGTGGTTGAATGATGTCTGTGTGTAATTATATATAAATTATTGCCCACTTGGTCAAATATTGTCTCTAGGAATTTTTCGGGATGGATAAATATAGGAAAGAGTAGGATTCCACGTTAAACCAACAAGGCACTCAACCAGACCATCCCAGATTTTGATGAGTCCTGGTTTATTGTGCCCTGAATTCAAAAAGTTTTTTAAAAATTATATCTCATAGGTTTTTAGTTATATGTATTTCAAAGTCGGAAAATTTTACTTTTTTTAATGTTCGCTCAAACCTAAAATGTGCTCTAATTCAAGTTCTATAAGTCCTAGAAAGTTGTTCAATGGCTCATTTTAAAGAGGATTTAATGAGTTTTAATTTGATACCAAACTTGAAACATATTGGTGAAAATATTATTTTTTCTTTTTAATTTGATTTTGAAAAAAATTTGAGATAGTGTTTTTTGAAAATTTTGAAAATTCTATATATTTTTTATTGTAATCTAGCCAATACACCATAAAAATGTCAGTGTCTGTCACTTTGGTCCTTGGTCAGGAAGTGTTTGCGATGGGGGAGGTGTCGGATCCTCCCTTTCCAGTTGCGGTCTGAACTGATTTAAATCTGGTTTTAAGAGGATACTCTGGGCCCCAGAGTTCTGGGTTTTGGAAATGATCGAAAGTGATTCAAGGGCATACTCGTTCCCAGAGTCTCATCTGCAACCAATTATAACGATGTGCTGGTTAACTCATGCATGGGCTCTACCAAAAAAACATCAATCCGGGTTGTGATAAGCGACAACTATAAGCATTGTCCGAAGAGTCTGTATTCGAAGTGAAGAAGAAAAATTTGGATTTAAGGATTCTGGGACCTGTTCCCAGATTTCTTATCATTCGAAACAGTGTCAAGGGGTCAGATCTATCAAAGATCTCCCCCTTTGTGATTAATAACGCTTTCACTGGTGCTACAGGTAATGTTCGTTCAATTCGAAAACTTTGAAATGGTACTTTATTGATACAGACTGACTTTAATAAACAGAGTCACTCTCTGTTGAAAATGAAGTCCCATTTCAATGTAGTTAACGTATTTGTTGAACTTCATAAAGGTTTAAATTCATCTAAAGGCGTTATTTCCTGCCGTGACCTCTTGAATGAGAGCACGGAGGAAATATTGAAAGAACTTGTCGAAGAACACGTTATTAACGTTGAACGTATTTATATAACTGAGAAAGGTGAGAGAAAACCAACTGGATCTATTACTCCAAATCTTCCGGAGCGAGTGTATGCTGGTTTCTACAGTCTAACTGTTAGACCTTACATTCCAAATCCAAGGCGTTGTTTCCGATGCTATGGATTTGGTCATGTTAGCAACACATGCTCTAAAGGGGAAGTGTGATGACAGTGTGGCATTAAAGGCTACAAAAGCGAAGGGTGTAATATGGAGGCAAAGTGTACAAATTGTGACGGTGACTATCCTGCATGTTAATCGAAATGCTCAAAAAATAAAGTTGAGAAGGCAATTTTAGAAATTGTTTCCAAAGAGAAACTATCCTTTCCAGAAGCTAGGAAAGTATACAGGCAAAGAACTACTCTACCTCCTACCGTAGGAAAATCTTACACAAATGCAACATAACCCCAGCTTTGAATTCATGTTCATTGTGTAAGGAACTGGGTGAGATGGTTCGTTTACTTTCCCAGCAAATAAGGCAATTAATAGCAGTCCAAAGCGGTACTTCTGTTAACTTGCCTTCCTCTTCTAAAGTTGACCTTCCTTCCAAATCTATAAAGCCAAAGCTAAATCTACCCATTCGCCATAAGAAAAGCCTCAAATTGCCACCGAGAACTGTACAGCTTATTAAACAAAAATTAAAATCAGTATCTGTTCTTGCAAAATCTTCATCTGTTGTAAAAAATCAAAATAAAAATACTGTAGGCAAGCCCAGTAGCCTACTGGGTGTAACAACCATATCTCTAACTACCAAAAATAACGGAGGGGCTGGTTCTTCTAAACCCCTCCAAAAATTACCTCAGGCATCTCTGAAACCTTCAACACCTGACATTCCAGTCGTTAAAGTTGCTATGGAGCTTGAGCCTGAGACTTCCAAAACTAAAATTAAACCACCTGATGGTATTTCAAGTCAGGCAGATGGTAGGAATGATACAGATCCAAGCCCTTGTTAATTGTTAACGAATCCATTATTTATATTTTCATCATAAAATATAGCCAGGAACTTAAACTGAATAGTGTGATACAATGGAACACTAACAGCGTGAGAAGTCACATCGAAGATCTTAAGGTTCTTGTACGTGATACATCCCCTTTAGTCATTTGCCTGCAAGGATTTGAATCATCTCCATCAAACCCCACTCATTTAGTATGGGGGGGGGGGTTCAGTTTTTAGAACTGTTTTTGTCACTACAGACAGAGCTAAGGGTGGAGTGACAATATATGCCCACAACTCCATCTTTGGTACGTCTGTGAACCTTAGGATTTCACTGCAAGCAGTAGCAATAATGATCACTACTTCATAGAAAATGACAATTTGTTGTTTGTATCTGCCACCTAATTACAGGTGTGAAGAAGTGGAACTGGATGACTTGATCAGGCAGTTGCCTGCCCCATTTCTTTTGGTGGGTGATTTTAATACTCACCACTATACTTGGGGATCAAAACCTCCAGCCCCAGAGGGAGCCATATTGACAGGATACCAATCCAATTTGAATTTGATTCTGCTCAATGACGGTTCAGCAACTCATCTGGCGGCTTCTACAGGTGGTTGGACAACTGTCGATGTTATCATTTTGTAGCGCTAGTGTTGCACTAAATTTGAGTGGTCCTTTCTATCTGACACTTACAGTAGTGATCACTCTCCTGTGAAACTTACATTTTCTGACTTTACGCACTCTAATGATTTTCTTCCCAAATGGATTTGCGCAAAGCAAAATGGGAAAGTTTCACTAGTGAATTTGTGTCACCTATTTATAATAATAATGTTCTTATTAATGAAGCAGTACAGTCTTTTACGGATGCACTCCTTATAGCAGAGGACAACAATGTTCCGAAAATGTCTACAAGACCACTACGTCCACCAGTTCCGTGGTGGAACGACGAATGTAGTGACACTCTCCGTTTACGTTGTAAAGCGCTAAGGAAGTTTAATCACAGACCGATCTTCCGATCAGCTTGTTTCTTTAGAGGCTGCCATATGAAATGCCTTTTTCTTGCATCAGACACTGGTTGCACTGTTTTTTGACCTGAAAAAGGCCTATGATATGGCTTGGCGAAGAACTATTCTGAATACTTAAAAATCATGAGGTATAAATGGTAATATTCTTGCTTTTATAAAAAAACTTCTTTACCAACAGATATTTCAGAGTGCATGTTGGAACTATGTTGCTGATCGTTATCATTTAGAGAATGAAATCCCTCAGGGTAGTATGCTGAGCGCTAATGTGCAGTGCTCTGTCCACTGTTCTCTATTTGTTGACGATTTTGCTATATATGTATCTACTTGAGGTGTGGCAACTGTCGAAAGTGCCCTTCAACTTGTAATTAATAGACTGCAATCTTGGTCAAGACAGGATTTAAGTTCTTTGCTTCCAAAACACAATGCATTGCTTTTAGTCGTCAAAGACTGAACCATCAGCCTTTATTATTTCTTAACGGAACACAACTTCAAACTACTAGAAACTGTTTAATTTTTAGGCCTATTATTTGATCATAGACATTCTTGGATTCTACATATCTAATCTGAAAACCCGGTGCAATAAAATACTTGACATGTTACGTGTTCTCAGTGGTTCTTAGTGGGGAACCGGTAGGACCTTTATGCTACATTTTTATCGTGTTGTTGTTTGATCGCGGATTGATTATGGCTC
Source organism: Aphrophora alni (assembly GCA_963513935.1). Taxonomy (NCBI): domain Eukaryota; kingdom Metazoa; phylum Arthropoda; class Insecta; order Hemiptera; family Aphrophoridae; genus Aphrophora; species Aphrophora alni. The sequence continues at coordinate 14,871,310 of OY740765.1, read as the reverse complement.
CATAGTCTACTCATCCGCATGACCATCAGCCATTAAGAAGCTTGATTCGATATAGAACTCTGCATTGCGTATTGTTCCTGGAGCATTTCGTTCGAGCCCAGTTTCTAGCTTACATGCTGAGAATGGTGAACAATTTATTACTTGACAAAGACAGCAACTACAAATAACATATATTTGTAGTTTGCGCTATCATCTGGCTTACGACATCCCTTGGCAGATAGATATAAATGTTGGCAAAATTGTACTGCCCCATTCAGCATTTGAACATTTAGAATCCTTGACAATTATACTTCCTCCAATGAACGAGAATACTCCATGTTTTATTGCTCCATGGGTCATTCAAATGCCAACTTTTGATTTTTCACTGTCCAGGTTCATCAAGCACAACACTCCTGATGTAGTATATCATTAGGAGTTTCACTATATACTTGATGAATACCCATCTAGTGAAATTATTTTCACAGATTATTCTAATCTGGGGAATAACGTCGGTTGCACATATTACTCATCCGGTCGGACATATATGTATGGTTTACCCTCAGCTTAAAGTGTATTTTCTGTCGAACTTTTTGCTATTTTGAAAGACCTTAAAACCGTTCCATCTGGTTTCCGTCACTATCTTTTGTGTTCCGATTCTAAAAGGTCTTTACAGGCTATCCAGGATATGTATTCTAAAGAAAACATTATTGAACATGTGATCTTTAAAATTGGGTCCAGGTTGATAACAAATGTGTCCTGGAAACTATAACAAAACCCACAGGAGATATCTTAGATTGTCTGTTTGACAGTTTGCCATAACTATTAAAACATTTTTTCATTGCAACCAAACAATCATGTTATTTAAAACATATGAAAGAAAATCTCCACCTAAATCACTGCATTGTGATATGTGATTTGGCAGAAAATTATTCTTTTGTCCTCCAAGATACTGCGCAAGGTTTTCATTGGAACAATGCCCAAACAACGATACATCCCTTTGTAATTTATTACATGGAAGACAACAAGTTGCAGCATTTAAGTCTGGTTGTATTTCAAATTGCATTACTCACAATACGATTGCTGTGCATTTGTTCCAACGGCTTACGATACGATTGCTGCGCATTTCTTCCAACGGCTCATGATAGATTTTCTAAAGCAAAAACTCCCTATTGAACTTGAAAAGATTCAATATTTTTCAGATGGAGCAGCATCTCAGTACAAAAATAAATCAAACTTTCTTAACCTCTGTCATCATACAAGCTGACTTTTTTGTTGAAGCAAAATGGATTTCTTTGCATCTTCACATGTGAAAAATACATGTGATGGTATAGGGGGTTGAATTAAATGTTTAGCCGCGCAAGCAAGCCTTCGTATGGTATACAATGAACAGTTTATGACTTCGTACCAATTGTATGACTGGGCTAAAGAAAATATAAAAATTATAAATTACATTTATTCCATACAAGAAGAATATGAACTTGAACAGATACTTTTGAAAGTAATCTTAGAAGAAGCCAAAACAGTTAAAGGAACTCATCAGTTTCATAACTATCAACCCAAAAATGAAACCAGAGTTTTGGTTAAGACATATTCCTTTTCAAATGATTCAAAGGAGGAAGTTGTTTCAGTAAATGATGTTGACAGTGACTTGGATTTGAGTGAAATTGTTGGTTTTGTCACATGTATGTATGACAACAATGAATGGTAGTTTGGGTGTGTGTAGGAATTGAAAATGATGAGGTTAAAATAAGTTTTTTAGAACCCCATGGACCTTCTCCATCATTTAAATATCCTTGTTCGTCAGATGTACTAATCGTAAACAAAGCTGTTGTGCTAACTAAAGTAGATTCTACAAAACAAACAGAGTTTGAACATACAAAAGCAACAAAAAGCTTCTTTCCAAACTGAAAAAGTTACCAAAATAGTGATTTAGATGTGTTAAATATACAGAAAACTGTGGAACATAAATTTTGATAGTAGTTTAACTTTGGAATTTTTTATAACTAAGATTTTTCTTTTTACCTATTTGGAATGGTTTCCACATATTCCAGTATATGTGTTTGAATATGTTGTTAAACGTCATTTAAGTTTCAGTGTATATATTTTTACTGCTAAAATGGGTAAATTATTTTAAATTTGGTTCCTTAATTAATGTGCATAATCTTACAGCAAATAAAATATATGTTGGAATAATATTTATAGTTAAACTATTTATGCTAAAGACCGTAGGTACTTGGTGGTATTCCATTTTAAATAAATTAAAACAACAATTTTTTAGTATAAAATTTTATAGTTAACTTACGTGTAGTAAATTGCCCATAGCCAATATGTCGGAACACATAAATATTTAACCACTGTGAAGTATTTTTATCATAACTGCTGATCCCATTGTCATCCCACTTTGAAATTTTTATGGTGTAGCCAATTGGCTAAGATTACAATAAAAAATATATAATTTTCAAAAAAACACTAAGTTATCTCAAAATTGTTTCAAAAATAAATGTTTGAGTTTTTAAAAAAAAAAAAAAAACAATATTTTCACAAATATGTTTCAAGTTTGGTATCAAATTAAAGTTCATTAAATCGTCTTTAAAATAAGCCATTGAACAATCTTCTAGGGCCTATAGAACTTGAATTAGAGCACATTTAACTTTGCGTATTTAAAAAAGTGAAATTTTCTGACTTTGAAATACATATAGCTAAAAAACTATAAAATATGGAATTTAAAAAAAAATGGAATTTGGGGCACACAATATTACAAATAAACAAAGTTTCATCAAAACCTGAAATGGTCAAGTTGAAAATTACTATTTTTTTTGTTGATTTCATATAGAATGACCTTATTAGATGGAAATTGTTAAGAATTAAATTGTATTAGTTTTTACATTTGTATATTGGTCAGTTTTTAATATTTAATTTTAGTCAAATTTTAAAATCAGATATAGATTTATTTAGGTTAGATATATATTTGTGACCATTTATAATATGTAATGACTTTCGTGTTGTGTATTTTAGAGGCTGAACCCGATTCTAAAAACATCAGATGCCTGTATCAGGTACCAGCTTGTATTGGTATCATTTTGTAACATGTACAAAAATATCTTTCCATAATCCACCTCTAACACAAATTAGGGACTGTTTACAAGTTTGGTACAAAAATGTCAGTGTATGAATTACAGGCAGTGATATTTATAATTATTTTAATTTTTCATTTCAGGCCTGGAGGTTTGAGTAAAGATAGGGCTGTTCATCATGGTTATATCAGTAGCTGTAATATGAACGGCAACAAAGAAAGGTAAGAAAAGTTGGTAGTCAATATTTATTGAAGTAAGATTTAGTAAACTTAATTTTATAGAATATGTGTGATTTGACTCGCTAAACTATGCACAACTCGCACCCTATCAACTTCCATTCTGTACAACTGTTTACTTGGGACTTATTTACAAAAAACAGTTGTCTTGGATTCTATACTTGTATAATCTTAAGTATTTTTTCATGGACACAACCTCCAACATATAGAGTCTGAGAAAAAAGAGAATTCACCATCTGACCTGCACCAACCACTCGGGTGGGTACAGATTTTATCCAGTATACTACTCTTTTCAAGAACATCAGCGGGTACGAGACTGACTGACATGACAATGTCATGGTAAAATGATAGTACTTTGCAATAAAAAAAAAATTTGCTGTTTGAACGAATTTAGCAGTTATTTTAATATAATATTAGAACAAAACTTTTTTTTTTTTTTTTTTTTTTTTTTTTTTTTTTTTAATTTTTTTTTTATTACTGTTGAGACCGATGGTTCTTGGTGGAATTCCATGTTTAAAGATAATAAAACACAATTATTTATTTTGTATATCCACTTATAATTAGTCTAGCCGACCAATGGTTTCGCCTGTTAAGGCATTGACGAGGCTGTATTACAGACTGAAGAAAAAAGACAAAAACAGAAAACCTTAAAACTAGAGGGTGGGAGTTAGGACACAATGAATGGAAGGTTGGGGAAATACCTGGCCTGGGCAATGACCATAGGAACAATACATATTGGGAAAACCAGTTGATTGTTCTAAGTACAAATAACTTTTAAAGGTTTTACTAATGGAGAGTTATACAAATCTAACTGGTCATTTAAAACTAAATTAGGATTACAGTATCTTATTCTTTTAATTTCTAAGCTCTCCAAAGCATTCAATTTCCTACCTTTATTATCAAAATGTAATATTTTAAAATCTACACTCGAATTAAAATCAGACACTTGATGTATTTTTAAATGATTTGAAAAATTAGGATATGAAGATTCCAGTTTTTCAAATCATTTAAAAATACATCAAGTGTCTGATTTTAATTCGAGTGTAGATTTTAAAATATTACATTTTGATAATAAAGGTAGGAATTGAATGCTTTGGAGAGCTTAGAAATTAAAAGAATAAGATACTGTAACCCTAATTTAGTTTTAAATGACCAGTTAGATTTGTATAACTCTCCATTAGTAAAACCTTTAAAAGTTATTTGTACTTAGAACAATCAACTGGTTTTCCCAATATGTATTGTTCCTATGGTCATTGCCCAGGCCGGGTATTTCCCCAACCTTCCATTCATTGTATCCTAACTCCCACCCTCTAGTTTTAAGGTTTTCTGTTTTTGTCTTTTTTCTTCAGTCTGTAATACAGCCTCGTCAATGCCTTAACAGGCGAAACCATTGGTCGGCTAGACTAATTATAAGTGGATATACAAAATAAATAATTGTGTTTTATTATCTCAAAACTTTTCTATTAAAGAAAGGTAAACATAGTAGAATTGTTTTGACTAAACAAAATAAGCAACAATTTGTTTAAACCTATTGACAGGTTTATTTTGCTGGACTTGACTTTTCCTTTCGGTTGTCAAGATTTTTAACTATAAAATAAGTTTTAGGCTTACCTACTCTTTTCAAAATTTAAGAAAATTAAAAGCAGATTTTTGTTTTCATTTGATATTTTTTTTTTTAATATCTGATTTTTTTCAACTGATTCCTTTTTATTACATCTGATTTTAATAAGTTTTTTTTTTGTATTTTGAAAAGAATGTGAACATTACTTATTTCTTTTTATTACATTAACTTATTTTTTTCTTATTTCTCTATATAAATTTTTATCAGCGTGGTTGGTAGATTTTATAAGAAATAACACAAATTAATTTTACTTTTTTACTTTTCTAAATCACACGAAGTATATAAGTTTATTTTTAAAGTAAGTTTAATTTTAATGAAGTATTTAGGGATTGTATATAGTCAAAATCATCATCTGTCTCTATATTATTGTCTTCGTATTGTTCCTCAGAGATTTCGTCATCATCACTTTCCTCTTGCCTTCTTTAACACTTTAACCGTATTATGAATTTTCATTCACTAACAGTATCGTCCGGTCTCTCAGGCAGGACATTTTTTCTCCATTTAAGTTATTTTTTTTACTTGAATCTCAAGATTTATTTCAATTTAGGTCATAATACATATATGTATGAATTAAAATTTGGCATTACAGTGCTTTAAAATTTTTTAATGTGTACCATTTTGTAAATAATCTGTATATATGTATAAGGAAATGGAGGGGAAAAAAATGTTTTTGACAAAAAACTGTTTATTTATTTTCAAAACAATTTCTAGTCCTTCTTGTCGGGCCGGGAAGTGGTCCTCTCAAAATGTTGTGTTGGAGCGTTCGTCTTTGTTTGTTGTCTTCTCTGTCGCAGAAAATACTGTCATCTTTACCCCAAAAGAATTCAGACTCCCCCTCCGGAAGAACAAAATTTTCAACAATATAATGCGTATCATTTTCATCCTCTATTCAGGGTTCGTCATTTAAACTACTCCCGTCACTAGTTTCCCTGTCAGCATCAGAAACAAAATAATCAGGATCTTGATCTGATTCATCCACATCTTCGTCACTTTCTTCCTCTATGTTGTTGTTAAGGAGTTGCAAAATATGATCATTGAAGTCAGCGTCATTCACTCTTATATCCTGGGAATGAGCCATGTCAAACACAAAATAGATAGGTTATTATATAATGTGTATAATAATAATATTTACACTGGTAGATTCACCCAAAAAATTTCAAACGTAATGCGTTTCATCCGGTATCGCAGGCCGGGACTCGCCAGACACTAAGCATATCGTCCGGTACAGGAGACCGTAACAAAAACAATAAAAACACTGCTACACGCGGAACAACAGCTCAAGGCCAACTGAAGGCTAAAAATAACTATTGGCCAGAGGCTACTTGACAGCTACTGAGCGAGAGAAATCAATCGAACTATCAGGTGTGCCAATTTTGTAGAGCCAAAATTCCTGTCTGGTCTCAGATACCGGTGATACGGTTAAAGTATTCATTTTATTGCTCAGAGTTCTAGGAGTCATTTTAATGTTGATGTTGGCCTTTCTTTGTTGGTTTTGTGAAAATTATGAATTTTTCTATGAAGTACGCATTTGTCAAAATCGTGTAATTGATATTTGGTAAATATTTTTGCCTGGAGTTAAAAAAGAGTCTTTCTCACCTGATTGTATTTGTTTGGACTCTTTAACCCTTTTAAGGCCAGGCAAAAAAATAACATTCGATCCTAAAAGAGCCAGTGATTAAACAGCACTTGTAAGCCAAAAAGGCCAGGATGAAAATGGGAGTTTTGTCAAGATGTTATAAAAATTAGTGTAATTAATCTAAAAATACTTGTAGAGTTGTACTTTGAACTGTATTTTACTTCTAAGATTATGTACTATAGATCTAATTAAAAATTAAAAATTAAAAAAAATATATAGTCTACCGGTACTAATTTTTTGGGGATAATAAATTTTATTATTTGTATTTTTATTTTATTTTGGAGTCAAATAGATATAACTAAAAAAATATATTATTGAGTTTAAATAGTTTGTTGTTTTCTAATATATTTGTGTATTCTGTACAAATACTGAAATTTTCAAGAGAATATATTAATAAATTTTATTGTTAACTAGATTTTTCAGAACTAGCCTAGATTTGATTTCATTAGCAAAGAGACTTAGCTCATTCACTTCATCAGTAAAGTTTGCATTTGTTTCTTGAACTCGTCTAATCAATTTATTTTCATTAAATGGTGAAAAATAACGCCGTTTTTTTACTCATATTGAATAAAACAAACACTAAACTATAAAAAACTACAAAAACAAATACTAAGTCACTAAACACACAAAACATATAACCCTATAAATACTTGCACAGACGTAAACAATGCACAACTGAATGTAGGCCTGGATATTGGTTCTAAAACTCCCAGCTGTCAAATAAAGGCCAAAAGAAACACTAAACTACAAAAAACTAAACAAAAACAAATACTAAGACACTATAAACACAAAAATATAACCATATAACTACTTACACAGACGTAAACAATGCACAACTGAATGTAGATATTGGTTCTACAACTCCCAGCTTTCAAATCAAGGCCTACTTGATTTCACGAATAAACAACACATTTAGAGGAAAATGAAAAAAACCTAATCTCGATTTGATTACTAGCAATTTGATTGTTTCCTTTACACTACAAATACATTTTAATTAAAATAGTAAAAAAATAAGTGTGTAATCACTAAAAGAATAACAAGCCGATATATCGGCTCGTGGCTGTTTTGGCGGTGTATTGGTTGAGCCGATACTTTGACTCGTGGCAGTTTTCAGAAGTATTTTTGTAAGCCGTCAAAGGGTTAAGAATATAAAAACTGTCCTTCTTGCATATACAAGTTGCATCTGAAATGTGTTTATATAAATTTCCACTATCACAATCACCACACAGTTTTTTATTTTTTATATAACTGTACATGTTGAACACAATTTCCTGAGCTTATCTATGCAATGTTCTACCACTGCCAAGATTTGATTTTGGAGGTGCCATTTTACAGATAAAAGTGCACTTTGTAGTTCTAAAATGAACTGATTGTTATATAAATTTAAAAAATAATAAATTGAATAATTAAAGTAAAATAAAATGCAAAATTAATCCAGCACAACAGAACAACACCAAGGAAATCTCTCAAGTCAGTCATGTGACTGTTTCTACACAGACAACAACATATGAGTAGGAGGATAAAGGGTAGTGGCACACTTGGTATGTGGGGGCCGGATTGGGGTCTGCACAGTGCATTCTTATTTTTCCTCAGACTCTACTACAATGTCCAACTTCCATTCTATACAATTGTTTACAACAGTCAAATTCAATTCTGGCGTGATTTTTTATATATTGATATCACACAAACAAACAAACAAATGAACATACAATAGTGGGTAAATCAAAACAAAAATAATAATAACATTGACACTCAGACACTTGCACACAATATGTAATAATACTATATAATAAAAGTAAAAAAGACCAAATATTTTAATAATAAAATAAAAATGCATCCTTAATTAATCAATAAATACCTTAATAAAAGGAAGACAAAAAAGAACCCAATTAACTAATCTACAGTATTACCGTTTGTGCAAAAATAGGTACCCTGTAGGAAAGAAAAACCTGTTTCAGGGTTACCGTCATAAGAATATGCGAACGAGCAGGTGCAAAATCAAACGATTAAATAATAAAACACTATTAATTTAGAAAAAATAAATAATACACATTTCACGTTTTCGATTTAAAAGAGAGAGAAAAAGAAAAAAAGAATAAATTATCAATCATTTGTATTTCAACCCACTTGAAACATATTAGATTACAGGTTTCAACAGTTCATTAATATCACTTTGTTGCAAAAGCCAAACACAAAGCAGATTTAGAAAATTCGACAACGTATTGGAATTTTGTATATCAAATGGAAGTTTCAAAAATACATCAAGGTGGAATATATTCGAAACACTGTCTAAAAAACTCACTTTTTGGACATGGAATAATGAAATTTTCATCTCTTCCTCGTCGAAGATTATAATTCCTACTTATAAAGATCCAGTTTCCAGAACGTATATAAAAAGCTCTTAAAACTTTAAAAATATATAGATATCTCAAGGGCAAAATGTTAAAACTTTTAAACATTGGAAAAGAAGCAACACACCCCGATTCAAATGGCATAGTACGAATTATTTTCTTTTGGCAAACGAGAAGAGGATTTAAAACCGAAAATGATGCTCCTCCCCACACCACAATTCTGTAACTTAACAATGACTCAACAAGAGCAAAATATGCAGAACGCAATACCGTTCTGAGACAATAATATCTTAGCAGATACATTCTTCTTGCTAAACCAAACATTGATTTTTTCAGCTGAACATGGTGCTTCCAATTTAATTTCATATCTATAACGACTCCCAAATACTTCACATCATAAACTTGTTCAATTATTAGACAGCGTGAAGGACAAGTTTAATATGAATTTTCAAAACAAACATTACACTTAAATACAATAGGATATTGAAAATGTAACTTTCTTTTAGGGCTATATATGACATATATAGTTTTTTCACTAAGAACCAACAAATTGCTTTCAAGCCAGATTTTCAATCCATAGTAGAACCTCTGTTAACCGGCCTCGGATTAACCGGTCCTCGGATGGATTAACCGGCCTATATTGTAGTGTACTGGTTGGATGAGAGTTTCTGAAAATAAATTGTAATTGAAACACCAAAGTGGCGATATCAAACGACTTTGTCGATAGCGGTATCCCTTTGTCGGCGGCGTAAAAACACCGCGGCACCAAAGCGGCGGCGATATCAAACGACTTTGTCGATAGCGGTATCCCATTGTCGGCGGCATAAAAACACCGCGGCAGCGGCGAGTCAAACGATTTTGTCGATACACCGCTATTGTCGGCGGCATAAAAACACCGCGGCATTGGCACCCGTCGGTATAGCAGACATACACTTACAAAAACGTTTGATAGGCCGCTTTTTTTTCCAAGAATCATTTTAGTATACATTATGGAAAATATAACATTTCTTTTCAGTTTTCGGAAGCGTGTGTTGGTTTCGTTTGAGATGCGGTTAAATGTGTCAAAAGACTTTGTAGTGTTTAATTTTTTCATGTTTGGTGTATAATATACATAACTTATAATATATACGATACATTTATGTACAATAAAATGAGTTGCAATAACATCTTAATTGCATAATTCTTAGTGCTACCCGATTAAATAAGCTTTCTTTGAAGGAAAACTGATTTTTCACGGGAACCTCGGATTAAACGGCCAAACGGGCAACCGGCCCGGGTGTCAGTCCCGACTAGACCGGTTAAGAGGGGTTCTACTGTATGTACATCTTGCTGCATATCTATATAAAGCCGGTCCAAACTATGAGTGGCATATGATAATGTAGTATCATCTGCAAATGCTATTAAATTTCCATTAAAAGTTCCAGTACATAAGTCATTTGTATAAATTAAAATCAATATCGGTCCCAAAACAGAACCTTGAGGAACACCGCTTATAACCGTAATGGGAGAACTGAAGACTTCATTTATCTTTACACATTGCGACCTTTCAAAAAGATAACTATAAAACCAATCATACGCTAGACCTCGGATTCCAGAATTCCATATTTTTTGCAAGAGTAGAACATGATCTACATTATCAAATGCTTTTGTCAGATCAATAAATAAGCTAGCAACATAATTTTTATTGTTCAGACCAGCATACACACCGGAAATAAATTTAAGTAAAACATCTTCAGTACTTTTTCTTTTAAGAAAACCGTATTCATTAGGGCTAAAAAATTTTGCTTTATCTAAGAACTCCAATAACCGCTTTTTTACTAATTTTTCTAAAATCTTAGAGAAGAGTGGCAATAATGATATAGGCCTATAGTTGCTCATAGATCCATTCTACTTCCTTTTTTAAACAATGGAATAACTTGCCATTTTCCTGGAAACTGCGGAAATTTTCCAGTTTCAAAACTCAAGTTAAAAATATGTGCTAGCACTGGAGATGTAGCAACTGATATGGCCTTAACAACTGAAGCACTATGGTTATCAATACCTGGTGATTTTTTATTCTTAAGATTCCTCATTATGAAATGCAAGAGGAGTTCCTTTCTTAATATTGTACACAACAGCTTCACTGTGAGTTAAATTTAATGACAATTTAAAATTGGAGTGAGCAGTTTTGACCCCTTCAGTTATAGTAGCAACAATGCCAGAGGATGTTACAACTATTGCCATTTTGCATTACTAACTTTAGCTAATATTAGATTAATTAAATATGTTTTGCCTGTTCCCTCTGGTGCATCAATGATGAATATCCTTTTCTGGTTGTTTTTGACACTTTAAAAAATTTTGTTGTAGACTTTTATCTTCTCATTTATTAAAAGGATTTCATTTTCATTTACATATGCTTCAAAGTCTAGTAAAAATCATAGGATGTTCCATTAACATATTCCGAATTCAGCAATGTATTACGGTGCTAAGAGATTATAATTTTTTATAGTTTTACCGCACATAGAGCGCAATTTTTCTTCAAGCGTTATTACTACTTCATTATACACATTGTCATTATATATTATGTTGAAATCTGGACATTTTTTTCTGCTCACGGCGGTAAATATCTTCAGTTAAACTGTCTTTATGATTTTGCCATAGATGAGAGGATCAGAAATATTACAAAAGGGTAACAACAACAAATAGATCTCCGACCATTCTTGGTGATTCTGATGAGGAGGCTTCTTCAAGAGTTTTATTCCACTGAAAGTCATCTTCTAATAGACTTTGAGCATTACATGCAGCTTGAAAAGTTGGATAATCTTTACTATCAATCTTCTTTAATTAATTAAACTATGTGGGGCCTCTAACATAGGAGACACAAATAATAGCAGTGATTCCAGGAAAACCTTTCGCTTCTGATCCCTTCTTTCTTCTTTGAAATATTTCCCCCGTCCATGTATAATAGGATGATATTTCATGATAAAACAGATTCTTTGCAAAATCATCTTTTGAACATAGCTCAAAAAATGCCGTTAGTATGGTGATAGGAAGGTCAGTGATCCAATCTAAAATGTTGCTTCTTATAAAATAAATGTCCTGACCATTTTTTAAATGAATATCTAAATAAATTACAGGGGGATATCGTTCATGAATACGAAAACCTAATATCCTCCAGGCAGTTTTAGAAAAACTTATGTATAGATACCGGCGCAAATCTGGCACTTCAAATTACTCTTGCGCGATGTGCGGGGAAGGGCATAAGTGGAGAAGAAGAAAAAAATTCCCAACGCCGCTTTCTAATGTGTCTCAATCTTTTAACGAAAAATACCTCACCCTTTTATTAATGTGATCGATTCTAAGCTTTATTAACATGTCAAGGTAATTATAATATCTTAAAAAAGACCGCAGATATAAGTTGAAAAGCATACAATTGGAATATGGAACTGGTTTATCTACCCGCCGGTAGTACTGATGTTTTTAGTCAGGTTGGTAGTGGTTTGTTAGTGATAGCCCAAGTGCCAGCATTCGCACCGGGATCTATAATACCCTACATTAATATGTGTGTTTTACATACAAAGTTTTTGATACAAGAGAACAATATGTAACAGCCAGCAGTTGTCAACAGTTACTTCAGTTTTACCTATTTTAATTTTTGAAAGAGATCCTTCTGCTTCAGGTGACCCCCTTTTGTATGTCGGATAACCATCTTCACTCATAACTGTGTCATTTACAAAAGGCCTGAGATATCACTTAGTATACATTTTTTCATGTATGGTGATTTAGAATCTAATAGACCACAAAGGTTATGAACCATATTAGATTTAATAATAGTAAACAGCAGTGGATCTTTATTTTTTTTCTGGAAGTACTGGGCTGATGAAAGAATCTTATTTTTTCCCCAGCCTCAACAATATAATGGACTTGAGGCAAGCTTTGCTTTTTCCATTCGATTGAATACATAAACATAGTATAGAATAAAAAACAATTTAAACATAGTTTTGTTAACCTCCAGGATTGTGAATTTAGTTAATTATTATGTTATTCTTACTTTATGCCAACAATTCTTAAATGTCCTAGTGGACTACCAGTTTCGAACATTAGTTAGACATCTTCAGGTCCCTGACACCACTCTTCTTTTAGTCATCGAATTTTGGATTTCGTCATAAAATTTCACTTTGAACATTTTTTGAAAATTTTTGTTTGTTATACTTACAAAACATGTACAAAAACACTATAACATTTTTGAATAAATAACACAGTGTACACAAATAGAAATATTTATCGGTCAACTCTTAACATTGAACTACGTCTAGTTTGTTAACGTAGACTATATTGAAATAAATGTGCTCAATTTGTATTGTGAGTACACTGTGTTATTTATTTTAAAATGTTATACTGTTTTTGTACATGTTTTGTAAGTATAACAAATAAAAAATGTTGAAAGTGCAATTTCATGACGAAATCCAAAATTGGATGACTAAAATAAAAAGAGTGATGTTAGGGACCTTAAGATGACCAACTAACGGTCGAAACCGGTAATCCAAGACATTTAAGAATTGTTGGCATAAAGTAAGAATAACCTAATATTTGGAAAAAACGACTGTCTTGGGTTCTATTCTTGCATCATCTCAAGTATGTCCTCATGGACAAACCCTCAAACTCACTCCATATCTTGATATAGTCCAACTTCTCTACTTGTGTTTATTTGACTTATTAAAAACACCCGTCTTCTATTCTATACTTTCAGCGCATTATCTCAAGTATGTCCTCATGGACAAACCCTCAAACTCACTCCATATCTTGATATAGTCCAACTTCTCTACTTGTGTTTATTTGACTTATTAAAAACAACCGTCTTCTATTCTATACTTTCAGCACATGATGTCAAGTATGTACTCATGGACAAACCCTCAAACTCACTCCATATCTTGATATAGTCCAACTTCTCTACTTGTGTTTATTTGACTTATTAAAAACAACCGTCTTCTATTCTATACTTTCAGCACATGATGTCAAGTATGTACTCATGGACAAACCCTCAAACTCACTCCATATCTTGATATAGTCCAACTTCTAGTGCCACCTTTAAGCAAGATGATGGAGGGGCGTGAGTGGACCGATTACAGATGGCACATATCAGTAATTATTTACAAAAGCTGCAAGGTTGCTCTTACCTTAACCCTCCGAGTGTTCACTATATAATTAGTAGTGCCACGCTGTTTTTAGGTAAAACGCAAGGTTTAATTTAAAAAATCACTCAAATTTGAGATTTAGGTCTAGACACATATATGATACATCAAATTATTCAGATCAAAAGAGAGAATATGATAAAAAATGTTTCTATACATACCTTTATAGGAATTTTTGTGTGTTATTGCCCAAAGGTAGAAAATGTTTCACAAAAAAATTATGTTAAAATTAGACCAATCTTGTAAAAACTGCTGTTTGTCTAATATAAAAAATCTGAAATAGTCATTTTCTTCCAAATTTTATATTCTGTTAGAAAATATACACTTATATAGGTAATATATACAGCCACAAAAGGTTACAACACTATAACTAACACTATGTACACGGTGCCAACTGCAAATTACTCTGTAGAGCTGCTGCTGCCAGATCTGACTCTCTTTTCCCACCTTTCATTGGTCTCCAAAAGTGCTGCAGCTGATGAAAGCTATTTCTATGTCACTCACATCTTCATCTAATAATCTGTCAATTTCACCATCACGAGTAATATTTCCATCCATTTTTACCGAGAATTTGGTATAAAACTGAACAAGAAACACGGCAGCGATAATGAGGTTAGCACGAAAACTATACAGCCGGTGAAACAGCTGACAGTAGTAATTCAAACAGTTTTTTTTAGTCAGCTGATCATCAAATATACTAAACCTTATAACAATTCAAAATATATATAGTTTAAATTTCTTAAGTTATTTATAAAAAATATTTAAAAAAATTAGATATAGCCTAAGTTATATGGAGTTTTATTCAAAGATTTTATTTATTCAAAATTTATTTCATTATTTAAATATAGAAATGATAGATCTAAATTAATTCATTAATATATATATATATATAAACATTACACACACACAAGTACAAAAAATCTAGTAGGCAAGTGAATAAAAAAATATATGAGTGGAACAACAGTGAATCAATCAGGTGATAAAAAAACAACAGTTAAAAAAGAAAAAAGAAAATTTATGCAGTTAGTCTGGAGAATTTAAGAAGTACAGTTGAGATATAGATATAATGTGTTAAATGAGATTGAGAAGGTGGAAATAATAGTCAAAGTGAAATATTGAAAATAATTATTGGAACATGAAGAAAAGGTTAAATATATTGAATTAAACAATTACCAGAAAACAATATTAAGAAAGAAAAAAAACAGTGAAAGAATGGTGAGATTTATAATTATTGTTGGAATATATTTTTTGTTTAAGTGATTGGTGAGGGAACTTGAACTATTGAAAAAAATTGTTTATATATATTAAATATATATACATTTTTTTTTATTTCATTAATACATTCAACATTTTTATTGATTGATTATTTTTTTTGTATTATATTTGATTTATCATTATTTTTTTTATTCATATTAATAACATTTGGAAGAAGCCGGCACTGACCTAAAACCCCGAGAAAGACAATAACTATTTAAAAGAAAAATATATATATAATTATAAAAACATTACAAATTATTTAAAGTAACATAATTAAAATAAAAAGTTGTATTACATTTTGGCGCCGCAACGTTTTGGCTTTTTTCAAGTTGTACACTACTACAAATAACTTCTATAACTAATTATAATAATTGTACTAACTATAAAAGATAGTTTGTAAGAAAGATAAGTTAATCTAGAATTATGGACAATAACCAGAGATATAACTTCAGGACAGATTTTACCATGGAATCAGCAACTGTAAAAACGTTAGACCTACAATTAGAAACTCAACCCCCATGGTTGAAGATAATATTACAACGTTTTGATGAAAACAAAGAAAATCAAAAAATTATCGTGGCAGATGTGAAAAAACACTTAAACTCGGTCCAGGATGAATTGAAGACTAGAATGAACAAATTGGAGGAAGATTTACAAAAGAAATTGGATAAGCAAAGGGAAACTTCTCGCAAGGAGTGGAGAAGTGAACTTCAGACTCAGAAAGAGGAGATTCAAATGGATTTAACATGCCAAGAAGAAATATTGAAAACGGAAAATGAACAGATGACCAATCAGAGGTGCCAAGAATTAGAGGGAAGATTAGAGAAAGAAAGGAATGTCATGGCGGAGCAAAAGAAACAATTGGAGTCATTAGAACTAAATGTCCAAGGTCACAACAACAAAATTAGAGCTATAGAAAAAGATTTATTGGAAAAACAACATAATTACCAGCCCCAAATATTGGTTAGTTGTAGTGGTCCGACTACTGGAATAGGAGAAAACCAAATATCTAAATTCTATGACAGGGAATATAACCCAATGAAATACTTTGAGAAAATTTACAAATTTTATATAAGAAAAGTTCATAAATCTGTGATAACAGAAAAATGGGAACGTACCCTAATTAAATTTTATCATTTGTATTTAAGTGAAAATGGTTGGATGTTGGAAAAGACAGGTTACAAAAAATCTAAAATGGCTGTTAAACTGTGTCTCTTAAAAATGCTATTGGATTCTCAGTTTGATCTCAATTCCAAATTAAAGTCTGATATCAACAAGTTGACAGAGGAAGAACTTCGTCTGGAACCTCTAGGTAAAGATAAAGAAGAACAACTATATTGGTGTCAGTTTGATCCTGCTATTAATATTTGTGTTTATAAGGAGAATACGGAGGAAGAGTTATGGAATCTTATTGTTAAAGTCCGTGAAGGATTAATTTCATTAATATCACAACTGTCATCAGATGAAGAATTAATTGATGTAATTTCTACAAATAAGGACAGTAGTAGTCAAAAAATTGAAACACCAATCACTGATACAGGGCAACAAATAGTAATGGTGTATCTGATAATGATATTAATACCGATATTTCAAGTTAAATAAATCAGCCGATAAAAAAAAAATGATTGCTAATTTTTTTTTATTAAATAAATTATATATTTTCATTGTTAATTTTATTTTTGTTCCATAAAAAATATTTAAATAAACATTTTTAAGGAAAGTTACCAGGAGATATTATAACAATTCAAAATATATATAGTTTAAATTTCTTAAGTTATTTATAAAAAATATTTAAAAAAATTAGATATAGCCTAAGTTATATGGAGTTTTATTCAAAGATTTTATTTATTCAAAATTTATTTCATTATTTAAATATAGAAATGATAGATCTAAATTAATTCATTAATATATATATATATATAAACATTACACACACACAAGTACAAAAAATCTAGTAGGCAAGTGAATAAAAAAATATATGAGTGGAACAACAGTGAATCAATCAGGTGATAAAAAAACAACAGTTAAAAAAGAAAAAAGAAAATTTATGCAGTTAGTCTGGAGAATTTAAGAAGTACAGTTGAGATATAGATATAATGTGTTAAATGAGATTGAGAAGGTGGAAATAATAGTCAAAGTGAAATATTGAAAATAATTATTGGAACATGAAGAAAAGGTTAAATATATTGAATTAAACAATTACCAGAAAACAATATTAAGAAAGAAAAAAAACAGTGAAAGAATGGTGAGATTTATAATTATTGTTGGAATATATTTTTTGTTTAAGTGATTGGTGAGGGAACTTGAACTATTGAAAAAAATTGTTTATATATATTAAATATATATACATTTTTTTTTATTTCATTAATACATTCAACATTTTTATTGATTGATTATTTTTTTTGTATTATATTTGATTTATCATTATTTTTTTTATTCATATTAATAACATTTGGAAGAAGCCGGCACTGACCTAAAACCCCGAGAAAGACAATAACTATTTAAAAGAAAAATATATATATAATTATAAAAACATTACAAATTATTTAAAGTAACATAATTAAAATAAAAAGTTGTATTACAACCTGTACACCAAAAGATGGCCCCTATTCTGCTGTATCTATGGATACCAAACATAGTGCATTTAGTGAATGATGAGCTGAAACAGCTGTATTATTATGACACAATATAAAGTCGTCGCGGCAGCGATTACTAGCACCCGTATGCGAGTACCAATCGTCGCTGCAGCGACTACCGACACTAGGAGAGTTAATGTCTGACTTCAAACAAACTGAGTTAACCATTTACAAGAAAAATCAAATACAGAAATTCAATTTCTACATCAATAGTTTATTAAGAAAAAATTTCAAACATATTTTTGTTTGAATGTTTAAAAATATGCCCTTAAGTAAAAAAGAAGAAAATTGTTGCGCCCTTAATTAAAAAAAAAAATTGCATATTAGAAAATATTAATTTTAATTAAGAAAAATCCCTCCCCAAAAAATAGACAAACCCTCCCCTTTTTGTATAAATATATAATTACAATAATTATTTTTACATAGTTAAGGTTACATATAATTTTTTTAAAATTAAATCCTAATACAGATATATTCACAATGATATCATTATATATTCGTTTTGTTTTGTTGGCCAACTTTAATAATAAATCAAGAATTTAGTTAAAAAATAATTAGAGAATTTAAAAATTTGAGAATCTGAGATGTCTCTAAAAAAACTTTTTAATTTTGAAATAACCCCTTTGGTCAAGAATGTAAATCCCATCAAAGAAAAAAAATTTACAAATACAAGCCTTAGAAATTAACATACAGGTTTTTGTTTTAACACATAACAATGATATATAAAATTTGGGTTCTATACTTTGTTGTTATAAAAGTGAGTGTTTTATTTAAAGCTAAAGTCAACTCTGCACTTTTATAGTTCTGTTCTTTGTCTGAGATCAGCTGGTTGTAGCGAACATGGCAGAAAAGGTAGACGGCACAAATTGCCGCATAGTCGGATCAGTTCAAAACTGCCGAAATAGAAGATGATTATAATTTGCACAAGTTGTTACAAAACTTATTGGTTGTAAAAATTCATGTTAAAAACGGCAAGTTGCAACAACTTTAAGCCCTTTTACAATGGCTATCAAAATGACTGTTTGAAATATATAGTTACATATTTTAAATGATTGCATTTAAGGTAATCAGTATTGACTTCATCTAAGGAATATTTGAGATATACCAATTTTAAAATAGATACAAATTAGAAACCTCAGATACAAAATAAACACAAATTTTAAGACAAAAGAAATTACGTAAAACATTTTCAGAATTTAGTTTTGACAAAACAGATACTATAGTTTACTCAGTTGACCATAATATTATAAATTTTTACTTTAGCAAGAAGAGCAAAAGATTTGTACCGGGTTTATGTGAGATGATGCTTGCCTCAGGGCATCGTGAAGTGCTTTTCGAGGATCGGAGTTAACGAATGTGGACATTTAACCACATCACACTATTATTACATGTCACTTCGATGACTATTATATTGAACGTGTGTCACTTTAACATTTTCGACAATTTAGTTTTTTTAGTTTTAATTTAGTTTCGACAATCACATGGTCGCAGAGCTCGAAGCCACTTGACCGGTTCGTTAGGCTGATTGGAGATTCAATGTCAAGTCAAGGTCCTTTGTAAGAACGACCGGTTCGAAATCCATTATCTAGCAACAGCTGTTCAGTGGTTTTTTTTATAAAGCCCACCAGATAGGTTGAGGCGCTCTATGAATTAGTGGAATGTTTAAATTTATTAATTAATTTTAAGTTGAAAAGTAAAAATAAAATATGTTGTTTTATTTTATTTATTATTTTTTTAATATGTAGCGATTTTAAAGAAACGCTACATTCTCTACTAGTGTTTATTTGACTTATTAAAAACAACCGTCTTCTATTTTATACTTGCAGCGCATTATCTCAAGTATGTACTCATGGACAAACCCTCAAACTCACTCCATATCTTGATATAGTCCAACTTCTCTACTAGTGTTTATTTGACTTATTAAAAACAACCGTCTTCTATTCTATACTTGCAGTGCATTATCTCAAGTATGTCCTCATGGACTAACCCTCAAACTCACTCCATATCTTGATATAGTCCAACTTCTCTACTAGTGTTTATTTGACTTATTAAAAACAACCATCTTCTATTCTATACTTGCAGCGCATTATCTCAAGTATGTCCTCATGGACTAACCCTCAAACTCACTCCATATCTTGATATAGTCCAACTTCTCTACTAGTGTTTATTTGACTTATTAAAAACAACTGTCTCCTATTCTATACTTGCAGCGCATTATCTCAAATATGTCATTATTGAGAAAACCTCTAACTCACACCCTATCTTAACCCTTTGCAATTGGATGTCTAATATTCCTGGACAATTTATATTGACAACTAAGTCTCTGACAACAGCGTGTCCTGTCAATTTAGATCTCCAGTTCTACTGGGCACTAAGTTATCTACTTTGATCGGCTATAATCTGGATTCTACTGCTTGATCAAGTCGGAAATGATTTGAATGTCAGCTGGAGTTATTTTACAAGATTTAAAAACCCTTGGTTTCCTTAAAATTTAAAAGGACCAAATAAATTAAGTATGATTGTTAGTGATCTACCAAAATATAAGATAAAATCTTCACATTTTCGTTTATTATTTTTTGTTCGAATTATATACAAATTTATAATACATAATTTTAATCATAAATATTTGTTAAAAATCCTAGACTACTAAAAACATCCTTCAAATTTATACTCCATTCATTTTATGTAATAAACATTAAAAAATAATCATTTTGCTATACTACATCGTAATACAGTAGCTTTAGACTGAATTTAAACTTTGTAATTTGTAATACAATAAGTTCAAGAAAAATCATAAGAAATTTATCAGAATATCCAATAAGTTTTATAATAAAATAATGAATTAAAAATTAAATATATACATATTTGTTGTTACTTTTATGTAAATATAAATTAATACAGTACAAACTCGTTAACACGACCCTCAATAACACAACTTCCTCCATAACAAGTGCATTTTTCTAATCCTCCTGGGGGACTTAATGTTAAAGATACCTCTATAGCACGACTATTATTATTTTAAAAACCTCAATAGCACAGATTTTTGTCCCCATACAGATCACTGCTTTAACCCTCTATAGCAAGTCTTTTTGCGAAACTGAACCTTTATAGCAACAGTTCAACCTCAGTAGTAAGTCGTTTTAGGCAGCAGAACCTTAATAGCACGACTCCACCCTTCCCAGTGCATAGTTCTCACGGTCAGTGACTTAACGGAACGGATGTTTTGAAGCAAACAATGTCTTACGCTTAGGTCTAAACATGAAAACCCAGCTTCTTTCCCTTCATTACAGTAGAATAATACATTACACTTATCCTTCCCTTCATTACATTTGTTTCAATAATAATAAAATGTACTTTTAAAAACAAAACGTGCTATTGAGGGTTGCTATAAAGGGGTTTCAGAAAAAACACTGACCTTGATAGTACGACTTTTAGTCAACAAAACCTTAATAGCATGAACCTCAACTTAGAAGAGTCCCTGGATAACAAGACTGTTTCCCAAATCCCCTTGAGAGTCTTGCTATCGAGGTTCTACTGTAACAACAGTAAAACATACTGAAAAAAGAGCATTCATAAAACAAATAATAAAACGTCTTTGTAGAAATTTAACTTATTATTAAAACAATAATTGATATAAATAATAACATAAAAATATTAATAATAGTGCTGCAATACTATAATAATAAAATTTAATACTATGTATTTTAAAAATTAAGATTTCTTACATAGATATTTATC
Organism: Aphrophora alni; assembly: GCA_963513935.1. NCBI lineage: Eukaryota > Metazoa > Arthropoda > Insecta > Hemiptera > Aphrophoridae > Aphrophora > Aphrophora alni. Next base: position 14,849,611 of record OY740765.1, on the reverse strand, counting down.
TGTATTTTTTCAGTGTATTATATTTTTCAAAACAAAATGTCCAGGGTGAAGTATAGATGTTTTTCACATGCAGTGCAATAATATTTAGTTTATTAAAAAAAAAAAAAAAAAAAATCCTTAAGGAGACAATAAAACACAACATGAATTTATATTAGTAGATATGTACTAAAACTAAAATTAAAGATAAACACTATAATATAGCACTGATGACAGGGAAATATACACACCCGGAAAAGGACTAAGTATTTTTGAGCCCAGGTGAGAGAAAATAACAGTCAAAACATTATTTAAAATAATAATTGAGAAAAATAAAGCATAGTCATAGTGTAATTCAAACTATGATGATGTGCTAAACGTTCAAAAATCAAAGCACACAACAACATGCCAATTAATAATATATTTCAGATATTACTTTTCTAGAGCGAATGAAAAGAGCCAAAATTTAATTTTTAATTAAAATGTACTAAAGAATATGATGTTTTATTTCTAGAGTTCTGGGAGCTAAAAAACAAATAACTTTAAAAAAAAAAAAAAAAAATACACTATATGGCTTTGGTAGTTGTATCAATTTACTGGTATTAGTATGACCATTCCAGTATTTATACTAATCATGTAGAATAATGCAAACAAAAAAAATGTATACTCCAAAAGAAGAATGAACAATGATTAAAAAAAAAAATAGAAAACAATATGTATTGTTATTTTTTACACAGATAATCCTAATATATGCTTTCTGAATATTAGATACAGGTTTTATATAGTTTACATATATACTTCGCCAGCAAAAAATATCAGTTTTCAAATGAACAAAAGCAAAATGAATTTAGGAGCCACAGATTTCAAATTATAATTTTTTATTTTATTTTATTTTTTTAAACATTAAGGTATGTTTTTAATACTGTAATATTTGTGGTTTCTACTAGAGCTTTTCATCAACAATTAATCCTAGCTACTTAGTTTGATCATGGTGTCAAATTATACTACAATCACGAGAACAACAGCCAGTGGAATCCAGTGTATTACATCACATGTATATATGCTTGTATATACAGAGATATTTCAAAGGTGTAGATTAACACAAATATCTAGAGATTTAGGTACTTTTTCAGAATTCTGTTGTATATTAGAATTCTGTCTAGGAATTCCTTGTTTATTCTATTTATTCCTTGTTCAAATCTTATATAACTAGACTAAAATTGTTATATTATTTAAAAAAATGAATTAAGACTATTTCATGTTGTCGTGAAGTTAACCAATTTTTTAACATCTTTAATTAAAATAGTTGAGTAAATCACATTAAAATATTACAGAGATGACCAAGAAGGTGAACATATCCTTTATAACTCCAATTCAGCTTTCCCTTGCCATGCTTGGTCACAAGGTATCAATAAGAAAGGATCTCTCCGTAGCAACAGTGATGTTCTCAAGCGATACCGAATACAAAATGTGTAAGTATTCCTAATATTATTAAGTTTGTTAATTCCCCCTTGTTCTTCTATTTTTTCCCCCCATTTAGTCTTTTAATTTAAAATTAAATACAAATATTTCTTGTGTTGAGTGTTAGAGACATTATTAGAAACATAGTACATAAAAATAATCGAAACAAATCCTTTCAATAAATGATCTACAAGGTGTATATATTAAATATCGAGACTGACACAATAATTCATCTTTATTTATATGTATTGCAATTATAATCCTTGTCTCATTAAATATAATCCCCATTGACACTGCATCGGTAAGGAGAAAGTAGCGATTGTTGGGGGTACGATTTTGGGTGGTCCGCGGATCTACTTTGATAATGTATTACCGTGTCTTGATCGCGTGGTAAAATTAATATTAGTACACTGGGCGAATCTCAACTTAGGCTAGCCATTTTTGACGAGTATTACTAGAAACTAATTAACTAAAAATAAGAGAATTACACTAATACCAATGTTAATATTAACTACACTGTATTGCAACAACATGTCGGTCTATAGCAGGGCCTAACGTATGCTATAGCAGGGCCGATGCAGTATTGTTTGCACTTGCCTACTGTGAAGGATCCACCTACATATAGTATGATTGACTCTGCGACCTCGCAATGATTTAACTATTGCATCATATAAGGCGTTGTCAAAGGTACTTTCAATGTCTAAGAAGGTGCACATTGCCATCTCTTTCTTAGCCAAAGTGTCCTCAATCTTGCTTGTTAGATGGTGTAGAGCGGATTCACAGGACTTCCCAGACTGGAATGCATGTTGATTCCTTTGAAGTGTTGATTCCATATAGAATCTACTTCCTTATGTATTTGCCAATCAGACTTTCCAGTGTTTTCAAGATTAATGAGGTAAGATTAGTCGGCCTAAAGAATTTGGGATGTGTGTGGTCTGGATGACCACGCTTTGGGATAAAATCCACGCTTTGGGATAATTATGAAGTCGCAACTGTTGTATTTATATTTTTTTTAGTTTGTTTTTTGAAGTCAGTCTTTTTTTTTTTAAACAATTTTTTTTATCCCAGTTCATTAAATAAAATTTCGTATGCACCAATAATAATTAAAATTTGTTGCTTTTTAATATTGTTTGAATAGTCTATTTTGCCTACTTTAATTCTTTTTTACAGTATGGTATTTTTTGGAGAAATTCTACTTTAAATGATCTTATTTTTAGAAACCAGAAGAACTGTGCATCATAGATGGTTGCTCATACTCTTGTAAGGCATTTTTTGGGAAGCTGTATATTTTACCTTTTCTGTGTTTGATTTGTTATGAAAAAGAAAGATTAATATAGTGAGTACTATTCATTCATACCATGTTCAGAGTTGCCTAAATTTTAGAATAGAAAAATGCAGTCATATATTGTGAAAAAACTTTAAGAACGCCTTTTAAATATATTTAGTATAATTGCTGCTTTCACATCCAGAGCTTATGATATCTGTCCCAAAGCTTTCATCTAGATTAGGACATTTTATTCAAGTCTTGTAAAGTTTTCTTTTAAATTGTCCTCCAAGGACAAAAATGAGGATTAAATTCCATTTTAATTACTAAACACAGTTATTGTTAATTTTTAAAAGATGATTCCTAAAATCGACCATGTGTTAACAATAGTTTAAGTTATGACACAAACTGAAGTTCTTCTTTCGCAGCTCCCTTATATCTTTCTATTGATGTGGTTAATTAAAACACTTTTAAATTAAAGAATGTAATTTGTTTAATGTCATAAATTTATACAAAGTACACATGTCCAGTTCTTGCATGAGTAACACTTTTTACTATTGATATCCAAGTGACCGTAGTATAAGCGAATGGAAATTGCTATAAGTCCCAGATACTTAATACATAATCTTTACTGAAACTAAATAACTGCTGTACTAAATTAACCTTTAATATATTCAACAAAGGTATATAGGCAGTACATCAGTATCAATACAATACAACCCAAAGCATTTCGGTTGAGTGAGTAAGCAGTGTAGGAAAGAATCATGGGCCCAGTATATTGGCACAATATCGAGAACCGCACCTACGTCAACGATGTGGAAAAAAAAATTCTATTTGTGGTCCTCTTCCCTCTGTTCCCTTATTGAGAATTAAGCAACAGGATAGAGTTTTGACTACAGATAATTACGATATTGCTAATATTTTGGGCTCATCATTTGCTAACTTTTCATCAATTGCTTCTTACAGCGATGCCTTTCATTCGTATAAAAGGTCTCAAGAAGCAATACCTTTCTCTGTAGGTCTTTTGGAAGAATTACCATGAAATACCCTATTTTCCTTATAGGAATTAGAGTCAGATATGTTATTGGGACAGGAGTCTGCTCCAGGCCCTGACAACAAGGTTTATTCTATAATTAAACACCTCCCAACTTCGGGTAATCGGACTCTCCTTAATATATACAATCATATATTTGACGACCAATGTTTTCCCAGTGCTTGGCTCTACACCAATGCGTGAGTGTACCTCTTCTAAAACTTGGTAGAGAAAACTCAACCAGAAAGTTAACAACCCAATTCTCTTACTAATGTGCTCTGCAAGGTAGTAGAGAGAATGGTCAATCGGCACCTTGTTTGATACCTCGAAAGTAACCGCCTGCTTTGTAATGAACAATATGGCTTTAGGAATGGTCAATCATCTACCGATCAGCTGATTTCAATAGAGTCTGTCATACAAAATGCCTTTTTCCTGTGTCAGACACTGGTTGCAGTGATTTTTTGACCTGAAAAAGGCCTATGATATGACTTGACAAAGAGGAATTCTGAATACTTTTAAATCATGGTATATAAGTGGCAATATTCTTACTTTTATAAGAAATTTCCTTAACAACAGATGTCAGAGAGCAGATCATGGCCAGGTTCACCAAGTACAACACTCCTTTTCATCAGTATTTTAATTATATACTTGATTAATACCCATCTAGTGAAATTATTTTCACAGATCATTCTAAACTGGACAATAAAGTTGGTTGTGGATATTACTCATCTGGTTGGATGTATGTGTAAGGATTACCCTCAGCTTATAGTGTAAGTTCTGCCGAACTCTTTGCTATGTTGAAAGGCCTAAATACTGTTCCATCTGGTTTCTATCTCTATCTTTTGTGTTGCGATTTCAAAAGTGCTGTACAGACTATCGAGGATATGTATTCTAAGAATCCCTTGGTTGAAGATATTCCGTGTTACATAGCTTATCATGTACTGAGAGAAACATGTCAGACCAAATAGTCAATGTTTCTTCCAATAACCTTGTAATCGATTTAATTTTATGGTGCCTGTGTGTAAAAGAAAACCAATAAATGTTTTTAGGTTCGGGACAGTTAAATTTATGCGACTCTTAGAAGTAAGACCTGGACAAAAGTAAACTTCCAACACATATTTGTTTGTAAAGCTAACAATATTTTCTAATATAATGTCATCTAATAATCAATTAAAAACAATCAAATGGGTTCCGCATCACCTGAAATAGGTACCAAGATACTATCATTTTTTTATAAACAATATCTTTCAAACCACTGATTTGTGTTGACCAATTAGGGCAGAAATCATGAGTTCATTGTCTTTACTTGATTCAGAGTCCCACATCTTGGAATCAGCGGAGCCCATCTCCATTTCATTGTCACTATTAGGTTCTGTGGTTTAGAATTATTCCATCTACACTATTCACATTAACTTATACTAAATTTTTAAGAATAAAAGTAACATCAGTTATTTATTTATATATAAACAAACACAGAAAGTGAGACACAAAAACTAAAGGAATAACAACAATAGGAGAAAAACAAAATTTTTAAATTGAAATCTGAATGCACGTGGTCGAAGCCTATTACTGCAGTATTAAACAACAGAACAAATTTTCAAAGTTTGCCACTAGGATGCAGCACTCGTCAGACAAATGAATTTAAAGATAACACATGACCGTTTGGAAGGTCACGCTCTTAACGTGATGCCAGCCTGACCGCTTGGGTGGTCATCCAAAGTGAATGTGTTAAATAACATTACCATGTTAAATAACAATAACACTACCTTTTAGAGAAGGCAGTGAGCTTTTAAGTAAACTTCAGATGTGTCTGAACCTGCATGCTAAACATCAATATTCTTATACGATCAGTTGCTTGTGGGTCATTGTTTAGTGCAGTTGTGTTTTATTTTGTGTGTAGAAATAGTTAAGGTTACTTTTCTTTAACCAGCTGCAGATGTTCATAAAGTGGACTATTTTCCAGCTCTAACAACACTTCTTTAAGCATATCTAGGTAATTTACAGAATTGACAGTACCATTATAAAAAAGGCATGAATCCACCGCTGAAAATCCCAGTCTATACACTCACACCAGAAGAGTTTAACTTTGTCTCCATCGCCACATGGAGATTCGTAGAATACCAGTAGACACTTTTGTGTCTGTTCACTCTGCCAATCACATTAAAAGTCGCTATGTCGCTCCAAGTAAAACTTGGGATCGGCATTTTGTCGGATTGTGTTCAACTCATAGAATTCCATACACCTGTCTGGATTACATTCATTTAGGGCTTGAAGTAAAGTATGTAAACATGGGACAACTCCAACCAATAAATAATTGGTAATGGATAATAATTAGTGGTAAATAATGGTATGTAGTCATAATAAATAAATTGTAATTATAAATAAAATGTTAGAATGAGGAAAGTCTAGTGACAATTTATTGAAAATATGAAAGTGAACTTTTAAGTAATAAAGTTCCTTTGTTAAAATTTGAAAACTATAATTTTGAATAATAATGTTCAAACAAAGAAACAGGTTGTTACGTCATACAAAAGCTCTGTATGGCGTGACAAGCTATATAAGAACATATTAATAAAAATGTCCTTTGGTTGGTCATGTTCATATAACATGCGATAAATTCTAGGAATTTTATCAAGTGAGGGAGAGGGAGGCGTGAGTCCTTTTCAGGCACACTTCTACAGATGCCTGATGCAGTCAGACCTGTTTTTATAACACCATCAAAATGAGGTGATATATCTAAATAAAGTCAAAGTGAAATAGTGAAACATTTCAAGTTAAGCACAATGTGAGTTGAAATATTAAAATAACAAATATATATCAGAAGTGAACAGTTTTGTGTGTGTACTGAACATATTTTAGGTTAAACACATTATTTTAGGTCTAAAATAATGGACAAAGCACAAGGATTTTTCTAACAACAATTGCTATGAACACTTGAACTAAAAAATGTTGTAATTGCTATGAACACTTGAACTAAAAAATGTTGTAATTGTAGGTTAAGTTATTTATTATTATTATTTTTTTTTAGATGAACAATAAGAATAAAAAGTGGTTGTGTATCATAAATCAGATAATTAACAAAATCATGTTTTGCTAAAATCATTGAAACACTATTTTGCTAATCTCTGAAATTTCAGGGTGTGAAAGTACAGGAATGAAAGGAAAGAACTCTTAAGTTATTGAATTAATAATTATTAATAGAAAATAAACTTTGGCTTGTAACCAATCGTCCACAAAACGGAATCAGAACAACCATTATAAAATGACGTCCGAACAACCGTTACAAGTAGGCCTATATGGTCTCAATTTCAGCTTTTCCTGAATCTTTCATAGGATAGTTCTTTCTATTCCATACTCCTTTTCATTATTTTTTGGATGTTTTGGATTATTCTTTGGATTTTTTTTTTTTTTTTTTGAGATTTAGTCTATAAATGGACAACATTAACATTCTCTTCTGTAGTAACAGACTTTGACCTACCTGAATGAGGAAAGCTCTGGTACCAACCCAGTCTCTTCAAATCTTAAATTTAACCTCTTAAAAATAGCTTGCCGAGATGGAGGTTGGATGTTTAGAAAATGTTCCACAAACAAATCACAATCATCACTGTAATTGTAGTCATGTTTCCACCATATTTGCAAAACAAATACGTACTGTTCTGTAGTTAACTTTCTATTCATTGTTTTTCAGATAACAACAAACAATATAACCTCAAATTACTAATGTCAAGTGTCTTATACACACTAGTCAAGTTCACAACTAACTACCACTACGTTAGGCAAAACAAAGTCTAAGGATTGCTAGTGACAACTGACTTATAGCCCATCCGGTATATTAATTTTTCTTTTGTTTTTTGTTTGTATATATTTACTGTAAATTATACTCACTTGTGGAATATTTCATTTCTTCACAAAAGAAGTAATAATTTTTAAAACGATATTATGAGTAAAATTTAATTTTTCTTTTCTTTCAGATATGAATTATCACAAGACTTGCTTGATAAGCAAATTGAAATGTTGGAGCGAAAGTATGGAGGGGATAAGGCTAGAAATGCTGCTTTGACAATACAGCGTGCTTTTCGCCACTACACTTTACTAAAGAAATTTGCAGCTATTACGGCAATGGCTAAAGCAGAAAAACGGTTAAGTCGTCGGATGGTGACGTTCCCTGAAGATTCCAATGAAAATCACTCTCACCGTATGAATTTGGACCGGTACCTTGCTCCTGGTCCTCCTTCTATGCCGATCCGCTCTATGTCTGTAAGGGAAAGACGGACAGTTCAAACAGATTCTACATCTTCTCCACCTCTTCCAGGCTTACCTCGTTCTCATTCTGGACGTTGTGATCTCAGCTATTATTGTGAATCAAATCAATTGCTGTACTACACACCTCAAGATGTCTTTATGGATATGTCAAAGGTATAATCCACAAATGAAACTTGTATAAAGAAGACCATTATTAATAGTTGTAAGCACAGGACCAGGTCGAGACTTCGATTGGTCTTGATCTCATTATCGTTACTCAATCTCATCTCACTTTTTTACAAGAGTCCTAAAGTTTTCCAGTCTCGTAAGGAGTTGATTTTATAAGATTGGCTTCAATTATTGATTTTTTTTTCTTCACTTATACATATATTGTAGGAAGTATTGAAATGAGGGTTAAGCAAAAATTGATTTATATAATTTTGCGGGCTTAACTGCTTTGAAGAATCTCTGGCACCAAAAAAGTAGGGTTTTGTCTATCACAACACAAATCTATGAGAGGAAAACTTATGAACACCTTGCAGGCTAAAACACCCTCCTAAATTTCATCCCTAACCTGGAACCAAAGTATTACAACAAGTTGCCAATTACCTATATCTTTATGCTATGAAATTGGCTCTCTGCTCTTCTCTCTCATCCTTATCCTTGTGTGCCATCACTTCCTTTATATATTTGACTATTATATGCCACATCAATATTTTCTAACATTTTATCTAAAATAATAGTAGCATACATTGTGGTCACAAGTGCATTCATTTCACCTCTAGATATTTTCCACCTAAGACAAATGAACAAAGTGTGTTTTGCGGTTACAATAAGGCTACAATACTGACAATTTTGACTGTATCTCAACTTGAACCAGTGGGTGTAGTAATAGAAACACCCGTGTCCTGTCAGCAGTTGTTTAAGGTGATAGTCCACTTCTATTGTTTTCTCTTTATTATCCAATCTCTCAAATCTGGAATGGGTTTTCTCATATGGCTTCCTATATTGGAAGGTTCTGGCCACCTGGCGTGCTACTTATCCAACATTTCATTTCTCATATTATGACTGCTTGGATATTCCGTTTCGTACAAGGCAAGCCTTTCATTGACTAGGAGCTCAGTTGGAGGTGTTCTAAACTCTAACAGATTTTGATAGTTTGTTTATGTGGACATATTTTTATCATTTTGGCAGATTTGTGTTGAATTTTTTGAATAATTAAAAATTTGGGAGTAGCTTTCATAAGACCAAAAGAATATTGATTTTTAAAAAAAAAATCTTTCCCCTTCTTTCTCAAATTGTTCCTAAATTATACCCACTGATGACCAAAGGAAGACATTTTCTTTGTTAACCCTCCTCAAACGTAGATTTGGAGTTATTAGTAGAAATGGAAATGAATCATGGATGCTGTCTTAAAATTTGAATATATTAAAATTAGCCTAAGTGATATTATTCAAATCTTTAGTAAAATGTAAAAATATAAAACCCAAATAATTTTGCAAAATCACTTATAAAGAAAATTACATTACATGAGTAGGTAGGAGAATAGCAAAGAATACCACAGTTAGGACAACAACAAAAATACTAACTTGGATCGTCCTTTGTGAAATATATGTTGTTTAATATCAACTTAAATGTACATTTTTATATTGTTTAGGAAACTCCAAAAAGGTTGTCAATTAGATCCTATTATCATTCCAAAGACTTTAGGAGAAGGGAAACAAAAATTCTTATGCGGTAAAAAAAATGATCAAAAGCAATAAATAAGTCCTTTTGAATATGATGATAAGTCCAAAAAACTAAATATATAATTTTCAATATTAATCCTAAGTCCAAAACAGATAAACAGAATTTTATCAAGAAAGCCAAAACTGAACACTCTGTACCTTTGTTCAAAAACTTAAACATTTTGCCAGTAATCTATATTTATATAAAATAACTAAATTTTTTTTCAATAGAGGTGAAAATAGAATGTCATTTTTGGTATTCATAATAATAATAAACTTAATGTAGATGTTAAAGTTAAATTTAACAGTTTAAAAAAATCTATTTATACCTGGTGTTAAAAATTTTTAAATGCTTTGTCGGAAAATATTAAATACTGCCAAAATATAAATAAATTTTTAAATAAATAAAAAGTTACTTCTAGAAAATGACCATAAAGAGTGGTTTTTTAATGCATCCAATGACTAAACAGTTTCTTCTCTTTTTTTTCCTTATATAAAATATTTTTATCTCTTATTATACAGTGTGCATTTTATATATGTGTTGGTTTTGTTTCTGCTGTAATAATGATGTATTAAATATATTTAAAACAAGGAAGCCAATATTTTTATATCGTTATGTATAATAAAAAATATTACATGTCAGTGGAACTCGGGCAGCCCTTTCTTTGAATTTTGATTTTTGTTTTCTTTTAGTGTTTGTAAGTTCAAAATTCCAAACAGGGTTTAACTTCAGGATGTATATTGTTCCTGCAATATTCAATAGTGTTGTTAGTTAAAATGTATTGTAATATAGTTTAAGTTTAATAATATTGTTTAGTTATTTAATCTACGCAGGAGGAATATAATCATTCATTTAGTCATAAACAGTACAAAAACATTACACAAATTTTCTCACTTGCCCATCTCCTTATTGGCAAGTGACATCACTTTAAATTCATCTATTCACCCTCGCCCGGCATTTAGTTCATTGCATTTTAGCTCTAATGTAAATTATGGTATTACCTCAGATGAGTTCAACAATTTCTTTGTGTCATCGGTTAAAGAAATTAGTGTAATAGTTATATTTGAAAGTGCTGACTTATATCTCAGTGGTGATCAATGTGAAAATATTGTATTATCTTAAGTTGACAAAGATGTGTCTGGTTTATCAAGCAATTTAATGAAGACTCTAACCTATTGTATATAAGAGAGGGTGAATCTCCCACGTGCCTAAAATAGTTTTTAAGGGTAGTACCAATATTTAAAAATGGTAATCTTGAAGTCTTAAAGTTAGTGTCTTATTTCGTGTATACTAGAATGTCAAAAATAATGATCAAATCCTAAAGAAGCTAGTGTGTACTAATTTTGAAGTTTTAAATTTATTTAGTGATAATCAGTTAGGATATAGTAGTGGGAAATCCACTATAAAAGCTGTAGATAGTTTGGTAAATAGCCTGATAATAGTAAAACTAGATAAAAATTGTCATACTATGTCACTTGAGTAGGACATTTAATTGTGTTGGCCTTGATATTTCATTGAAAAATAGAATTTTATATGTTTCATGACAAACAATTAGCCATTTTAAAATCATATTTGAGAGACCGGAAACAGCTTGTTCAGTGAAATTTTTTTAAAACATATTTTTACTAAAATTAACAAACTATTTAAACAAATTAAAAAAATTATCTAACAACTAATTTGGTTACCAAAAATGAAAGTCAGTGACAGATGCCATAATCAGTATTATGGTATTTTGTTGTTGAAGGTGTGGATAAGGTTAAAAAAGTAGCAAGTATACGCCTAGACTTTTCCAAAGTCATCGACTATGTTGATCATAACGTGTTACTCACCAAGTTATACAGTTGTGGTGTGAGAGGTCATCTATTAAAATGATCGGGCTCGTTTTTGTCCAACAGGACACAGTGTGTTCAAGTTGTAGACAGATAATGGTTCAGATGAACTATTAAATCCCTGGGATCAGTTCGTGGACCATTATTGTTTCTTATTTATATTGGCTTAATTCAGTTTGTGGATGACACAACACTTAACTTCAAAGCAGAATAGAACAAAACTATAAAAAAAATATATTTTTTTTGAAATTAATGCTCCTATGTCAATATTTTGTTAGAAATAACATGCATTTTAGTGTAGATAAAACAAAACTTTTACCATAAAGCAAACCCTAAATGTGAAAAATAATAACAGTGGTCCATTAGTTACTTTAGCTAAGAAAATTATTTAAGAAGTGCATTTAGCAAAGTACCTTAGTTTGATTATTGATAATCAATTAACTTGGGAGCAACATAGATGCTATATATAGAAAACTATGTTCAATCATATTTTATTATTATACATTTTTCGGACATTTGCCATCATTTTTGTGTTAAAAATCAAAACACGACGTTTCGGGAATAAGAATCAATTCCCGTTATCAAGTGACTAAAAACTAAAGAAACATGAAACTAGAAACTAAGCCTATGTAAGAAGTAAAATTAAATAAGAATATCTCCAACCTTAATATCTAAGTATGCATCTCAGAGCTAAAACTGAGAAGTCAAAAAACACAATCACGGTAACACACAACTAACGTCAAATACGTGTTGTTGTATCAAAGATACAGCAACAAGTGACGTGGTCCAGAAGGCGTGACAAACTATTAGGTGAGTGGCCTATTGTTAGTTGTATTAAGCTTCTTAGCCCGAGAGCGGGTTACAACCCCTTGTGGCGATTTAACAGGTAAAATTTCAGCTTGTTTTTTAGTTGTAGGGGTATTATAATCAAATTTTAGTTCTTTTTTTAATAATGGGAGCCATAATGGCCTTACTTCTATACTTGATTGGCTGATAGGATTGTCCGTTAGTTTTATATATGAGGCTTCAATTATTTTACGTTTGTATAAGTTACTTTCCCGGTGTATAATTTTTGCCTCTTCCCAAATAAATTTGTGATTTTCGGACCATGTATGTTCTGCAATTTTCGATTTATCGACTAGGCCTAACCGCACATTGTTTTTATGTTCTTTTATTCTAATATTTAATGGTCTTTTTGTCTCGCCAATATATTGTCCATCACACTCACATTTGATACTGTAAATACAGTTTTTAGTATCCTGCGTGCCATTTTTTGGTTTAGTTTGGACGAGATGTTGCCTAATGGTGTTTATTGTTTTAACACACAAATGATGGCAAATGTCCGAAAAATGTATAATAATAAAATTGAACTTCCATCATTAACAAATAACTTCAATCACATATCTGATAAGGACAGTGAAAACATTTGATATTGTTAGTACCCTGCGTATGGCCTGTTATGGACTAATTTTTCCTTATTTAAATTATAGAATTTCAGTGTGGGAAAACTCAACAAGTAATAATGTAAAATAAGTATTCACAATAGAAAGAGAGATGTGATACTTATTGCAGGCCTAAGCTAAATGGAATCTTGCAAACTGATATTTAAGGAGGTATTGACTTTTCCACGTATGTTCACATTTGAAGTAATTTTGTACTACAAATTTAAATATATGCCTACAGTCAAAAGATAAGTACATTAATATAAGAGTAGAAAATCAAATGACCTCCGATGAAGGCGGCACAGTATAGGCCTGAAAGGCACGAAAACATCCCAAGTCAATGGGGTGTTATATTTATGAATAAACTCCCTAATAAGTTAATAAAAATTCAGCGAAAAAAAGCCCTTTCAAAACAGTCTGTAAATGTTATTACTTTCTGGAACCTTTTACTCAGTGGAGGAGTTTCTCAGTCACAACTGGGCAAATAGTCATTAATAATACCTGGAATTGTATTGTTGTAACTAAAATTAAGTTTTTATGGATAGGGTAATATGTTTAATGTATGTATTTTTTTATTTGTTTTTACGATATTTATTGAAAACTATTTGTTTATTGTTAGGTTTGTTTCACTCACTCCAAGTAGTTTAATTTTTAATTATTTATAAACATGAATTTGTTCTGCCATGTTTTTAATGTTATTTTTAAAATTCACAAAGTTTGAGTAATTATTTGTTCATCAATAAAAAGTTTCATTATTTTGTTTTAATTAATTAATTATTTCTATTGTATTGTTTTATATGTGTTGACTAGTACAGTTTAGTTTATTGCATTTTAGTTAATTAATTCTGATGAATTATAATGTAGTTATGAGTATTTTCGTACTAATTAAATTTGTTGACGACTCTAATAAATAAAAACAAAAACTTCTTTATTTGCTAACTCAAACTTATGGATAAATAATCGTGTATTGTCATTTGAAATAGGTCTAGTTTTACTGATAGTAAATTAATTTCGTTAAGCTTGTTAGTGATGGGATTGGTTAGTTTTATTCTAAGTTCAAATTTGATCGTCACAGGGTAAAAGAATCTGGTGGAAAAATTAAGAGAACAGGAGAAATGTAAAATAGTGAGATCAAATACATATGAAGTACAATTTTCAGCCATTACTATCCTCGACACTTTATTATTATTAGTTAATGCGTTTCGGAGTACCTCAATCTTCAAACATTACTTATGTACTCTTAGTTGACATGTTTTAGAGTACCTCCATCTTCAAAGACTACTTATGTACTCCTAGTTGACACATTTCACAGTAGCTTCATCTTCAAACACTATTTATATACTCCTAGTTGACACATTTCAGAGTAGCTTCATCTTCAAACACTATTTATATACTCCTAGTTGACACATTTCACAGTAGCTTCATCTTCAAACACTATTTATATACTCCTAGTTGACACATTTCAGAGTAGCTTCATCTTCAAACACTATTTATATACTCCTAGTTGACACATTTCACAGTAGCTTCATCTTCAAACACTATTTATTTACTCCTAGTTGACACATTTCAGAGTAGCTTCATCTTCCAACACTATTTATATACTCCTAGTTGACACATTTCAGAGTAGCTTCATCTTCAAACACTATTTATATACTCCTAGTTGACATATTTCAGAGTAGCTTCATCTTCAAACACTATTTATATACTTATAGTTGACACATTTCAGAGTAGCTTCATCTTCAAACACTATTTATATACTCCTAGTTGACACATTTCAGAGTAGCTTCATCTTCAAACACTATTTATATACTCCTAGTTGACATATTTCAGAGTAGCTTCATCTTCAAACACTATTTATATACTTATAGTTGACACATTTCAGAGTAGCTTCATTTTCAAACACTATTTATATACTCCTAGTTGACACATTTCAGAGTAGCTTCATCTTCAAACACTATTTATATACTCCTAGTTGACATATTTCAGAGTAGCTTCATCTTCAAACACTATTTATATACTTATAGTTGACACATTTCAGAGTAGCTTCATCTTCAAACACTATTTATATACTCCTAGTTGACACATTTCAGAGTAGCTTCATCTTCAAACATTATTTATATACTCCTAGTTGACACATTTCACAGTAGCTTCATCTTCAAACACTATTTATATACTTATAGTTGACACATTTCAGAGTAGCTTCATCTTCAAACACTATTTATATACTCCTAGTTGACACATTTCAGAGTAGCTTCATCTTCAAACACTATTTATATACTCCTAGTTGACATATTTCAGAGTAGCTTCATCTTCAAACACTATTTATATACTTATAGTTGACACATTTCAGAGTAGCTTCATTTTCAAACACTATTTATATACTCCTAGTTGACACATTTCAGAGTAGCTTCATCTTCAAACACTATTTATATACTCCTAGTTGACATATTTCAGAGTAGCTTCATCTTCAAACACTATTTATATACTTATAGTTGACACATTTCAGAGTAGCTTCATCTTCAAACACTATTTATATACTCCTAGTTGACACATTTCAGAGTAGCTTCATCTTCAAACATTATTTATATACTCCTAGTTGACACATTTCACAGTAGCTTCATCTTCAAACACTATTTATATACTTATAGTTGACACATTTCAGAGTAGCTTCATCTTCAAACATTATTTATATACTCCTAGTTGACATATTTCAGAGTAGCTTCATCTTCAAACACTATTTATATACTCCTAGTTGACATATTTCAGAGTAGCTTCATCTTCAAACACTATTTATATACTTATAGTTGACACATTTCAGAGTAGCTTCATCTTCAAACACTATTTATATACTCCTAGTTGACACATTTCAGAGTAGCTTCATCTTCAAACATTATTTATATACTCCTAGTTGACATATTTCAGAGTAGCTTCATCTTCAAACACTATTTATATACTTATAGTTGACACATTTCAGAGTAGCTTCATCTTCAAACACTATTTATATACTCCTAGTTGACACATTTCAGAGTAGCTTCATCTTCAAACATTATTTATATACTCCTAGTTGACACATTTCAGAGTAGCTTCATCTTCAAACACTATTTATATACTCCTAGTTGACACATTTCAGAGTAGCTTCATCTTCAAACACTATTTATATACTCCTAGTTGACACATTTCAGAGTAGCTTCATCTTCAAACACTATTTATATACTCCTAGTTGACACATTTCAGAGTAGCTTCATCTTCAAACACTATTTATATACTCCTAGTTGACACATTTCAGAGTAGCTTCATCTTCAAACACTATTTATATACTCCTAGTTGACACATTTCAGAGTAGCTTCATCTTCAAACACTATTTATATACTCCTAGTTGACACATTTCAGAGTAGCTTCATCTTCAAACACTATTTACATACTCCTAGTTGACACATTTCACAGTAGCTTCATCTTCAAACATTATTTATATACTCCTAGTTAACACATTTCAGAGTACCTCAATTTAAAAAAGGAAAACCTTTATGTAGTCACTTTCAACTTGATTAACACACTCAAATTTTAATTTGGTTAGCCACGTGATTAGGGATAGTGATGATTTCATTTAATTTAATCTATCTTTTAAAGAATACAGTTATTGTATAAGACAAGTCACAACACAGCATACGAGTATACATAGACATAAATTACAATAACCCTTACATATATACTTATAGATTACAAGAAAAAAAAATCAATAAATCACAAAAACCATAGTCCGCACCCAATCATGCTCATACCGCCTGTGCAGCAGAGAACTCCTCCACCGAGTAATAGGCAGCAGACACCATAAGTTCAGACAGGCAGACGGTAAGGATGGAATTAAATACGATTTACTCATTGTGAATATAAATTTATATATTTTAAGAATAATTATGTCCAAAAGATTTGCTTAGTTAGAGTTCTGTAGTTTGTATTGGTCTAGTGAAGATTAGAATATGCTATAACCTGTTAATTGGAGCCTACTATACTACATTAAAACCTTTTAGTATTCTTGAAAAAATCATAGTCAGAAACATTTCATTTAAAGATAGAACTGATTCCTCTTTCAACTATTCTTCCATTATGTCACCTGTCTCTCTTTGTATAAAGTTTTTAACATATTTTTGATTTTTAAATAAATAAATGAGACTGATTGTCATAGAAAAGGTCTGAGATCGTGTTGAATAGATAAATATTGAAGATTTTCAGAGATTTTTGTAATTTTCTTATAATGGCTACATACTAAATATTAAGAATACACTTTTATAATTTCCATTTGTATGCCTTATGACCTGGTGATATTAATTATATAAATACATTTACTCGATAGTTGGTCTTTCTCGTTTATTTTAGCTATTTTACTACTCATTGGTCACATTTTCAAGCTGACACACATCACAGTATTTGAACTACATTATACACATACATACACCAAAACGTTGAATTTGTTTAAACATATATTATTGTTATTTAGTAATCTGTACGCGTCGTTATACAAATTGTTCAGAAAGGGCACATCCAGCTTTTACTGTATCTATTGGTTTACTGTTGGACTAAAATATGAAGGCCGTTTGGAAAGTAACCCCCATTTGACTATAAATATAGCAGAGATGTAGATACAGAAGCATTATTATGTATATCTTAAAAACTACAGCTTTTTTCTATTTTTCTACATAATCAACATTTAAATTTAGGTATTTATCATAGCGATTTAAGTTAGCCTGTTGCAGCATTTTGATTTTCTTCGTCATCATCAAAGCGCTAGGACACAAAACACTTCTTCATGTGTTGAATAGGTGAAAATCACTTTGAGCTAAATTACTGGTTATACAGTGGATGATCAAAAATGTCCCATATTTGAATTGATGAACAGATCTTTGTTTCCCAAATATTGTGAGGGTGTGTGTTATCATGCAAAAACAGGAAACCAAAAGTCGACAAACCACAGCGTTTGTTCTGGATACCTGTTAGTTTTTTTTTTTTAAATCTCACAATAGACATTAGAATTGATGGTTGTTCCACGTTTCATAAACTCCATAAACAATACTCTTTTTGCATCCTAAAACAAGGTTCCTTGTACACAATATTTGCCTGGTTTTTTTGTTTGTTTGTTTGTTTGTTTGTTTAAGCGGTATAACCCTATACTATCGACTGTTGTTTTGCCTCAGAGAGACACCTATATCTCGTCAGTCACAACTCTGTTGAGAAATTCTTTTCTTTCTGAGCCGTAATGTTAAAGACAGTTTAAGGTTGAGCCCATGTGTTGTGTTTTGTGATTCTCTGAAAGAATTTTTGGTCCCTATCAAACACAGTACCCTAACTTATCTGTGCCTGCCTCATACAAAACAATCCGAGGAATTTTTGTGAATTCTTCAGAAAGTTCTGAAATTGTGAACCCCTGATTTTCATAGACCTTTACATCAGTTTTCTGAATGAGTTCATCACTGAGTACAATGACTCATCACTTCTTTACTCATCATTCATATTTGTCCTGTCACTTTGAAACAAACAAACCCACTGACGCACAACACCTACACTTATTGTTTTGTTATATATGACACACAGTTTATGTTGGATGCCTGATAGTGACTAATTTTTTGTCATCAGTAATCTTATCACAGCACACACTTAGTATAGTTTTCAATTGCAACGCTAATTTAGAATGGCTATTACAGGGAACAAACTTTAACATGACTCCCACTAATGCAGTTAGCCACATACTAAGCTACTGAACATGTCATTGCAGGAGTGGTGTTGTAGTCAGTGTTTATTTATTAACTATAACAAAGGATGTACTGCAACATTGTCATTGTTAAGGTAAATAAGCAAAAAAACATATACAAACAGCCGTTAATTAAATCTTAGTAGCTTATATAGCTGTAAATAAAAAACAGTATTTTGAATTATTTTCAAATAGTAAAACTCTAAATAAATAATAATAATATCAGTATCAATAAATTTGTCTAGGAAAATGAAATAAATCGTGATATGATGGTAACATCTACTCCATCACCTGGGTCTGATGGTGGGTATCATCACATACAACCACCACAGCGATACCATCACCATCCGGGTTCAGGGCCTGGATCTTTAGGCCCAAGGAGAATTCCTCCAGAAGTTCCTAAACGAACATCTTCTATTTCATTGCGATCACTTGATCATTCTAGTCCAGCTGCACTAACCAAAACATCAGATAGTGGAAGCGTGTCTAGTGTACAGTCATCAGGAAGTGATTCAAGTAATGTGATGCTCGTACCCCCTACAACTGCCTCTACCACATGGAATAAGAAGCCCCAGGTAATAGATATTTCTGGAAACTTATCCTAATTTTTCTGCACAATCAACAAATTTTGTTTTTGTAATTGTTATGATTTAATTTTTTATACAAATATGTTGTGTTTTTATCAGATTTCTTTTGTTTAGTGGTTGTCAAATAATAGTATGAAAACATCAACTTGTGTAACATTCGTGAACAAAATAATGGTTATTATCTAGTGAGAGAATTTTAGAGCAGGGAGGGGGGTCTGTCCCACTGGACATGTTGGAAGATCCCTGTCTTGAAACACACCTAGATATATTTAATAAAGCAGGTTATCATATCTATAAGACCTACCTAAACTAAAAAAATATTGTTCACCAAAATCTGTGTCATTTATCACTGTTTCACTTCTCCAATTGTTCAGGCAAAAACAATATATTCAGTAAAAATTAGGTTCAAAAGTTATCAAGTTTGATTTACTTTGTAATAATCAAACCTACATTTGTAAATAATAAATTTTACTGCAATAGGCACAATTATACTGGACATGAGTAAAAGGACATTGACTTTACAGCATATAATGGTAAATGTAACGTCCTTGATTTTGTTCAAATTGATTTTTATTTTATTGTAATAAAGACAACATGGTGTATTTAATTTGCTTATAAATACAGGCATCATATTTGCAAGAACTTCATCCTTGCTTTAGTACTAGCAAATGTGTCTGACTTCATCCATTTCATTTACTCTATATATATATATATATATACTATATTGACAAATTATTCAATTGTACCTGAGAAAGTGTTGATCGTAAGTGCTTTTTAACTCGTTTAAGGGCACTAAATTATATTTCACCACTTGCATTAGAAATAGATAAAGTAAGGACAATTTAAAGAATGGTTTTTACACTCCTAAACATATCTTTCAAACCACCACTATCCATAAGCTGTTATTACCAATTTTCCAACCAGGCTGAAGATTTATCTTGATCGGGATCCATGAGACTCATTATATAACTAAAAAGCTGCAGTTCATCATTAAAAAATGTTCCATCTATGTTATTTGAGTATACCTTGAAAATATTATCGAACTCACTTTTTATAGATTGTTCTTAGTAAAAACTCTGTTGAGTAAGTTGAATATGTATCTAGTTTTTATTTTATTTTCTCCAGCTCAACTACCAGGTTGTCACAGATAGTATTGAGACCAATCTGATGTTTTCTCTTCCCACCAGATAAATTTCAATGTTTATATCTTTGTCAGCAAAGTTCAGTTCTTTTCTTCATCTTGTACTCCACAGTTGTAGACAAATTCTCAATGTCTGAATAATCATTACATAAGTATCAATAAATATTTCAGGGACTGAAATAATCTGTTGCCATCTTCATGTTCCTTTTGTTTCTTGAAGCATTTACTGACTTTGTTTGATTCTTTGGAACAGTTGTTTCCAGAAGAAAGTCATAAAGATAGTTTTTCTTATTTATCAAATTTGTTATCAAATTATTTTACCTCTGTTTTGGCCAACGGCTTTTCACTTCCACACTCAGAAATTTGAATGAATGCTTTTATAATTTCTCCATAACCTTCTTGTAAGGTTGACACAGCATCAGTTCTTGCTGACTATTTCAAGCATCACATAACTGTTTTATTACCTATATTTTAGTTGAAGTTGGGATGTAAGAGTTGGCGTTCTATCAGTGAGCGAATGCCATAAAGTGTTAAATTTTTTAACAAAGCCAAAGAAAGCATTCAGTAGCATTATTACCTACTAAATTCAAAGATTGACTTGAGCATGGTACATAGAATCTTTGAAGTATCTTTGATTAATGCCGACATATATGTCCAACATATTTGGAGCATTGTCATAGCTTTAGCCTCAGCAATTTTTCATATCAAGCCATATAATTTTTCATATCATATAATTATATAATACAGATTTTGCTTTGACTCTATATAAAACAATTTTTATTAATAAATTAAAGAAATTTGAATTTGTTAAAATTAATTAAAAGAAGGAATTAAAAGAAGAAATTAAAATAATAAATTAAACTTTAAAATAAAAGGATTTAATAAAATTATATAGTACTTTATGCCTTAAAAGAAGAAATTGATCTGTGCCAAATATAAGAACATTGACTTAGCGTTGGAAAAGGAAAGTGACGTCATGTCCTAGGACTATCAGAGGTTTATTTTGCAGAGCGATAGGCACTTCACTCTCGACATATCTACCAACTGGGAAAATACGGGAAATTTGGGAAAAGACTAAACAACTCTGGGAAAATCCTTGAAAAATCGTGTTTTTCAGACTATAAATCGTAGCTAAATATGCCTGAGGTATTTTTTAATTAAAACAACTACTTAATTGTAGTAGAACTAAAGATTATTCTCAAGCACTTGGTCATTATAAAACTAAACCGTTCACTTTAGGCCATTTTATCTCAACATGACGTATGGTTGCAATTCAGCTTGGTCGTGTTGCGATGAATTGAAGAAGAAGAATATCTTAGACATGAATCCCATTTAACGCTCAAAATGCTCTTTGCTTCAGACGAGTCAAACATTCATTCCTTAAATGCTCTTCGACTCATCTCAGTCGTAAACGTCACTTTTTTTTAATTCAATATTTAGCCTACTAAAATCATTCTATCACAATATTTTTAAGTGCTATTGTAAAGATATTTCAAATTTTCATACTCATATAACCAAAAGTCCATAAAACATGACAGACAATATGTAATAAATCGGTAAAGTTAGTGTATTTACATATAGTGTAAAGCTAGCGAGTAACACGGCAACATTAGTTGCTCTAAAAGACAAAATTACATCATTTTTTGTCAAATTTTCACATTTCTGTCTAACTACTATTCAGTGACATTATTTTATAGTATTTTTCTTCTTCTTTCGATCTTAGCTTTTAAAATTGTCATATCTCTTTTATGGGGATATAAAAATTATAGATTATCTCAATAATTTACAACACTCTTTACAATTCACCTGAGTCGTCTATATCATTTTTTTTTTCAAATCTAACATTTCACCTTCTAGAAATTGCCCTATAATTTAGGTACCATTGTAAAGGTAACGTTTGGTATTCATATGGCTCCTGCAATAAGACCAATTAGGCTACACATTAAACGAGGCGGCGTGCGCATTTGACTCATCCGATAGAGGAGCAGGTTTTGTCAGATGCTGTTATGCAATTGACGAGTGTGCGTGTTTTCCAAAAAACCCACTTATATTTTTTACGCTTAACCTCAGTTAAATAAGTACTATACCGCGAGTTTTAAACACGGATTCATAATCCGAATAACACATTTTCACCACGCTATTCTAAAAGACACTGGAGTATTTTTGTGTTTGTGATCTTTCGCTTTCAGCTCTACAAGCCGGTCCTGGCCAGGAATCATCGCATAACATCACACCACAAGGTCCTCATTCACCTAATTATTTCAGTGTCAAATATATAATTAATACTTTAATAAAGCTCCTCCGGAAACTAACAATAAATATTACACCAGATTTATACCTATTTTGTTCAGCGCTGCCAGAGGCGTTAAGTTACGTTACAGCTAAGGTTCTACACTTTCATACTCATATAAACAAAAGTCTGTAAGAAAAATATCTAATAAATCAATGTAGTTGTCTGTTTTGCCACTAGGGAGTAACACATCAACATTCCTCGCGACATAAGACAAAATTATGTCATAGTTTGTATATTTATCACAAGTTAGAATTTTTGTCCAACTAATCCAGTGTCATTATTTTATAGTATTTTTCTTCCTCTTTTGATCTGTGCTTTCCAAATTATCGTAGCTGGGTCAATCCATATAAAGTGGTCCAGAAGTGGTTGCTCGACCATTTACAAAGATTTCAATATTTCTACTGTTGTTTCTCTCCTATTTTAGGTATTAAAACCAGTTTTAAAAAAATGTTATCTTTTACCGTTTACATATGGTGGCCATTTTAGTTTCCCCTTGCATGCTAATTTTTGTGTTTACAAGCATTTATATTAACGCTCACAACTCATTAACTATTTGTCCTGAAAGTCTTCTATGAGAAAATTTGAGCTAAAATTGTATTTAAAAAAGAAATAACTTACTCTTTTCAAACATTTTTTTCTTAGGGAAGGAATGGTATATACAGCTTATTTTGTGTGGATGTAGTTATATACTAGTAGTGTTGTCCTAATAAATATCATTAATAATACAGTAGAACCCCTCTTAACCGGTCTAGTCGGGACTGTCACCCGGGCCGGTTGCCCGTTTGGCCGGTTAGTCTTAGGTTCCCGTTAAACTCGTCACAAAGCTTTTTTACAGATTCCCCTGTCAAATCTTTTTAACACATTTAACCGTGTCTCAAACGAAACCAACTCACGCTTCCATTTTCCCGTTTTCGTAACTCTCTCATTTTTATTTACTGTATATACTGTATGTAGATCATAACTAGTCAAAGACAAGAAGAAAACTGAATAGAAATGTTATATTTTCCATAATGTATACTAAATTGTTTATTAAATGTTGAGCTTGACTTATGAGAAAAAATATACAGTATAACAAACACACAGAACACAATTCTCACAAAAAATACGCCTAAGTATCAGACGTGTTTCAACGACAAAGTCGTCCTCTTCAGTGATACACGAGCTACACAGTGATTAGTGTAGATCACTGAAGAGGACGACCTTGTCGTTGAAACGCGTCTGATACTTAGGTGTATTTTTATGAGAATTGTGTTCTGTGTGTTTGTTATACTGTATACAAAATTGATTCGTGGAAAAAAGCGGCCCATCAAACGTTTTTGCTATACCGACGGGTGCCAATGCCACGGTGTTTTTACGCCGCCGACAAAGGGATACCGCTATCGACAAAGTAGTTTGACTCGCCGCAGTGTTTTTACCGCTATCGACAAAGTCCTATCAGCAAGGAATTTTATCAGGTCTAAGTAAAAGAACAGGAGTGAGTATAAGTAACCTTACAATAAAAAATTTTCATTTATGAGGATGACAATAACAGTAGATTGTGTCCAGGAAACAAGACTATGTAATTGTTATAATAGATGGTGTGAAGACATATAAACAAAAGCGTCTTGTGTTTGGGAACCTAAATGAATTTTCTGTATCTTTTAAAAATGAGCTCTAAATTTTACGATTAGCGCCCAAAATGGTACATTCTTGCTGGCGGATCAAAAATCAATTTATAAAAATTTCATTAGTCAAAATTAATTTATAAGTAAAAAGTGGAAATTTGCTAAAAATGTATGCCTAATTTGAAAAAATCACAAAAAGTAGTAATATTATACAAAATACAACTTGTAAAATATCATTTTTCTGAGAAAGATGCATAGAATTTATCTGTGTAATGAAAAAATTTTATATGTAAAAAATTTGGAGTTAGTATGTCAAAAATCTAAAATTCTTACAAAAACCAAAGGCAAAATGCCAACTGAAAGCCTATATTTACATATATCAACATTAATTTTTTTTTTTTTTTTTTTTTTTTTTAAGATACCTATAGAAAAGTTATTCTACTATATTTGTGCATAAATTTTGTTAAAAACAATCAATTTATAAAATTTTCATTACATAAAATTAATTTTTATATATACAAATGGAAATTTGCTAGAATGTTAGACCAAATTTTACATAACCTTTGTATACAATCTTGTTGAGCACTGTGTGATATTCACAATAATGATTCGAATTTGCCCTTATGGTTAGAGGCAAATTCGAATCATTATTATAACCTTTGTACTATATATGCCAGAAAATAACATTCACTCAAAACAATAAACACAAATATAATAACTTGTATAAACTAATTATAATAAATAAATCACTGTACATAAGTTGTACATTTAGAACACAAAACAAGCCAATACATAATTCAAGCAATTTCAAGTTCAAAAAGCATAATCTAAAATTAGGTCTATGACGTAATGGTTGGTACCAAATGAAAGATCTAAATTTCATCTTCTTAATAGTGTAAAGAACGGTTACAAAATATCAGTTTTAGTAATCGATATTTCACATTTAGTAACCACACTATTAGGATTGGGTTCTTTTCAATCAGTGGTTCAGTGTTTGAATTAACGAATATTATGCTTTATATTATTTTACAATTATTGCTTTAAAAATATTACTTCAGACTGAATCAACATATCTCCCTAACTCATTCAATTATTTAAATAATAAACATATACTTTATATAATCTATTTCATATTACTTTACAATTGTTACTTTAAAATTGAATTGACATATCTATATATGTATTCAAAAATGATGAACCCAGAATAGTTCCAGCTATTTTGAAATGAATTTAATATATTTACTTTGATGATTGTATGTGCTGATATTTTGTCTATTTGCTCACCCTTTCTGTGCTCTGCAAAAGCCGCTACTACAGCTTGTATTATTGGGAGCTCCAACTCGCCAATAATACCCTCGTGTTCCAATCCTCGAACGTTCCTCCTGACGTCCTCGTTCACGCTGTTGATCGAAAGATCCCCACTTCTCTTGAGTCGTCGCTTATATTGCTTCGACCTGCCTTGCTAAGTAGGTTGCCCATGCTAGGTAAGCATTTCATCATTTTTTTAATTGTTTCGCAATACCTGTCGCTATTCTGGGTTTCATGTATGGTTCTTACTTAAAATATTAATTATTACTACTAATTCTATTAATTATTATATATTTCTACTCTAGTATCTATCTAATCCTAACAACACCGAAAAGAAAATGAATATGGTTCGGTTTGGTTACTACTTCGTAGAATGTAATTAATCTCAAAAACTATTAGATAGCATAATTTCGAATAATTAGAAAGAGAAAGAAAAATACTATAAAATGTTGTCAACTTGTGTTATTTGGGCAAGAATTACCGTTTAGAAAAATTATATTATGAAATAGTACACATTTTTTTATGTTTCGAAGAAAAGTGCAGTGCTGTTATCTCACGGCAAAACAGTCCTACTTGATTGAATTCTTGAATTTTTACTTTTTGCTGTATATAGTTTTGGTTATATGATTATGAAATATTGAAACATTACCTTTACAATAAAGTAATATTTACAAGTTTCAAAGTTGAATGTGATTTTTAGCGTGTGAAAAAGTGTTAATATTCATAATTTTGTTTTATTTCTATACTTTAAAAATTATAACAGATATAAAGATTTGGAAAGCACTGATCGAAAGAGGAAGATGTGGTCTATAGAACAGTGTTATGGTAGATTTGTTTGACAGATATATGGATTTGTGAAGAGCAAGAATGGTGTAATTTTTGTTTCATATCTGTAGTTATTTCTTTGCTCTTATGCATCAAAATATGCAAACTTTACCAATTAATTACATATTATTTATAATATTTTATGGTATTTTTTGGATGATTATGCATCTATGTATCATTAGCATTCCAATTTTTTTATTATGATAGGACGATTCTAAGTGGGGGAAATGTTGAATTGCTAAAAACATGTTTTTGGATCGTTAAACTAAGCCATGCGTCTGGGATCGACCCATCGATGGGTCCATAGGTGGTTTGAGGGTTATTTTGTTTGTTATAACGTCAAATTGTCAATGCGCTTTTGAATCGAAGACGTATTTTCTATTAAAGTATATATTAATTTTATAAAAGTGACATCGATAATATGTAAAACTCCAAATTGATTCCCTTTTTCATGTCAACGTGTCATTGATACGATGGAGTATAGACTAGATATTATTAGTCTTCTTTCGTTTTATCCTTCATCATGTCGACTGTTAAGTATTAGTGATAGATTTAGTTGAGAATATACGCTAAGATTTTTCTAACCAGAGTAACACAATTATTGTGATAGACTTGAAAAAAATGATGAAATTGCTTACCTTGTAAGTGTGGCAGATGTCATCGAGGTGACAATAGGATATAAATGCTGGAATAGCGGGGAGAGGGATCAATTGATCAAGTGGATGACTATAGGAGTTTTGGATGATAAAGTCTTTACTTGGCGACTATGAGTGTCCTAGGGGTATTTAGGTTGAAGTACGAGAGTTGAAGGAAGGGTGAGCTAACTTTGTATATAAAGGAACTTGTAATTATTCAGAGTAAAGTTATTATAATCATTAACGTAGAATCAAATCTATCAGTTGCAATAGTTAGGGTCTTTCTGGATTCTTATTAATAAAGAAGTTTAAATACAGTACAACCTCGTTAAGTCGGACCAGCTGGGACCGCGGCCGATCCGACATAATGAAAATCAGTGTTAGCCGGAGAAAGAGCAGAAAACACAAAAATATGAAAATATACATACTGTACTTACAATAATTTCCTTTATTACGGAGAAAAACACTTTAAAAATATTTACTCATCACAATAAAACACGCAGGCATGCAGCGCAACAGTTAGGCATCAGATGTACAGTCACGGCAATGAAACTCGGTTGCGTGAACTCGGCGGAAACACGATCACCGTACAATACGCTATGATTATGTGCTCGTATAAAGCAATAGCGCTACCAAAATGCATATTTTATATTTATGTTTATCTATTGCAAACCGGTCCGGGTTACCCGGAGATCCGACTTAAAGGGGGCCGACTTAACAAGGTTGTACTGTGTGACAATGTGAAAAGTCAGATTTTAATATAGACTCATTTAAAAGACGCGGTTAAGCCAAAGAGATAAGAGATTCAAATAATAATTTAAATTTAGTCACGTCATTTATAAAAGAAAAATGGATTTTCAAGACAACAGTATGAATTATTATGTTTAATTTTAATGTAATTTAGTTTGTTTGTTATAAAATGTAAATTATTTGTATTTTACGGCAGTGCGGTAAAATGTGTGAACAGTAACCGGAAAGAACGCTTTCGGAAGTAGGAATTTGCCTCATGGTAACATCAGTCTAAGTCCAGCGTTAGGAGTGACAGGTTGTGTTCTAAAAAGTCGAAGTCCAGCGATTGAAGGGACAAGATGTGTTTTCTAAGAGTTGAGTTTACCGCTTAAAATGAACAGGTTGTGTTCTTAAAAGTCAAAATCCAGTGTTTGGAGAGATAAGATCGTAGAAAGAGTTTCTAGGTTCTGTTAGAACAATGTACATTTGATTTTTTTTATCTCAAATAGTGATCGAAAGTATTTAAAAATCCATATTTAGCGTGTTTCAATGACAATAACGCGGGAACATAAAAGACAATGATTTATATACGCGAGTTATGAACATTCTCAACAACTTGAGAAAACAATTTCTGAACGAGGGAGAATCCACTGCGAGCCGTAGAACTTCAACTCGTAGGACATCAGTTTTCCATTCGGACACAGACAATGTTTTTTATTTAGATCGGCGTTGTGGTATAGACGCTATATATTATCTGTTTGATTAATAACCTGTATTATGTTTTAAATTAATTTTTTGTAAATGTTTATCTATTTAAAGAAAATTTAGTAGATTATTACTAGAAGAGATACTAGTAAAAAATGAAACTTTTAAATAATGAAAATAGAATCTTTTTATTTTTCTTTTAGAGCTACAAAGTTACTAAAAAATTCATAGATTAAATTCCTGTTGCAACAATTTTATTTGTAGAAGCATTTTTGAAGATAAAATTAATTAATTTGAAAGAAAGAAATAAAGGAAATATAAATTCATAATTAGTTATTGAAACTAAAAGGATAACTAGTATTTATAATATGATTTTGTGGTTAATAATATTTGTAGGATGTTTCTTTGAATGTTTAATAAATGTTTTCTTTGTAACATTTCAGCCAAAGTGTTCTCATTAAAAAACCAAAATCCACTGTAAGTACACTGTGAAAAGAACTTACGACCCCAGAGATCTTATAAATAATTAAATTCATTCTTTTTTCTAAATTGGTATGCTAAAGCAAACCTGGCGCCCTATAGTCGAGCAAATTAACAAATTAATAACATTAAAAGTAACTTCAGCTAAATTTTTGAATTGTTACAAATGGCGCCGCAACTGTGGGCCTTTTTAGTCGAAATAAACAGTGATTTTGGCAATGAGAACTCTTAGAATCAAGGTAAGGACTCTCTAAATAAAATAAGAAAGATTCTTTTAAAAAAAAAAAAAATTTTTTTTTTGTGTTAAATATAGTAAGGTAAAAATGGAGACAGAAATTGTAAATGTTAATAATAATGATGAACAGGTAGGGTTAGAAAATCATAATTTTTTAAACAATTTAGAACCAATGGAGTATACAGAGAGTATTTTTGGAAACATAGGGCAACTACCAATAGAAATAACAAAAAGTAATGAAGAATTAGATGAACAATTCGCGCAAGATTTTCTAGATCAAGAAATAAACAGTAATAGTAATAGTAGACGTTCAAGTATGGGTAAAATTAGTAGTTCAGGTTCGGATTTTAATGGGTTTGATAGTGATGGGATTCTAAATAGTAAAGAAAAGTGTGAAGATATGAACAAAAAATTAGTAGAAACACCAGGGGTAGAATTTGTAGAAGAAAATTCAGATAAGGAATTAAGAGCTGAAGAGGTTAGGGTAATTGAGCAGGTTAGTGTAACCGAAGAGGTTAGGGTAGGTAAGAGTGGGGAAAATAATGATCAGGATTTAGAGATTAAGAGTATGTTAAAAGTAATGATGGAAAAAATGGAACAAAATAGCTTAGAAACAAAACAAAATAATGTAGTTTTAAACAATAAAATTGATCAAGGTAGTTTAGAATTAAAAGAAATAAGTAACAAGTTTGATCAAAACAAGATAGAAATCAATGCTAAACTGGAGGTTTTTAATATTAGACTTGAACAAAATAATGTTAAACTGGATAAAATAGACAATGATTTAAAACAGAGTAAATTAGAGCTAAGACAAGATAATTTAAACTTAAAAGAAGCAATGTGTAAAAAATTTGAAGAAATTAGGGTTGAAATAAAATCAGATTATGTAAAATTAGAACAGAATCTTAAAATGGAAAGTAATGTAATGGAAACTAATAATAAAGTAGAAATTGAAGTAAGCTATTGTGAGAAAAAAGTAGAATTTGAATGGATAAATAATGTAGAAGGTGTTTTGATAGAAAATATTAATAATTTGGATAACAATTTAGATCAAACAGTAGCTGAAGTAGAAATTAACAGTTTTAATGAAACAAAAGAGATGTCAGATGATTTAATAATAATTGAAGACAATTGTGTGAATGATTGTGTTCAAGAAATTTCTAAAATAATGAATAATGGGTTAGGTAACAAGGTAAATCTAGAAATAACAAGTAATGTTGAAATTAATATGTCTAGTGGGGTTGGAATAGGTATAAGTAATTTGAAAAACAAAGTAAAAGTAAATAATCTAATAACGAAGGTATCAGCTGTTTATTTTAAAAAACAAGTGGGTCATAAAAATGTAGAGTTTGAAAATTATGTAATGATAAAATTTAAGAGTATCTTTCAAACCCAAGAACAAGAAATTAAAAGTTTTTGTGAGAAATCTAACTTTAAATATAATCTTGAAAGTAAAAATGTAGAAGTAGTAAAAGAAGGCTTTGTACTAGTATATAAGAATGGTGGGGTTAGTATTCCTAAACTAACAGATGTTGAAATTAGGTCAGTAGATTCTGAGTTGTTTGAGAGAAGGAGGGGTGATGGTATGCCTGAGAGGGAGAAAGAGAAAGGTATTTTGTCAACACTCCGAGACAATAACAAAGGGAGATCTTTTGTTAGGAAAGGGTCTGTTGTGATGACTAGGCAAGACAAACTGTCCATGTGGACAGAGGTATTTAACGCTAGAGATATTTACAAAAATCAAATCATGTATTTTAAAATCTTTCACCAATCTGGGAACCATCGTAAAAAATGTATAATTTATAATTGAGTCATAATAAATTGAAATTTGGAATGAATAAATAAATGTAAGGACATTTTATAAACACACGGACTTGATTTTTAAAATAATTAATAAAAAGTAGTTAAGATTTTGTTAATAAGTAAGTTTAAGTTTGAAAATAAATAATTAAGAGTTATGAATACTAATAATTTGTGTGTACTGATAAATTTTGTAAGCTAAGACAGAAATATAGAAAATAATTATATGCCAAGCTAGTATGATTAAGAAGAAATAATATTTAGAAACGTTTAGGTATTTGCTAAGTGAAAGATGCAAGATTGTTAGTAAATAACCGAGTGTTGTTTACTCTAAGATAAATATTGATTTTACGTGACATAGATAAGATAGTTAGTTCGAAGCAAGGATTCAGAGTAGTGTTGAAGAAATAATATTCAATATTAAGTAGGTGGATTCAATAAAATATTCAATAATGACGAGAGAAATAGAATCTAGTTGGAGCTAAAAGGTTCACTTCTTATCAGTAGACAGATATATTGCTTCATACAGCTAGGGGAGATTGTTTATTCCTTAGTCAGGTATAAATTCCTATGCATGACATTGAGACGAAATATAGGGTGTTACCAAAATGCTGTCTAGGAAAATAAAAAGCTTTTGACGTATAATTCAAAGTTAACTTGCGTTTTCAAAATAAAAATTACTTAAATAAAGGATAATTGGTTTTAAATAAAGAACAAAAGTAGATTGCTTAAATAACTTTATTAGAATTAAAAGTAAATTTCTAAGGAAAGAATTTAGAATAAATTTTAAAAAAATAAAATTTTCTTTTTGAATTTGAATAATAACATATAGAAAGGATTACATAAACAGAAAATCGACGATGCTAATAATAAGATTGGTAAAATAAACATTATTTCAACTTCGGATGAAACGATTTTAATGAAATTTTTTATGAATTTTAAAATTTTCTTCGTGTAAATGCATTTAAGGAGTACATGAACATTTTGGGAGGAGGTAGGCGTTTGTGTAGTCAAAATAGAATGTTTTATTCGTAAGAATAAGGCATTCTGAGACTGCATAAGAGGGCGTGTTGTGAAATAGGGATGTGTTTTGGGCTTTATCTTGAATCAAGTAGGGATATTGTATTCAACCACTGCACATTTCAACGTCACAACATGTTACTCTGTGTAAGAGTCTAAAGAGCAATTAGAAGTATGCACGGTATAAAGTAGACGGTTAGAAGAACCTATGTAGGAGAGGTTAGGAGGTAAAATGCATAAATAAGTGTGACATTATTACATGAAAAAACTTCATGTAATAAATTTTAGACAGATGTTGATTGAAAACAAATTGTAGGATATATAGAAGTGATCGATCTGTATATACGAGAATAAACCGGACGTGACAAAAGGAGAGTTTTTAAGAAATGAAGCAAAAAATTTTATAAAATTGTAAAAATATTGATTATCTGATTAGAATAGGTAATTAGATGTTAAATTGTAGAACGATAAGTTGTATGTCTGACATTGATAAATATTAAGGATTATTAGATAATATAAGATAAAAAATTGTTAGTTTTAAGTGATTTATGATTTGAGAATATGAAGAATAGTTGTTTAAAGTTTGAGAATTTATGTGAGTTTTGCCAAGACAGATAATAATTAAGTTTTTTAAGTTTTTGATGTTAAATAATGAATAAAGGAGGTTAAGTTTTTGTTTTTTAAAGGAAGGAGTAATAAATTAATAATGATAAAGAGATTTTGATGAAATTTATAAATGGAATAAAAGAAGTAACGATTTTTAATAAATAATGTTTGAATTTAAAACAATAGACGATTGTGAGAAGTTATTTGATAAAGGTGTTTAAAGATTTTGATGAAATACGGTGTTAGCTGGGAAACAATGTAAATTTTATATTATTTTTTGAAGTTTTTGTATACAAGTAATAGATGATTAAGAAGATTTTAATATGAAGTGTTTTAAATGAAAGAATTTTTGAGTTTTATATGAAGATGATGACTTTACAGAATTGTTGAGTAAAGTGGTATTTAAAATGAAGTTGTTCTGTTAAGAAACTTTTATAAAGAAGGTAGTTAGGTTGCATTAATGGTAATTTTTTAGTTTTTAAGAGGTTTTTTGAGTACTGCAATGAAATAAAGGAAATATACGACGATTTTAATGAAATAAAGGAAATATGCGACGATTTTAATGAAATAAAGGGAGATTTAAGGAATTCTGCGGATAAACGACGATTATTATGATTTTTAAAGGAAGCTACGTTGAAATAAGGAGATTATTTATGAAAGAATATAGGTAAATAATAAGGAGTTTTTTATTATGAAGAATTTGTTTGGGGATTAATGCAACTTTGATTATTAAAATATGAAAGATAAGATGGAAATAATTTTAAGATAGGATACTGAGAGACAATACAATTGTAAAGAGGTAATTTTTAAATAAATAGATGAGTTTTGTAAGTAATTATATTTTTTTTGATAATAATGATGTTATATTTTTAAATTTTAGTTGAAGAAAAGAGTTTTTTTTTGTAATTATAAAATCAGTAGTTAACATGTTATCCCAGCAAGACAAAGGAGAATTGAGATTTTAAGTAAGAATAAATAGTTATTGGATTTAAACTAAAATGAATAATAATATAAGATGATAATTGAAAAGTTTTAAGGTGAATTGAAGTAATGTTGAGTAATAAGTAAATAATTTCGTAAAAATGTTAATTAAAAATGAGAGGTTTTAAATTGTAATTGTGGTTAATTGAAAAATTATTCAGATGAATATCTAGAGTCAAAGGTAGATTTTCAAAGGATGTAGAAATGTCGTCTTGGCAAAGAGGATGAGACAAAAAAAAGTATATAGACGGCTGTCTGGGAGATAAGATTTTGAATGACAGGATCCGGTCAACAAAAAAATGTTGATGGGAAAGTTTCAGTCAACTGCTGTTGAAAAATAAAGCGGATGTAGGGTTTTCTTTATATAAATAGAGATAAGGTTTAGCGCTAATGGAATTATATATAGTTTTGATGAGTTATTATAACGCTAACAAATTAAAATAATAAAATAGGATTTTTAGCAAATAGATTTTTATTTTTATAAGAAAAGAGAATCTTTCTTAAATTAAGTATACTAGGGATACTTATTTTCTTTCATGAGGTCCTTAGCTTCTGAAATGAAATGTCTTGAACATCCATTAGTATTTTTTTCTCGATTTGAAATTTATATATATAAAAGCTTTGTATTCCAATACCTGTATTGAAATACAAACCTTGTGGGGTTTTGTGACAATGTGAAAAGTCAGATTTTAATATAGACTCATTTAAAAGACGCGGTTAAGCCAAAGAGATAAGAGATTCAAATAATAATTTAAATTTAGTCACGTCATTTATAAAAGAAAAATGGATTTTCAAGACAACAGTATGAATTATTATGTTTAATTTTAATGTAATTTAGTTTGTTTGTTATAAAATGTAAATTATTTGTATTTTACGGCAGTGCGGTAAAATGTGTGAACAGTAACCGGAAAGAACGCTTTCGGAAGTAGGAATTTGCCTCATGGTAACATCAGTCTAAGTCCAGCGTTAGGAGTGACAGGTTGTGTTCTAAAAAGTCGAAGTCCAGCGATTGAAGGGACAAGATGTGTTTTCTAAGAGTTGAGTTTACCGCTTAAAATGAACAGGTTGTGTTCTTAAAAGTCAAAATCCAGTGTTTGGAGAGATAAGATCGTAGAAAGAGTTTCTAGGTTCTGTTAGAACAATGTACATTTGATTTTTTTTATCTCAAATAGTGATCGAAAGTATTTAAAAATCCATATTTAGCGTGTTTCAATGACAATAACGCGGGAACATAAAAGACAATGATTTATATACGCGAGTTATGAACATTCTCAACAACTTGAGAAAACAATTTCTGAACGAGGGAGAATCCACTGCGAGCCGTAGAACTTCAACTCGTAGGACATCAGTTTTCCATTCGGACACAGACAATGTTTTTTATTTAGATCGGCGTTGTGGTCGCTATATATTATCTGTTTGATTAATAACCTGTATTATGTTTTAAATTAATTTTTTGTAAATGTTTATCTATTTAAAGAAAATTTAGTAGATTATTACTAGAAGAGATACTAGTAAAAAATGAAACTTTTAAATAATGAAAATAGAATCTTTTTATTTTTCTTTTAGAGCTACAAAGTTACTAAAAAATTCATAGATTAAATTCCTGTTGCAACAATTTTATTTGTAGAAGCATTTTTGAAGATAAAATTAATTAATTTGAAAGAAAGAAATAAAGGAAATATAAATTCATAATTAGTTATTGAAACTAAAAGGATAACTAGTATTTATAATATGATTTTGTGGTTAATAATATTTGTAGGATGTTTCTTTGAATGTTTAATAAATGTTTTCTTTGTAACATTTCAGCCAAAGTGTTCTCATTAAAAAACCAAAATCCACTGTAAGTACACTGTGAAAAGAACTTACGACCCCAGAGATCTTATAAATAATTAAATTCATTCTTTTTTCTAAATTGGTATGCTAAAGCAAACCTGGCGCCCTATAGTCGAGCAAATTAACAAATTAATAACATTAAAAGTAACTTCAGCTAAATTTTTGAATTGTTACAACTGTATTTGAAATTAGTATATAAGAGAACTAAGAGATATAGTCAAGTTGTGTTAAATAATAAAGAGCTATTAATTAGATAACTAAACCACTGATTTATTTAGTTTCAAGTTAAAGAATCTAGGTGGAAAGCTTGATTCCTAACACAACTCTCCACAGACTATATTATAACAGTGCTTATAGGAAATAATGTTTTATCACAACTTTTAAAAATCGAGAAGGAGAAAAACTGATTAAGTAGGCATAGGTAAACTGATATGTAACAAGTATAGGTTCAAATTAATTTTAAAACAATGTATATAATTAACTTAAGAATTTCAATTGTGTAATAAATAATTAATTAAAAAAGGAAAAATATAGTGAAAAAGTGAACTTATTTTTATTCAAACTACATCGTTGTTATGATTCTGAATTTTTATTTCATAAATTAATTTTAAATAACCAGAATCGATGTCACATTCGTAATAGAATATTTAGAAAAAGTATGGGATCATATCGATGGGGTGTTGAGACAATCATTGGATCTCGAAAATATGTCAGCTGTGCCAGCACACTCGAGACTGCATATGAATTTTAGTTGCTTCGTCGGCCGAATTGATAATATTGTATACTAGAAATGAAAAGTATCGACTGTTAGCTTTATAATGAACCTAAAACCATCAAGATCGACCAATATTTAGTCATAGTAATATTGATTGGCGCAATCAATGTTTTGAAGGTCGCAGTACGTTTGCCAGCTCTAATGTTAATGGTTAAATTTTAATATAAATAGAAGTTGACATTTTGCTCAACTTTTAAACTTAGCATTATTCCGACAGACAACTGCACTAAATGATGGCTCATAAATCAACTGAAAAGCGGAGTGTACGTGTTTGTCATGGAGTTTCAGACATGACTATGATCTTTGCCAAAGAACTCGCAATCAGTTTTCTCACTGCATTCTCTAATAAATAGAAACACAGTCTCATTATTTAATAGACACACTTCGTACTCCATAACAAATATCACAAACACATAATCATTTTTTTTAGCCTTAAAAAGATTTAGATTTTATAAAAAAGAATGAGAAAAAAAAACACTGATTTTTCTTTAAGAAGTGACATAAAGTCCTTGATTTTTTGAAGTAGATTATAGACATTTTATTGACATTTTTTTAATGAGAAAAATCTTTGTACTTCTTATATTATTTATAATTGTAGTGTTGTTATTATTATGGATCGTACAATTCAATATACATTTTTCCTTCTCAGTTTACTCTGAGCTATAGGCTTAACCATAAATACATGTGGTAATTAGGAACATTCAGAACAATTGAGAAATATTATTTGTTAAACTATATTTGTTTTAGTTGAATTCACCTGAACCTCAAGATACAAAAGAGCATTCTACAAATGTTGGATACGCTCATGATCAGCACACTTTCTATAAGGTACCCACCTTCCTTATCCTTTATTAACAGTATTTCTTTTACTAATACAAATTATTTTAATTTAATAATTAATTGTTGAGTAGCATATTCTGTTTTGTGAATCATTTGTAGTAAAGGGCAACTCTATTTACTACGTAATCATTCTTGAGACAATATGAGAAACTTTTTGTACGAATAAATCATATACAGTAGTAGCCTCCTGTTTTCATTTATACTAGGAGACTCGCCGAAATAGATACACTCTTATTTTCTCATATTTAACGTCATTTTTAAAAAATCACACTGAACCATAAATTTTATTTTCAAGGTGGAGAATTTTTTTTTTATTACCACTACTTCAATCCTTAAGTACTGTATAATCAACCCCTTCATTTTTTTTAATGAGTAGGAGGTTGAGCAGTATATCGTTTTAAAGCTTGTTCAAATCTCCTTTCAATAGTTTTTCACTTTTTTAATTTCGGACCAATAGTTTTAGTGAAATTGCATTCTAAGTTCTTGAAACAGTTATTTTTTAAAGAATTGTGGATTTTCTTGTGAGATTTAACAATAATTTTACAATAATGATTATTGTTACAAAGTTGTGTTAAAAGAATGTCTTATCTCTAGATAATAACGATAGGGTAAATGTATTCCCTTTCCATACCGGCCAATTTACATGCAGTAGTTTATGACTTTAACACCAAGTAACATGTATATTTGTATTATTCGTTGCTTGTGCAATTTTTCAAAATTATGGGTTACTTGATTATAGAGTAATTATTGCACTTTCGTAGAAACAATATGCTACTGGAACAGTAAAGTTATTTAACCAACAACATGCAGGTACGCATGTTAATTGAAAGTATATTTTGGCATTAGTGGTGAAGTTTGAGGGGATTGGATCTGTAGCTAATAATAATAGAAATAGTGAAAACCCCATAAGATATGACAGTAAAAGTGATGGTTCTAGGCCATGTTGCTCTTAATCCCATGTTGATTAGAAGGCAACTGTCAGCTGTATCTGGTATAGGAGAAACTAATAATCAATGAATTTTGAAACATCACAAATTCTTATCCATATAAAATACACGTAAATATTGGAACTGAATTTAGATAACTTTGACCACCTTTTGGAATTTTGTGACATAATAAGTGAACAAACATACCATTGTTAAAGAGGTCAATTAATGGTATATTCACAATCAGGGTGCAGGAAAGTACTGAGACTCTTTCATTGTTTATTTTGAAATGATACATGTAGGGAAACTCCTTGGTAATTTATATTACTAATTTGTTAAAGAAGTTGGGTTGAATAAAATACTATATAGGCTCAAGCCAAGAGCTTATAATGTAGATCTTAATACTCATCTCCATATACATGTCAAATTAGCAATATGTGCATTTAAATTGACAGAAACCCAACTTCTGATTTTGTTATATTACTGGCTAACGAAAACTCATTTAAGTCCTGTGCAAAATTTGCTGGAAAATGGTAACCTATAGTGGCAAGATCTGTGTATAAAATATTGGGTCAAGCACATATTCATTTACACCTTAGCCGAGAAAAGTTGATGAAACTGAAATATTAGGAGCCAAGTAACTCGTCCACACATTCTTAAATTAAAAAAAAAAAGCTTTCCTTTCCTTACTACCTGGTAGAATTCCATATTCAAATTTTCATCTGTACAGAAAGGAAGGTACATGAACAATACTTACCATGTATCACTCGTAATATACAATAGCTATGATTTATTTATTATCACCTATTGACAATATGTTTCAGTAATTATAACAATATCATAAACTTATTATGATAATCAATATTTCTGCTAGAAAGTGCATAATTGATTCCTTCTAACCTCGTTCCATTGCCTTCATTTCTGCTGACACATTTCGGATGAACTCCATTTTAAAAAACTATAAACATCTTATTTCCTCAAAGGAGTCATTTTATATAACCCAATGAACCTCTTATCTTCTGTGATTGTTTAACATCGACTGCATGTTATTGGATAGTTAACTAAAACAGAGAACTATGAAAATTAACCATAGCATAGCAGTCAATGACAGAAGAGGGCAGATTATACATGAGAGGTTACTTGGGTATTAGAAGACAACTGATTTTTGGGACAACTGATGTTTGTAAATAGTTTTGAAATTGTAGTTCATACAAAATGCGTCAGTAGAAGTTCTACAGTAGATGACAATGTTAGGAGTGGAAGAATACATAATGTATTCAAACCAATAATGAAATTAAATTCTATATACACACACACAAAAAACCATAAGCCTTATTCACTATTATTTAAATAATATATATAGCTGATAGTTTGAATCAACAATTATTTTTACAAAGTTTTTACCTGTATTCATCAATTCTCAAACATTCATTGTCATTAATATTTTCTACAGCTGTGGGAAAAATAATGAAATCTTATTGATAAATGCATTAATGTTAGAAAAGACACTATAAATCAAATTCATTCCGGTACTATCAGTACCACATGATGGCTTAAAGTAGGACCGAGCAACTATCTTTGAAGATGGACACATCAGTTTGAGTGTGTTAAATATTATTATTTTTCCTACTCAAAAGGAACTGTCTCATATGTTTATTTATTAATTACAGCTATTTATGTTTGAAAAATTAAGCTTTAAAATGAATTTCCAGGTGTCCGAAACAGTTAGAAAAAGACAATATAGAGTGGGATTGAATCTTTTTAATAAAAAACCAGAAAAAGGAATCAGTTACCTTGTGCGGAAAGGATTTTTGGAAAATTCACCTCAAGGAGTAGCAAGATTCTTGATTTCTAGAAAAGGTCTTAGCAAGCAAATGATTGGTGAATACTTAGGCAACTTACAAAGTTCATTCAATAGTGCTGTTTTAGAGTAAGTAAAATATTATATGTATTATATATATCTAAAAGTGACTTTCATTAACATAGCAATTCTTGTTTGTATGTACATTTTATCTTGAAAAGGGGCCAATTTTATTGAAATGGGATAAAAAAATACTGTTTTCTATACAAGAAAGTGATATAGCTAGGCCTCAATTTTGGAAAAACTCATTTATGGGGTTAAACACATCGGTAAGATAAAAAAAAAATTACTTTAATTGCCTAAACAATGTTTAACATTCTATTATTGTTACGTTTTGGTCACTTTCTTCTCTGGACTGTATATGGTTTCTATTTACAAATTAAAATTTAAATAATCATGCATTAATTGATTACACCAAGTGTTTTAAGTAACACAAGTATTTTCTATGTGTAAAATACATTTACTCAGAAGCTCCGAAAAATTTAATGCTGTTAATCGAGCATGTCTTATGTTTTTAGCATATACTTAGGCAACCTATAAGCTTCATTCAGTAGTGGTGGTTTAGAGTAATTAAAGTATTATATGTATATTGTATCTAAAGTTACTCATTTTTATCTTTAAAAGAGTGGTAAATAATCAAATTAAGAGGTACTATTACAACTTGAACAAAAAACTGATTTTCAAAGTAGTAATATATACAAAACCTTTCAACTACATGGATCCGTGCCAAAATTTTGAATTGCCTAATCTACACGCATAAATGTAAAAAAGTCTATATCTACCTGTTATTGCAGATAGAATGTTCAAGTTTAAACGAAAAATTGTATCACTACACAATATGTACACATATGATTCGCTGAACTCCATATGGCTGTCTTAAGTGAAAGATAAGAGTTTGATAGGGCACATAGCTTATTAGTTTAGATTTTGTATGGATAGGAGACAGGCTTACCTTGGGAAGTGGTCCTTCGGTATTACATAATAGTACACAAATTGGAAAACACAAAACACGATTAAGAAAGTGAAGAGTGTTTATGAAATATTTCATCAGAACTTTACTAAATTCCTATTTGTGTATTAGGTAATACCAAGAACCACTTTCTAAGGTAAGCCTGTGTCTCTATAAAATCTAAACTAAGTGATAGATACGTTATTATTTTCAATTCACATTCTGTCATTTCTTAATTTCACATGCAATAACTTCTTCTTTTTTTTTTTTTTTTAATGTTTCTCATCAAATCGTGATATTTTAGGGCAATATTGTACGTATAATTTATCATTATTATTTTATGTTTAGAAAATATCCAAATTTTCAGTGATGTAATGTGATTATTTTCAGAAACTCGTACAGATTTGTTTCAAACGTTCTTGCTATTCGAATCCCTTAATTTATTGTATCCTACAGTTTCAAACAGTATAAATATTTTTAAATATATAAATTAGGAATTTTTTATTTATAAGGGTTTCCTGATTCAGTTTTATGAGTGTAACACATAATATTATCACTCCAGCCATTGTATTATTTCCGATGTAATACAATTTCTGTTTTATTATTTACCCAGTATACAAAGTATAGGGTAAGTTTAGTAATCCTCAAAAATTTCTACCTCTGTTTTTTATTTTTTACAGATCTTCGTAATTCGAGTTTTAAAAAACAAGCTCAAACTTTTATCAAGCCTTTTAATGAGCTTAAGCTGTTATCAAGCACAAGTTTTTAATTTTTTTAAATTGAGTTTCCGCTAAATCTTTTGTTTTGAAATGGGCAATACATAGAAGACAGTGTGGAATGAAGGGCGAGCGAGCTGTAATTGACGGGAAATAGGCACTCTCGAACCAACGAAAGTAGTGCAATATTCCTTTGCTATAAAATTAGATTATAGGCAACTAAATTATGGATTAGTGTTGAAGATTTTTCAGTTCAGGCCGAATAAAAAAAATGAGTGAAATAAAATAAAAAATTACGGGTTTCATAAATAATAGTAATAAAATTCACGAATGTGTGATATTATCAAGTTAGAATTTTTATATATACAAAATTTAAATCTATAATATCAGAATTATAACAACAACAAAATATTGTCAATGAGTAAAATTATTGATTTAGAACTGCGGGAAATAACTTTATGTGAAACAAAAATGTGTAATATTGCAATTAACAAACAGTATCAAATAATAAAACTATCAATGGATGGTAGTGTTTAATTACTTTGTATGAAGTTACAACTCATGTGCATTTCTATGTGTGTATTATCTAACAAATGATAGACTGCAAAGTGTTATCATTTCAAGTCTATGTAGCCTTACCTCCCCCCCCCCCCTCCAAATGAGGTGAGACAACTAGTTTGTCTTGAACAGATCTTTGTTTGTATTCATTTGTTATCAGATCTATGCACCTTAGCACCAAAAACATCTCATATACACATATTTTACCTATCTCCTGTAGGTAGGTGAAAGTATGATTTATGACTGATTTTAATAATAGTACTATTAATTCCGACAGTTGTTTGACCATGATTTGTGAAAAAACTAACTGAATAGTTGGAGGAAATGCTTTTTTTTAGAATCAGTACAATTTATAGATATATTTTTTTGTTATCGAAAAAGAAAAAAATTAAGGATTAGTAATTAAATGATTGATTAATCGGTAAGCTAATCGTCTCATCACTAATATGTTATACCAGTTGGGTTTTGTATAACAACTATTTTTACTATTAAGCTACCGAATTTTTCAAAATAAGTCTAACTTTTCAGCAAATCTTTTTTACTTTATAAAAATTAATTTAAAAAAAAATTAAAATGTTATAAATTGATTAATTTTTTATTAACATTTATTCACAACTATATTACAAAAATCATGTATATATTGGGAAAAAAATCACAAATTTTGTGTATATATATAGGCTTTTTTGGAGCATTTTTACTTCATTGTTTGCACATTTTTTGATACCTAACATAATAATTCAAAAATTTTTACTCCTAACATTTTTCCATTACATAGATGTATTGTTGGGTTTTGCATAATATTAATATTTTTGTAAAACGATTGTTTTTCAAAATGTCACCCATCAATTTGTTTTTGTAATACTGTTTCCATAATAATACTTATGATTCATTTTTAGAATATAATTGTTATTTTGCTTCTTACTCGTATGATTGCTTTAGTAGCTTGTCATGTGACCTGATATTTTGTGCTTAAGCACTCAGACTCAAATGTTGCTAGCAGTGCATTATGGTAGGATGGAGTGATCATTCAAATGAAATGAGTTGAATTATAAAACTCAACATTTCATCAGCCCAACAAATTTGATGATTATTATAAATTATAATACATAAGGGTGTGCAAGAATTATTTTTTAAAATTTTTATTTCGAGATAATGATAAAATTTTCAACACAAATTATTGAGAAAGAGAAAACCCAAGAGTATAGATTTAAAGATGAGAGTAAGATCAAACATTTTCATTTACCGATTTAATCCATTTAAGAAATATTATGATTACATGAATCATTACTGTTAAGCTAACCTATCTTGGGTTTACTACTGCGGCTACAAAATTCTTAAAAATGGATTGTGAAAGCCTGTAATGCAGTGGTTAATTATTGCTTAAGAAGATAAGAATATTTTAAAGTGTTTTGTAATTTGTACATACTATTTAATAGTGAAGAAATAAATATTCATGATTTCTTCATAATCTGAAACTAATTTGATCTGTTTGCAAAAGGTAAAGTATCTTATATGATCAATATAAATGAATAATTTATTAAATAATGTCAAGAAAGGACAGTATCCACATTTTAGAATTACGCTTAAAATAAACATGTACAGTACAACCTCGTTTATCCGGACTAATTGGGACCGGAAGTGATCCGGTTAATCAAAAATCCGGATAATCCGAAATTATAGAAAGATAAATAAAACAAAATATAAAATGATAACTTACCATTTATAAGTCATGAAAAAACACAATATTTACACAGTCATTCAATTTACACAATACACGAAATTACACAATGTACTGTAAATGACGAAAAACATTTTATTTACACACCTGAAATATTTACACATGCTTTTAATTTACACAGGGTTTAGTTGTTATTTACAAAAAAGTAATTTATCTTCCTCTGTTTTAATTTGGTGTGACGTTTCAATGCGGCCCTGTCTATACGATTCAATGCGTCTAACTTTTGGGCCATTGTAAGCACGTTACGTTTTCGTTTCATCGCCATTTTCACGCACAAACGCTAACACACGAATATAAATAAATATCAGTAACAACGCCCACCTCTAAATACTATGCTGATTCTCATTCACGTCCTCGATACTCCCGACTGGGGATGTGATGTGCCAACTGCCAAAAAAAAAGAATGGGGGTTCCCAAAGCTGGCGGCACCGCTTTAAGATGTGACAAAATGTTCACATTTACTGATTTACACCCTTGAGTCTTAGCAACCCGACAACAATAAAGTTGTAAAAATGACATGATGGTTTTTGATGTG
This sequence comes from Aphrophora alni, assembly GCA_963513935.1. Taxonomy (NCBI): domain Eukaryota; kingdom Metazoa; phylum Arthropoda; class Insecta; order Hemiptera; family Aphrophoridae; genus Aphrophora; species Aphrophora alni. The sequence continues at coordinate 14,805,213 of OY740765.1, read as the reverse complement.
TTGTAAACATGCACCTGGTTTGTATTTATTTCATACTGTCATGCTGCATCGGGGTAGGGGGATGGTGACGCAGAGGTCATTGCTCCTCCACTTCCTCTTCCCAGTGCATCAACAACCCGCCCTCATACCTCGAGGCGACACTGTAGTGTTGAGGAAATCACGTTTTTATCAACATTAATGTAATAGCAGATATTTCTTGTTGAAACTCCATATTCAAGGATAAAATAAAGCAAGAGCTTAAAGTTTCAAAATATTATTCAAAATACAGTACAGTAATTATTAAAATATTTTGAAACTTTAAGCTTTTGCTTTTTAATATCCTTGATTAAATTTTTTATTTTTTGTTCCGGATCGATCCGGATAATTCGGACATTCGGTTGAATGAGGTCCGGATAAACGAGGTAGTACTGTATATACAAATATTTATTCAAATCTTTTTGCCTTCTGTAATAAAAGTAAAGTAATATTTTTTTATCATATTATTTTGTATATCATATTCTTATCAGACTGAACAATGTTCTGTAAAACTGCCATTTAATATGAAAAAATCATTATTATTGTCATACTAAATACAGTTTTATTGTATGAAAAGTGTGAACTACACGTAGTGACACGTAATAGTCATGATGAAGCTTGGTATTCAAACTTGGCACTACATAAAAGCATTCTGTTTGTACAAATTCCATATTAATTTTAATATATGCAATAGTCCAATGAGTTACATCAATATTACTGTTATTTGAATAATTTTTAAATATTTACAATATAATTTAGTTAATTGGACACTGAAAATATGAAAATCTTACATTTTATTTCCCTTTTTTTATTAATCATTGTAGAAACATTTTGTTATGACTAAACCAAGTTTAGGTTTAAGTCCACATATTAAATTATTAATTTCATGTCAAGCTGATTTTATTGCGAAATAATTTGAATTGTAAAATAATTTTGAAAAATATTTGGTTCAGGAATTTATTGAAATTAGGGAGGGGAATCATAATGTATTAAGATTATTCCGGAGTATAGCTATCATACCAATCGCCATTTTCCGATATAGGATAAGAATTTTCAGGATTTGCCATACCTTTGTGTTGTTTCTTTTGTAAAACTTAGGGCTCTTTTGTTTGCAATATGCTTGGTTCCCTTTATTCATTCTGTTATACAATGGATGTCTTCCAAGGGTGTCATACTTCTGTGGTCACAAAAGAACTTTAAATTTTGTAATCAATTTAAATGGTGGAACACATTGAAAAATATTTAAATGAATTTTTTCTTTGAAACATGCATAATTACAATGGAACTGTGCAAATAAAAGAAAACTTGACACCTTAAAAGAGAATTAGTAATTTTTGGCTGATATGAGGGGAAAAAAAATCAATATTCATAACGAGATCGAGATGATATTGAATTTTTTCTTGTTACAACTATTGATTCGAGAGATCTTACATTCCCGTAATAATAAGGTAAATAAAAGTTATTAGTTAATAGTGATGAATTGGCAGTTTTAGAAAATTATACATTATACAAGTCACTTAAACAAATGCAAAAAAATTGCTGGACTCTCAGGGAACAAAATATTCCTTCCAAGCCTTAAGGAGTTTGTCATAGGCAAACAAATATTGTTCTGTGTCCATAGAATGGGAAATCGAAACAGAAAGTCAACTAGTAAATAGATGTCTGGCAGTGTAGTGATTGTAATGTAAGCCTATGTGCTGGGAAGTATCTCAGTGTATACTATATGAGAAAGGACTTCCGTACATCATTTTGGATGTTTGTTTTACTGGTTACAATTTGTATTGAAACATGTAAAAACTACTTCATCTTTTTAAAAATCGAAAGTCAAAAAAACGATGAATAATTTAAACATTATTTTTAAAAGCTAAAATCTTAATATTTTAACAATTTTTAATATTGCTATAATCTGTTTTTGTAACAAATTGTTCAATTTAGGGAATCGTACAGTATTGCCAACACAAAATTACGTGGTATCCAAAATATTAAAAATTGGCCATTAGATTTAAATTTTGTAGCTCAATAATTGAAACATAGCGAATCAAACATCTATAGTCAACAAAAATATAAAAACTGAACCTCTTAAGGTTATTTGGAATTTCATTTATCTCCGAATAATTTAGGATTTCTGTTAATTATTGTAAAACATAACATACTTGTACTAATGTAGTGTTTGAATTGCTAGGTGCTTTGCTCAGGAATTGGATCTCTCAGGAATGCAAGTTGATGTTGCATTGCGCAAGTTTCAAACCTATTTTAGAATGCCAGGAGAAGCTCAAAAAATAGAGAGGTTAATGGAGGTATTCAGTCATCGGTATTGTCATTGTAATAGAGATGTTGTAGCAAGGCTACGTAATTTGGATACAGTGTTTGTTCTAGCATTTGCAATTATAATGCTCAATACAGATCTGCACACTCCTAATATTAAGCCTGAAAGGCGGATGAAACTCGATGACTTTATAAAGAATCTAAGAGGTAAATTATCAATTGTATGTTTTGATATAATAATATATTAATTCAATTAGCAGTAAGCTTATATAGCATTGTTTAACATATTGATTTACTTGCTGAAACTACTAAACAAGGTGACTGCGGACAGGGACATTTCGTCTATAGTATTATCTCAATAACCGAAGCTTGCATCCAATACGGCTCTTTTATTAAACCACTAAGGTTTATGGATGCGCTCCGTACATCATCAGATTTCATAGCCCAAAAGCAAAGTTACTTGCTAAGAACACCATATTGTTTTGTCTTCAGCATTGATTTACATTTACAGTAACATTCACTAGATATTGTTTGCATGATCTCTGGATCTATGACGGGAGGTGTATTTACACTTATTTTATTAGTGCAGTAACATATATAAAACAGTGTTTAGCCTTGCATTGCATATTGAATAAATACACTATCTCCATAGATGTATTTATTTTCAATGGAAGACAAATGTCCATCCATTTGTTGTTCATTTATTTTTGATGTTTATTTATTTCCACTTCTTCAATGTTCAATTCAACCTCAAAAAGAATGTTAAGTTTAGGCCAGAGTTCTACAAAGTGCATGACATATCTTTAGGGTATATTCTATTTTTATATCAGAGTTGTAGAAGACAAAATTTATGATGAAACAGTGGGGAGTAAGCAAAATATTACTAAAATATATACATGCGAATAAAAATAATATTATAATGTACTAAGATGTATATACTCTATAACTAAGGCTGAGCCAATACCCATTTACCAATCCCCCCCCCCATACCGATCCTTTGAGATTGATTCCCGATACTAGAAATGGGGGCTAATATAGAAAGGCACTCTGGAGACTATACAGAGTGGGGAGAAGAAGTTTTGAATGATCCTGATAGCGATTCTAATACAAGGAGGTGGAAGGGGGCAATGTGGAAAGAGTGGGGAAAGAAGCAGAATTATGGAAAGATAGATGATAATAGTTATTTGTGCAACTAGTGAGCAAAGTGGCACTTTTTTAGACGAGAGAAAAATGTTGACGCACGAGGCTTGCCGAGTGCGTCAATTTTATCGAGTTTAAAAAAGACACTTTGCTCACGAATTGCACATTATACTTTGTCTACAGTTGTTATTTTGTGACAAATAAAAAAACATACTTCAGCAGTAACACAATTTAATAAAACATTAATTTAATACAATAGTGTTCAACCTCACGTCAAAACTGAGGTTATTTATGAATATTACAAATAACTTAGGTGTATTGTTGAGGAAACGAGATTGCCGACTTCAAAACACGGCAAACGAAAAATACTCTCCGTGTACATACACTGTCAATCATCTTTATGAATAATTACTTCCTTTTTCAACTTTAAAACATTGTTTTCTTGTTTATTTATGTTATTTTACATGTACGAATTAATTTAACATACATACGGGACATTTCCTGTATATTATAAATCAATTCAAATAAACTTAACCTAAATTTCGTTTTGTTCGGTTGCCATTCGGAGTGAGCAAAGTAGTTTGCAAAGTAGTGGGCAAAGTGAAACTGTTGAGAAATCAGCTGTTTTGCAAACCAATTTAAATGAACAAAATGCCACTTTGTCAACAACTGTTGACAAAATTGTTTCCTTCAATTACATTGACAAATTCTCATATATCTATGATATGAATTTCATCTACATTATACAAATATTCTCTTTTTCCTTTTTGTTTAAAGGCAAAAACCTTTTGGTCATCATCGTCTTATAAAAAAATGGAACAAAAGAACATTTAATAACGATCCCTAGTCCTCAAATACTTTAATAGCATCAGGGTGTGAACAGAAAAAGAGTTGATCATGAAAGACCTGATAGGAAAGATGAGAGAGGCATCTCTCAAGACTGTATATAAAAAAGGTTTAGGATCTAACTAGGTCTCTCGAGTTAAATGTTATATCAGCAGAATTTTGAAAAATATAAATTTGCAAATTATATAAACATCAAAACATCAGAAAAGTTATATGGATTATTGATATTTTAAATGTGAGAGTTGACTATCATAATACAAATTTTGAAATATAAAAACACCTTAAACTCTTTATGGTTATAATTAGGGCTGAGCCTATACCCTAATATACCCTGATTACTTGGTATCAGAATCGGATTCTGATACTATCAGAACAAGTTGTGTCTCTTTCCTTTTCCCATTGCATATAATATTGATATAATTTGAGTGCTTTAATTTCTTTAAATGCCATTGTAATATAAACTGGTCTAAGGAAAACTAATAGGTGGGAGATACTCTTTCCTTTCCCTATGCCTTTACTTTATGCTTCCCTTGCATATATCGATATATTTTGTTGGTTAATTTCCTAAACTGCCATTGGATAACAAAATCTGTTACTCGAGTTCTCCCCACTCCATTCCTTCCCTCCACCTCCAAACTCATATTAAGATTGAGATTTGAGAGAATCTTATTCCAATAATAATTGTGTTTCAACATATAAATATTGAAACCCTAAGCACCTATGTTCATGAAAACATTACATCACAAGTCGCTGAAATGATGAGATGATTGTCATATTATAATTTCAATAAATTCGATTTTATAATGATGTACATAATACTACCAACTTAGTATTAATAACTAGTAATGAATAATTAATGTAATATATAACAATGAGTATGGAAAAACTATTTTTTTATTTCTTGTATCTGAAACGTTTTCTTCTGTTATCTATTAATAGGCCTAATACTACTGAACACCGGAAGCAATCTACATTAATACGATCTAACTAACTGTCTGTTATTTATTTGTGCAGTGAATAAACATCTTTATTATCGTTACATATTTTTAGAGCTGTAACAGATTATTAAAGGAGTTATTTGTGTCCCATGCATCCTGCATTGTTTATATCAGACATGGATACGATATTTCAACATAAATCATACTACTGTAGTACAACAATGCAATCAAATAACATTAATTTATCGTAATTTATAAATACTGTACCATAAAATTGTGATTTCTGTAATATTATATTTTACAAAGTTAAAATTAAATTATTTTGTATACATCCCCACTTTCCGTGATTTGTAGGACAATACATACTGGAAATTTCTAGGATGTGCGGAAAAAAAATTGGGAAATGTATGGGAATTTTTTAATTCCTTTCGGCCGGACACCCTGTTTTTGTTCTGGTGTGAGAACCCTTGGCACAAACTTTTCATATTAAAATTTTTGTGCAAATGTTTCCACACAGTGTCTTTGTTGTTAATGTTCTCAGCTTCATTTATCATTCGAACACTGAATTGGCAGTCTTCTCGAACAATCTGGTTTGTCATACAGATTCAGACGTCCGAGGTCTTTGTCAAAGAACTCACAATCTGTTCTCGCTGTTTCTCTAAAAAGTAGAAACACAGTCTTGTTATTTAGTAGACACATCTCGTATGTTCACCACCATGTTTCTTTTCTACCAGTTTCTTTTTCTCACTCTCAGAATAGACTTAGCCAACTCTTGTGGAAGACTGGGGATCCTGAGTCATTAAGGGGCCTATTATTATATCTCCAATCTTTCTCCAATCTCAGTATAGATAGAAACTTCAATGACAAGTAGTTGTGTTAGAGTTGACTTTATAGCAATTTGCATTTATTGATATATAGTTAGAGAAAAATATCCGCTAGATTGCAGCATGCTAAGGAACATGTAATAGAACAGTATATAGTAATATTGTAAAACAGTTTGTAAACAGATTCGTTCAAAACACATTGTGCAATTAAATAGGCAGACAGAGTCCCACGCAGGGCTCAGTTGCTTTGTCTAATCATGAGTGACACTTGACCTTTTATAAGGTTTTTTTTTAATTCATCATCAGATGTGGAATTTATTCATTTTGTTAATGTATTTTATCATTTTATAAAATAAATGTTTTATATTTTTAGAGGTGTAAATATTCCTCTTTGTTTAGAATTTGTTTGTTTTTATATATTTACTTTTTTGGTTTATTAACTTTTAATATTTGAATTATTGACAAAATCATCTCTACGGTACCGTTTTGTTAGACAGGTATAGTAAAATTATAATTTTAAAGTACTCTGGTTGGGACATTCAATTTATTTTGTATTTCTTGTTTGTTTTTTTTTGGGAAGGGGATAGTTAAGACAAGGAGTGCAAGAAATATTTGGAATATATAACAATAAACGTTGTAAAATAAAGGTTTATTTGTGTATTTTTTAAAAATATCTCTTTATCTAATAGACAGATTTTAATGGAACTGTCATAGCTTTTCATTACGAGGTTTAGAATGTATGAGCAATTCGCATCTGGACCTGTATGCTATTATTGTTTATTAAAAAATAGAAATCAACAATTATTATTATTGCCCCTTCTAGTACATGTGCGTATTTTTCAAATTGTGAATTTACAGTTATGAGTAAAGCCTAGGTTACAGTTACAAGCATAGGAAGGCCTAGAGACAATTCGAAGTTGTACATGAAGCCCTAGCGTAGACTTACAAAATAAACTCACTCAAGGTGAGATAGCTTGAAAAGAAAAAAATGCTGGAAGACTAAGGAAAAAAAAATAGAAGATTTTGCAGATACAGGTTATGTTTTGCTAGGGGACAAACTCCACCGGATCGTGACATCAAAGAGGGAGGAACCTGTGTTGCCAGATCTAGGATAGCAACAAATAACTACAAAAATTATTAAAAAGAGTTTTAATGAAAGAAAAAGATTAAATAACATAGCCACTAATTAGTAAACCACACTAGAACAAAGAAAAGATGAAATAATGGTATTAGAAAGCTAAAAAACCGAATGTTCTCAAGTTCTCTACAGGGAAAAGAATTGGGAATTTTCAGGCTTTAAATAATCCTCTCCGGAAGAATACATTTTTTTTTTTTTGTGAAGTGTACTAGCCGGAATCCACGCTGGTGAAATTAACAATGTTTAAAATCGATACTCTGTAATAAATTTTTGAAAAAGTCAAAATTTTCTAAAATAATGCCAGTAAAGTCAAAATTTAATGAAATTAAATTAAATTTTGATAATAACAAATGATGCATTTAAGTCAAAAATAAGAAGACCAACTGCTCAAGTAGTAATAAGATTGTTATAATAAAGAGACGTTGTTATAAGAAAGTAAATTTTTATTTCATTTGGTTGTTTGGTGAGAAATAAGATTTTTTTTTTTTATTTTGGGTTTGAAATTAATGATTCATTAAAACAGAGAAGTGTAGAATTATTTCAGATATTAAACACACACACACGGAAGGATGAGGTAGGATATATTGTATAGTCTATAGCACTTCCAAGGACATAAACTTGAGATACAAATCACTAACTTAAAATTTTGCTTGTGTTCTCCTTGAGAAAAGAGGAACTAATTTAATTATAATTCTGGAAGCATTGATACTATAAAGGGGGTTCCGATAGTTTGGTTCTTTCTAAACTGTCGAAGGAATTGTAAACTTCTAGGTTAGATAAACTCGAAAAGCAAAAACTTCCATTGGCATATTCAATTCATTTCTCTGCTCGCTTGAACAGATCTTGGGATAAAAATTTCAGGATTTGAGGTTAGTGTGTTGTTTAAAAATAAGGGGAAACGCGTAATGCCTAACTCAAGGTAATAGGATTTAGTTTTCTCGTTGTAGAACATTGGACAAGGCTGAGCCATTGTGTAGCCAGCCATACTTACTGGTGCTTCATATTAACGAGTAGAAACAAATACTCGCCAATGCGTATTGGGCCAGGCTGGACAAGAGTTACCTTAACGGAATAAAAGTTATAATGTTGTGTGAACCTAGATTTTTGAAATTGGAGCTAAGTCCCATGTAATTCAAGCTAAGCTTAATTTTTTTGAACTACAACCATCATTCAGGCTGAAATATAACCAGTAAAACTTTGAAGTGTTATTTTGGAATAGGCGATACAGAGAATGCAGTATGGATTGAAGGGTGAGGTTAGTTGTAATTGACAGGAAATAGACTCTCAATCCGACAAAATTAATAAAACTTCCTTGGGAAAATAATTGGATTATAAACATATTTCATTTACAAATTTTTATAATGTTGAGATATATTATGAACAAATATCTATGGATCAGTTTTGTTTAGCTCAGGGGTCGAGAAAAAAAAAGAAGAAGTAGAAATTCTCCCAAGTAAAAGAAAAAACTACTGGTTTTGTAAATAATAATAATAATGAAATTCATGAATATGTGAAATTGCTGTAGAGTCCAATCCTTGATTCAGGCAAGAATTGTGCAAAAACTAAGATTCCTTTTTTGCTTGTGCCTAAGAAATAAAATATTACTATCAGAAATATTTTGAATAATATTGATTTCTTCAAATTATTATAAATGTCAATATTTTTCTTTTTAGTTTTTTGTAATGTGTTAAACATCAAAATAGATATCCAAAATTGTTTTTGATGTTATTTTTTTAATGAAAATGTGATGAAAATAAGGGATTGCTTGACCACTATATAAATATACACACAAATGTTAATTTAATTGTTGATCCAAAATAACAATCAAAACTCGGGGTTAATACAAAGTTGATTTTTATTTTCTGGGTCAATTCCTTATTTCAGATTTTACGTATAAACCTGTGTAATATACTTGCTATATTTCATATTTCAGGCGTTGATGACTGTTGTGATATAGATAGAGATATGTTAGTTGGCATTTATGAAAGAGTCAAGGCTAATGAATTCAAACCAGGATCTGACCATGTGACCCAAGTGCTTAAAGTACAGTCTACAATAGTTGGCAAGAAACCTGTAAGTTTGACTTTATTGTTGTTGTTTTTTTAGTAATCGATTGAATCAATAATTTTGTGTAAGATTCATATTGTTTCCAATTAAAATGGATGTGAATTAACCCATTTCTAACACACAATATATTGTAGCTTGTATTAGATAAACAGTTGTTTTGTAGTAAAATGCTAGGTATGTCTATTAAATATTGAGACAGATATAATAACTCGCCTTTATTTTTATGCCTTACAATTCTAATTCTGGATTTGAAGTTATTTTAGAATGATAGATTGTTCATATTTTAATATAGTGTAATCAGACATTTGCCATCATTTGTGTTTTTAAAAAACTAGTACACAATGTTTTGAGAGTGTTAATTTATACCCTTGAAATGTGTATTATTTATTTTTTAAATGCCTAAATGATGGCAAATGTCCCATTAAACTATATTAACATTCTAATGGTTCTCCCTTTTAATATAGTCAACATTTGTACTTAAACATTGATGCAGTCTTGTTTTCCACTGACCAAAGGCATTGAGCTGATCAGTTTCTGTCAGCTGTTTTAACACATCTGCTGTTTTCTTTACTGCATCAACTGACACATAACTTGTTCCTTTAAGCACAGATTACACTTTAGAGGAAAGAAAAAAGTCACATGGTGCCATTCCGGGGAATATGGGTCCAGTGATGTAATATGTTTGTCGGCAAAAATATGCTGCACTAAAAATACTGTTTCCAAAAGACGAATGAAACCATTTTCCCACAGTTCTGATATTTTTTTATGAATCATTTTTGGAACTCATTTATCTTCAAAATTACAACCTTGACATACAAAAATCACAATGAACTTGGCTTTCAAATTGGACTTGCTTTTACAATTTAAAAAAAAATAATTTAGTAATGACAGTGTTTTCCAGTATATATTGAGTATTGTTAGGTCTTAGGATCATACTGGGAGTTTCAAGTTTCGTCACAAATGCTGATTTATGTCAAAGGTTGAGATTGACATGGCTTACATCATGAGAGCGGAAATTTTCTTGACATTCTTTTTGCTCTGATGTGATCCATTTTGGCACAGTGTTAAGATCCTCATGCAAAATGTTACGCACAGTGTCTTCGTCAATATTCACAGCTTCAGCAATCATTTGAACACTGAACTTGCAGTCTTCTTGAAAAATTTGGTTAATATTTTGTACGTTTTCTTTGGTTCTTGAAGTGGAAGATCGTCCAGGATGTCTTCACTGAATCTTTTGTCACTCAAATACGTGTGTACAAGACATGCCTTTTTCCTCTCCGCCTCAGTAAGCATTTGAAAACAGTCCGTTGATGTTTTGTTCAATTTTAATAAAAATTTCAAATCGTCATATTGCTCAACTTTTAAGAATAGCAATATTCCTGCTTACAACAGAATCAACTGAACATCTGAAAGTGTTCATGTTTGTCTTGATGGTTTAGATACAGCCAAGGTCTCTAACAAAGAGGTTACAATTAGTTCTCACTGCTTTCTTTAAGAGGTATGCAAACATGGTCTCTTTATTTAATAGATACACCTAGTATTGTTCCAAAATAATAAGCTTAATTTAAATTATTTATTTATTCTATTGATATTGCACATTTTATTTTTATGACAGTAGTTATCATATAATTCTAGTTCCTACACTTTCATATTATTTGCTGACTTATATTCAATAATGTAAACAATAATTCTTGTATTATAAATATGTATTGTTCCAAACTAACATGTACAATTAATTGTAATAGTTATGATTACTTCTCCTACACTTTCACAGTATCTGCAGGTTTATATTAAACAAACAATAATTTTGTGTTATAATATGTGTTGTTCCAAGCTAGCAAGTACAATTAATTGTAATGGTTATTTTTAATGTCATTTTCTACATTTTCTGTATCAACAGCTCCTTCAGTATCTTTTTTCTCTTTGCTTCCTAATAGGAGTGAAGGGTATTATTTCTAGCTACTCTTATTGCTTGATGAAGGGCTTTATATTTACTACTTTCCGCAAGGGAGGTCCAGACTAGCTGGATCTAATAAAAGGGAGTTGATCCCTCATGGTCCCCCTGTTAAAAGTTACTTAATACTCGCAATACATGAACTAACATCTATATAGTTATTTTCCTACAGTTCATCTACATTACATATATTCCCTACATTTTCACCGTCTCTTAGGGGTTTTATTTGTGCTGTATGTCCCTTTTGTAGGCAGATTTTCCTCACTTAATGTTTTGAGGCGATATACATCCTTCTAAACAGAAATTCAAGTGTAAAGAAGTTCAAGGCCAACTAGACCCCCACCATCTCATCTTTCATTGACAGAACACTGCTGTCTATCTTTCGTGAAGCATCACACACACACACACACACACACACACACACACACACACACACACACACACACACACACACACACACACACACACACACACACTTTTTATTCCAATTTTTTAAAACAAGCAATATTTAATTATGATAAAATTTTTGTATGAGAATATAAAAGAAGAAAGAACATATATATTTAAATAGATATTTATATGTTTCTCAGTCAACATAATCTATCCCATCTCTAGGGTATTGACAACAGTAGATTGTACAACTATTTGTGTCTTTTCGATAACATATCAACAGAGATTATATATATATTTCACAAAAGTTTCCCCACAAGTATTACTGTATTTTGTTTAATATAAAGTAACTTCACTTAGGAATTTCCTGAAATAGTTGGGCTGAAACTACAATATTTGCTTCTAGGCTTTATAGAGACATTCGTAACTCAGTAGTTGTACTACTGATATCACTAATTGTTGTGATACTAATATCAGTAGTTGTGTCGGATATCCTAATTACCAATGATTAATGTTTAATGATATTCTAATTGATTTAATTTGACACTTTATAATAAATTTATGTATTTATTACCTTCACTGTATTCCTCACTCTACAAACATTGTGTAATGATTTAATGCTTAGTTTCAAAACATTTATTGAGCACTAATAGTAATGTTTAGTGATAGGCCTACTGTAGTTTAACTGAATACAATTGTAAGCATGTGACATCTTCCATCCAGTAATAAATTAATAAATAGTAATTTAATTCAATAATAATAATAATTTAATTCAAAAATAATAATAATTTAATTTAAATAATAACCATGTATTTTAAATGTAATAATAATTCAATATAGATATAAGGGTAGTTAGATGTAATGATAATAGGGAAACCGTAATATTAATAAAGTGAACTTTCGGTAAAAACATTTGTGCGGGAAACAAGCATAGAAGGAATGTTCTAGAAAAAAGGAGGGACTTAACATCGCATGATGTAGTTAAGAAGAGTGAGACATTTCCATATATGGTAATAGAAGTGATGATTTTGAGAATTGACCTTGTGTTTAGCAAGGGTGCCAAGGCTCCCACTAAAGGAATCTTGTCTTTGGTATAGAATAGACGAATATGTAAAAAGTTATGTTATCTCACAAAGAGATTTAAAGTTAATTAAAGTGAATAATAATCAATAATATCAGTATTTAATAATATGAATAAATAAACTTTGACAAGTCTTTTTATAACGAATTAGATATGTAAGTAAAGTCAGTTTTTCATAATGTGAAACTGAGAAACTTGGATAATGTAAGTAGAGTGAAAACATCACGATAACAACATTTCTTTAAACAATATTATTTTGTTTGAATTTGTGAAATATTTAAGTTTAGGAGATACAAGATTTTTTTTCTTCTAATATAAAGTTACTGATGTAAAATTTTTAAATTATGATATTTCTTTGGTTCATTGTTTTAGTCAAATACATAATTGTACAAAAAACTATTTTCTAAACAAATTATTTAAAATACCTGTTTTGTTGGAGTCATCAGAGTTTACGAATATTGAAGTACAGTAGAGTCACATCTCAAGGTTTTTTAATAAAAGTGCTAAAATAATCTTAAATTAAAAGAAATAAATTATTTAACATACATTATTTCAAGTTGATACTAGTTCTTTATAGTTTATAAAGATCTACTATAGACTTGAAAAAAGGTATATTAATTAATTAAAGTAGTTTTAAGGCAAAACAATGAATATAAATAAATTATATTTTTGTAACGCCTCTTGTTACAAATGACGCCCAATATGGTTCTTAGTAAATATATTTTTTTAACCCATCTCTTTACATAATTGAATTAATTGGACACTTTAATAAACGGTAACATTTATTCATTATCCTCGCTTCATTCCCCATTTTACAAACACTGTAATGATATAAGGTTACGTTTGAAGGTATTTATGAGCACAAATCGTTAATAATCATAATTATTGCTAATCGCCGATTATTAAAAATTATTGTAATCGGTAAGCCCTGATTCATCTAATCCCTAATTATACAATTAATGGTTTATAATTAATAAACTTTTCTAACATTAATATTCCAGTTAAAATATGTAAGGATGTTCTTATGTATAATGTTGATTACTAGTCCATTCGACTAATATTATATATTTTAATATTTTATATTGTTTCTTATGTGCAGAATATGGCTTTACCTCATCGGCGTTTGGTATGTTACTGCAGACTATATGAAGTGTTAGATATACATAAGAAGGAACGCCCTGGTGTTCACCAAAGAGAAGTATTCCTGTTTAATGATCTCCTCGTTATCACCAAGATACTCAGCAAGAAGAAAAGTTCTGTAACATATACATTTCGACAAAATTTCTCTCTCTCTGGCCTCGTTGTTTCCCTGTTTCAAGTGCCACGTTAGTATTTGTTATAATTTAAAATGAAACAAAAATAAGAAATTAAATCATCTTTTAACATGAAACTCTTTTAAGATGATTTAATTGAAATATATTTGTTATTATATATAATTTTGTATTTCATTGTAACATACATTTTAAAATTTTTGTATCATAAGTTGTTCTATAATTTTTTTTTATTTGAAAGATGCAACAAGTTACTTGCTTTTGCAGAGATTTAGGTAGAATAACAGCCAAAGTGGGAGTGATTACCTAAATTTACTTGGTGATCCACCATTTTGTGCTACATTCTAACCTGTAAATTGATGTTACCCATAGATAAACTGACCAAAAAAGAACCATCTAGATTGTGAATGATCAAAAATACCAGACATTTATACACAGAAGTCTGTTACCAAAGCCAACATTGGTGAGACTAATTCACTAATTATATAAAAATTAACTTATTTGAAGAAAAAATATAGGCCAAATTACTAGAGTTGCGTTAGCAGACTGGGAGTCAAAACCCAATTACGACATCCATGCATGCTAAAACAGTTCATGCTTGTTGAGTTTGGGCCTTACCTCAACACCTTGTTAAACTTTAAAATAATTAATGATACTGGAATCAACACCAAATTAATCTGAACTGCTGCTAGATCTGTTTACTTGGCAGATACGTGACCACGACTTTTCAGAATAATTACAAGTTTTTTCAAAATTAGTTTTTACATTTTATTTTTATTTTTTTAAGTCACTTACTTGTTGGGACAGGTGCGTCGTTTGACCTTGGCAACATCCCTTTTCAGTCTTCACATATCTATATATACCCCATTGAATTTTTTCAGTCTGTTACAGTGTGTGTGTATGAATTGTTGGACTAGATTGTTAACCAGAAAAATTGGTTGGATATTTTCAAAATGGCTAAAAAATTTCAAATTTTAATAATTCACTTTTCTATTAACCTTTTATCTGTACTATAACATCCCACAACACCTCATTTTGTGCAGCTTTAAAATTTCACTCAATGATGCCCAGATGTGCATGTTATAATACAAAATAAGATAACTTTATCTTATTTTGTCTAAAGAACAAAATTGTTAAAAATATAAACTAAAAGTTTGAAAAATCAGTAATATTTGTTTAATCATTGGAGTTTTACTAGAACACTATGTATACTATGACTGTTTGTTTTATTATTACTATCATATTAATAATTAATATGTATTTGCATAAATTAGTTTATTTTTTATTCTTCAATATTAATCCAATAAGGCAAAACAAAAATGAAAAAGCACTTATAATTTCACAAAAAACAATTTATTGCTACAGCTGTTTCGCCGTTAGGCATCGTCAGACAACTAAGAACTAAAAACTAAAATACAGGTCAACTTAACACTAACATCTAGGAATGAAGGTGGGGATGAAAGCAGAGGTTGGGCAATGACCTGGTTTTACCTGAAAGGGACATGGATAAGAGAAAGTATTTAAACAATAGGTTTTAACAAAGGGGATGGGTTATTGACTTGTTCATTCAGGTTAGAAGCATGGCATTTTAAAACAGATCTGTTAATTTCTAAAATTTCCAAACTATTTAATTTCCTACTTTTCTGTTCTATGTGTAAAACTTTGACATTATCAATGGGATCAAATGTATGGCCTGAATCTAGTAAATGATTTGCAAAATTGGAATCTGTTTTACCATGCTTCCAACAATATACATGTTCCTTTAATCTAGTTTTGATAGATCTCCCAGTTTGACCGATATATTCACAATCACAGTCATGACAATTAATTTTGTAGACACCACTATTATCAAATAAGTCTCTTTTATCCTTATTATTGACTAACAATTTACCAAGATTATTATTACAATAGAAATCTGGTTTTACATAATAAAGTGTATTCTGGCATTATACTAGTCCTCTTTGAACTGAATGTGATATTTGGATTGGTCAAGCTATGACTAATTTTCATTTAGTCACAAGTTTGATTAGGGGTGCTCAATCGCGCACAGCATATGCTGTATTTTGGTGGTTGCTACAAGATAGTATACATTTTACCAAAAACAAACGACAAAGGAGTAGCAATTTTTTTTTAATGTAATTATTTATTTAAACTAAAAATAACTTAGAAACAAAATGTAAATTTTAAAAAAACAATAAAACTTTTTTATATATTTAACGTGTGATATTCTTGGAAACAAAGATATATACATAGGGAGTAAAAAGTCTACTCTGAAGTAAAAAGTCTATATAATCACTCATCTTTATTAAAATTTACAATAAACACGTCTAAACAACCACAAATAAGCACCGACATAAACTACTCTTCTCACAGATAACTAGTAATAAAGGGCGTCAAACATTGTAAACATGTGTGATTAAGGCAGTAAAACAAGTAATTGTTTTAAATGCCAGATGACACTGATACCGCTACCAGCACATGTGTTGCGATAAGTAAATATTTAGAAAGTCTATTTAGTTCAAGATACTGCTGTTAGATATCAGGGCATTGATGAAATAAAATAGGTTTAGAGTAATGTCAAAAACAGCAAATGCCGTGTGTACTCGTTTGGGAACTTACACCAATTGCCATGCACACTCTTTTGAGATCATTACGCTTACTTGCTAACAGGTTAAATGCCTTCATAGGTATTTTTATGTTGTCGCTCGGATGTGAAAATGCATCTATAGATACAAATCTAGAAAGTTGAGGTTAATTAAATTTTAATTTTTTTGACTAATGTGTGGCCCACTATTTTATGAACACAGTGAGTATCATCAACAGCTACAAACTCTATAATTATTGTCTTACCTCTGTATTGTAGAGAATATGTTGTATACATGTAATGTTAAATTAACTAAATGTGGTTATCACATTATTTATCCATATTCACTGAGTTTACCCCTCAAATACCCTTGTTTTTAGATTATTCTTATGGAATTAGATTATCTCAGCGAGTGGACAATAGAGTGTTAATAACATTTAATGCACGTAATGATCATGACCGTTGCAAATTTGCTGATGACATGCGTGAAAACATAAGTGAGATGGATGAAATGGAAAGTCTACGAATAGAAGCAGAGTTAGACAGGCAGAAGAGTGGACGAAGCAGGTTAGTTTGTTCAGAAATTTCATTAGATCTATTGTACTATCTAGAGTTAAAAACTAATTTTGGTTTGTTTCTTGCTGTCTGTAATACAAATTTCAAAATATATATATATATATATATATATATATATATATATATATATATTTCTTACAAAAGTACAGTTATACTAAACTGCAAGTAAAATTGTTTTGGAAATATATTGGAAAATTTGTAAATATTGAAAGTAAAATTAAAAGGACAAAAAAGAAATAAATTATTAGTCAAATATAATGTTTAATAATCTAACACTCTTTGGTAAAATTAAACTGAATCGGCAAACTAAGGGAACTAACCAGTAATATTGCAGCATAGTGTCAACCCATTATAGAAGAGGACGGAGGCTATTGGCAGACAAGATGGGGATTTAGTTGGGTTATATAAGATGACTCCTTTTTAAGAGACGAAGCAGTACATAAATAGCTTTTAAAAAATGAGTTCATTTGAAACGGATCAGTAGAAGTTAAGACATTGTTGTGAGTGACAGATGAATTACTGTGTAATGAAATTAATTAAGTACGTCCTAGCAGAAATATAGATTATCATAATAACATTACATTTCATTTACATCTTGGTTAAACTTTGATTATCTGTCAGAGGTCAGAGCTGATGGATACAAGAATAAAAAGATAAGTATAGGTATTTATGTAACCAGTTGGTGCCACTGTTGGGAACACATTTTGATATTTTGAATAATACTACACTTTTGAGCACACTGTGGTGAACCTTATGTACATTTCAGTAATTTTATAGAGGTTTGGCAAAATGCTATTATGCACTCGTCCCAAGGGGACTTATGAGTCGGACTCTCCGAATGGCCTACCGACTAAAACCTTCCTCTTTCCCAGGCATTATTCCACTTCGGTACCGCTCTCGCATTTCACCAGAGTGGTGCCTGCTTTTGTCCTGTTTAGGTCTCCTCTTCTGCTATTGTTATGGTTCTAGCCAACCTTCCTCATTCTTACATCGCAATACAGCCTCGATATACCTTGATATTGCTTCCCATTTCTGTCTGGATGTTAACATCATCTCATAATGGACTCGGTTGTTAGGTCTTCTACCTTGTTCTTGATATCTCTCCTCCGTTGAGAAAAATGCTCGCAATCAAAAAGCGTATGTTTCACTGGCGTCTCTACACCTTATGCAGTTAGCTGATGAAACCTTCCCCATCTTTTCCAGGTACGAGCGAAAGTATCCGTGACCTGTCAGAAACTGAGTGGTGAAAAAGTTCACCTCCCCATGTCTTCGATTTAACCACTCTTTGACATCTTTTATAAGGGTTACTGTCCACCGTCCCCGTGATTCTTTGTCCCAGCGGTGCTGCCACATGGTCAAAGTGTTCTCCCTTGCTCTTGTGCGAGCCTCTTGCTTGCTCATCATTCTATTGAGCTCATAAATGGTCTTCCGCTTCTGCGCTAGCAGATCTATTGGGATGAGACCAGCCACCACCAGGATTGCCGGCTCGGACACTGTACGGTAAGCACTGGTAATTCTCAGGGCTCCCAATTCTCTGTATCGAGGTCAGCCTACATCGGTATTTCTTAGTTCTGATGGCGTCAGCCCATATTTCCGCCCCGTAGAGCATTATGGACTGTGCTGTCATCCATAGAAGTTGCTGTTTACTCTCCCTTGGGCCCCAATATTGGCCATTAGCTTCCCCAACAAGGAGGTCACCGTCGTTGCTTTTTCACAGGTCTTCCGCAGATGTTCCCCAAAGTTCAATTTGTTATCAAGTATAACACCTAGATATTTTGCCGATCTCTTGGCTCTAATAGTTTCTCGTTCAACTACCATATGGATGAGAGTTGGAATCCGCCATCTGGTCAGCAGGACAATTTCCGTTTTTGCAATGGCCAGTTGTAGGCCATGTTCCTCCATCCAGGTTTTAATACGGCGCATTACCTGATTCAATCGTATCTGTGCTAACTCGACGTTCCTGGCTATTATCACCGCCACGTCATCAGCATACCCCACCACGTTCACTCCGTTTGGCATCTCTAGTCGAAGCAGGTTGTCATACGAGATGTTCCACAATTCGGGACCCAGTATCGATACTTGTGCCACCCCAGCAGTTACTTCCTTAACCCACCATCCTTCTTCCGTTTCATACTGTAACCATCGATTCCTGAGATAATCCCTCATAACCGATAAGAGGTAGTTAGGCACCGCAAAATCGCGTGTCAATACCTCCAATATATCGGTCCATCGGACAGAATTAAGCGCGTTTCTTACATCCAGCATCACAAGTAGAACTACTGGCCTTGCTGCGTGACAAGCCTTATCTGCCTCATGGACCGCACTTATCACCTGTCGGATTGCACTTATTGTGGAGTGGTTCTGCCGAAAACTGTGCTGTCGGTCAGAGAGGCCGCCCGCTACATTCAGCATACACAAAGTCAAATATAGTTACTATCTTTAGATGTTGAGTATTAAACAAACACTAATTCTATAATTATTATAAACAGTTATACAAGTGAGATTCTTTCCCCACTGTTTCCTGTGGCTATTCTATAATTATTATAAACAGTTATACAAGTGAGATTCTTTCCCCACTGTTTCCTGTGGCTAGTTCAATCAATGGCATTGTGCCAAGTCATTAGCTTGGTCAATGATCTAGTCCCCCCCCCCACTATATTTTCTAACAAAAATAAATAATTCTTACCTAAATAACTTAAGTTCTGTTTCATGAATAATTTTCAATTCACTTTGTTTTTTAGAAATTCAAGTAAGTTATTTAGGTAAGAATTGTTAATTTTTGTTAGAAAATATTGTCCATGTAGTTGACTAATTGTAAAGGGACTCACCCCCACTTCTCCTAGTGGGAAGGACTAGGTAATTGACCAGGATAATGACTTGGCACAATGCCATTGATTTGAAATAGCCACTGAAAGGAGTGGGGAAAGAATCTCACTTGTATAACTGTTTATAATATTTATAGAATTAGTGTTTGTTTAATACTCAACATCTGAAGATAGTAACTTGTAACTCGGACATTATTTTTTAACATGCTGTACTTCGCTTTATGTGAAATCTTTAATTCTAATTGCTTGTTAATTATTTGAATTTAGTATTTACTGTTTCTAAACAAGGTTCTGACCCACTTCTGTACTTCGCAAGCTGGCGATTCATGCCACGTGAAATGGAAGGATGCACTCTAATTAAAGTTTAATCACACATTTTAGGTTTTGAGAATCTTTTAATATTTATTATTAAACCTGTTAAGAAATTTATACAATTATTATTTCCAAAAGTTTTTTATTTAATCTAAACAATTGACATAAAGCTTATCCTAAAATTACAAAAGTTTCTGTAAAACCATTTTTTGTTCTTTTATTGAATTTTGATTCTGGTAACATCCATGATCACTTATTTCTCCTCCCTGTCTAAATTTTTTTTAAAATAACAACTTTTTCCTTTTCATGATGAATAATATACTACA
The DNA here is from genome assembly GCA_963513935.1 of Aphrophora alni. NCBI lineage: Eukaryota > Metazoa > Arthropoda > Insecta > Hemiptera > Aphrophoridae > Aphrophora > Aphrophora alni. The sequence goes on along the minus strand of OY740765.1, from coordinate 14,784,661 downwards.
CTCACTCCAACATATTCAACCTTCTTTTTTTCTAACACATTTTTATAAAATTTCTCACTGTTCATGTCACCTACGCTACTTTTCGTACCGCTAGCGTCCTTTCGACTCTCTGCAACGCAACTTAGAAAACGGATCATTTACCTCGACTCCCACCAGTTTCGTAGTGTAGACCAATGAGAGTGGGTCTTTTCCATTTATTGCATCACTGAGTCTGTAGATTCCGTTTTCAATGGAATCGTGCATTTCTTGTAAGCACAACCCACACTCTTTTTAAATTGTTCAATTTTAATTTCTTTATTTATTCTTTTCAAATTTGTTTTGTCCAAAGTGTTTACATTTTGTAATTTCGAATGCTACTTATTTAATACTTTTCCAATTAATTATTAATGTGATTAATTACCATTAATACATTTATTTATTGATTGAGGAATGTCCCATGCTTACAAACTATATTACTGAAATGTACATAAGGGAATATATATTGTTTTATTGAATTGTGGTATTGGGTGTTTGATTTTAATTAGAATGATATTAAACTTTGTGGAACTTTTTCCTGTTAAAATATGAATATGTACAAAATGGAATTTGATTTGCAGCACAATACAATAGCTTAAAAGATAAAATAAATAAACAATTAAGTACTTTTGTTTTTTAATTTCACTGTACATTAACAACAGTTTATTTATTTTTTAAAATATTAAAATTCAGTAGGTATTAACAAATTGTGTTAAAACACTTTTTACCATACAATAATGAATCTCTGTTGTTTAAGAAAAGAAAAAAAATTGATTCATTTTCAGGTCTTCAACAGTGTGCAACACAGAAAACAGAGATAGCGGTGTAGCAGATGTAGAAGTATGTCCTTGCAGTCAAACACCAGTGTCAACTCCGGGCAATAAACCTCTTCCTTTAGATATCACTCATTCAGCTACTACACTTAAACGATCTGCTTTAAGTAATTCTCTAATTGACATTCATGACCAATGTGAGTGCCTGTCCAACACATTTGAGTATTAAAAATTAATAGTGCATGTATCAGATAGTTTATTTTGTGATAATGAATGTAGGTACTTTTCTTTCTTTTTTGTTTGTTGTAAAAATGTAAGAAGAGTAGGTGGCTTCACTTAATTTTTCACCACTTAGTGTTTGGAATTTAATATTTTATTTTAGTGTAGTTTAGAATATTAAAATATTTAATAGTTTAAATCTGGATCAAGTTTTATTATGTCCACCATATAGAATAAGAGTATTGTGGTACTAAGCAAATTATTAATACACACTTTCTTATTTAACTACATAGTATTTATATTGTATCTCTAACTCAGAACCTACTCTTCTGATTGATTACTCTGAATTTGCAGGAAGACATAACGGTGTCTAAAGAACCACCTTAAAATTTAACAACTGTCTAAATCCGTTTAAGCTTCTTATGTCTTGAAGTAATCATGTTCTTTAAAAGTTGTATAAATAAATGTTCATTTAATTTAGTAACTTTCAGAGGATGCTACACTTCTATTCTGTAAATATGTATGAAGTACAGCAGATTATTGATTCAATTTAACGATACAAAAATTTGAGCCCCACTTCTCTTCTTTTTTTGATGGAAGAAATACATTAAGCACATTGTATGGGACTCCTGGTCCATCCATTTCACCCCCTAAAATCCCTAACCTTCTTTCATGCATAAAACCACCTCGGAACTACACTCACATTACGCGAATCAAAGCAAATTTCCTTGTGCCATTCTTTTTGTTGTGGTGTGAGAACCTTTGAGACCATCTTGGCATAAATTTTTTTCATGTTGATATCCTCACGCAAAATTTCAGATACAGTGCCTTTGTCAATGTTTATGGGTTCATTTAGACACTAGGTTGGCAGTCTTCTCGAACAATCAGGCTATTTTTCCTTTTTCAGTAAAGAGTGTTCATCATTTTCTACATTCTGACGCCCATCACTGAATCTTTTGTGCCACTCAAAAATACATGTATGAGACATGCAGTCTTCCCCAAAAGCCTCAGTAAGCATTTGAAAACATTTCGTTAGTGTTGTGTTCAGTTTTCCTGAAAATTTCAAATTGATGTGTAGTTAAACTTCTAAACGTTGGATTATTCTGGCACACAACAGAAAACACAACTGCAGTAAACTATGACTATCAATCAACTGTATAGCCGAGAGTTTTAATGATTGTCAAACAGGTTCAGACTCATCCTGGGTCGCTGCCAAACGGCTCACAATCAGTTAGTTCTCGCTGCTTTCTCTAAAAAGTTGTAATGCAGTTTGTTATTTAATAGACATGCCTTTTACATCATTAAATTCATATTATATATTAATTGGCCAGACTGCGCTGATAACAACTCTCTCTCTCTCTCTCTCTCTCTCTCTATATATATATATATATATATATATATATATATTAGGGATGGGTCGATACCAGGTTTTTTTCGATTCTCGGTACCGATACCGATACCTTAAAATCGATTCCCGATTCTCGGTACCGATACCGATACCTTAAAATCGATTCCCGATTCTCGATACTATACCCCCGTCCACCACCTTTTCTCTTTAATAATTAAAGTGTTTATATTATAATTATAACGAAGATGGCCCAATGTTTTACTGCATGTCATACTTTTGATATGCGTGCCTTAGTTTTTAGGAACAAAATTAAATAACAAATGTTTCAACAAATAAATAACACAATTAATTCATACTCAAGGTTAGACTTTTTACAAATTTAAAGTTTATTTAAATTTCTACAAATAAGCTGACAGTATATGCAATAGGCCTATAACATATTATTTTTAAAGAAAGAGAAAAAAAAACATTAATTATAATCAAATACAAGAGTTATATTTTTTAAAAACAAGTTATAGAATAAAGAGTAATTGTTTACTATTTTACTGTCACTTTTTTTTTATCCATACAAATATCAGTAAAAGGCATTATAAACATGTAAGTTTTAGTTTATAAATTTGTAGAGGTCGGTCAGGATTAACAACAAAAAAAAAAAAAACAGTTTTTTGTAAAAATCGATTGGTTAGGAAAAAGATTTATTAACTCTGTTGGTTTTAAATTAAATAATTTCATGAGTCTATTTTATATATATATTATATTATATTATAAAAACAATAACTTCGTGAAAAATAAAAATTTCCAATTATAATAACTGTATCTGAATAAATATATAATGTTAAATGAGAAATATTTATAATGAAATAAAAATAATAACATTACTTAAAAAACAATATAGCCTAGCTAAGTCTGGACATTTATAAACTAATATTTACACAAACACTACACACTACACTAACTTTATAAATAGAAACATAAGATTGTTAAATGATTAATAACTCCTTACTTATTTATTAATTGGAAACAGGATCTTATTATTAATACTAAAACAAGATTTAAGTCATTGACTGCTAGTGCTAACACAGCAACACTTAACACTTCGAACGTGAAAAAGAATTTGGCTTTGAAATGGAATGAATTAATTCATTAACACATTAAACCCTATGGGCGCTAACAGGGCTTATATGCATAAATACTGGGCATTTTTGCATTAATACAAAAAATTATTACTTTATTAGTTTTAATCAAAACACCACAAACTATACATCATTTTAAAGAGGAAATCAAGAGCTTTAAGAAAATATAATATGTTATAAGGTAATTGGAATTTTAAAAATAATAAAAAATAAAAAAACAATAAATATTGTAAAAATAAAAAAATAGCTACATTACTATTATGCTAACCTAGGCCTAGGCCTAACACTATCTTCATAAACTTGACCATTATCACCAGATTCATTTGGCCTATGAGAAAACTTTACTTTCTTATTACTTTGACCATTTTGTGTATGACTAGATATATTATTGCTGGTGGAAGGACCTAAACTGTTGTATTCTTCCTCACTAACCTAAAAGTTGGTATCCTCAAAGTTTGGTGGTTCGGCAAACAGGTCAACAAATTCATTATCAGAGCCAGCATCGTATACAGGATCACTTATTCTTTCATACTAGACCACAGAAGATGGTTACGATTGTCATTGTCATCAAAACTAAGATTATAAATATTATAATCACCATCATCTACCATCAGAGTTTGACAACTCGGAACGAATCATTCGAAGTGTGTGTCTGTCTAAATAATCACTCATTTTCACAGTTCATTACACTATACTACACTAAATGACTAAAACGACAAATAAAAATATTGCTTTGGAAACAATAAACACATTTATTAGCGTACAAATCACATAGAAAGCTCACTAGCAGAACGTAAACAATGACGCGGTAAACACAGCATAGACGGCTGAGCTCGACTCAGACAGCTGACATCGTGCTAATGCGCTATTCGTCTGAATAATATTTTCTTATGACTAAAGAGCTGACCATAGAGTAAAAACTGCTATTTTACTGAAAGAATATGAATTGAAGAGCAATTACTATACATCAAAAGATATTATTACGCTAAAAATAACGATGTACCGAATTAACTAGCGATACCCGATATATACTCGGGCTTCGTTTACAACGGCATTTGCTGTACCCCGACCTATACTCGGGCATAGGGTTCAATGCAATGTGTTAATTGTAAAAAACTCTCATGTAACGCAGTAACGGAACACAAAAACAAAGACATAACAGGGTTATAAGCCTTACGCTGTTACAAAAATAACAGGCACGCATGCGCACTTCATAATTTTACAGTTTTCATTTCATTTCTCATACTATCAAGGTCAAGAATAGGTAACGGTTGCATACCGTTCAATCAGTTAAATCTGTTACAAAAATAACATGGAGACTAGAGAAACATGTTATTTGTGTAACAGATAATTTCTTGTAACACTGTTATTTAAGCTGTTACGATAAATAACGCCCATCTCTTAATAACTGTGGCACATTTACTTCGTCGTGTTAATTTAGCAGATAACCAAGTACAGTAACATTACCATATGCATTTTAATTTCAGACGAAAACAAAAAAGCATCTTAAAACCAACGTACTTAATCGCATTACGTTATGACAGTTTTTATTAAAACTATCGCGGGATCAGATAATCCGAACGGCCACGAAAGATTCCGTAGATACTCGACTCTCGAGTAGTATTCCTGGACGATGACGCACTTAACGTACAACTTGACCATTCCCCGTATTCATTCGTCAAATGATGTAGTTGTTTTAAGAATGTTGGGCGATTCAACTGTATGCTGCATACGAGAAATATCGAACAAACTTTGCAAATTACAAAAAATCGTAATTTGTAAAGACTAAAATGAGTTGGTTGAATAAATAGTATGGCAAACAAAGCATGTTTATTAAAACCAATAGGCCTAGAGCCTAGTAGATTTTTAGTTGTTTTCACAACTAACTTGAACTGCAAAGTTACGTTAAAAGTCTAAGCCTTAAACAATTTTATTTAGGCAAATCCAATTTTTTATTAATAAACGTTGAAAAATTTGTTTAAAATTTTTACATTAGCCTGTTTATGTATTAATTTAATTCCTCTTAAATTGACACCTTGGTACCGACTTTCAACCATCGGTTCTTGATACCGGTACTTCGGCTTAAGAATCGGTGGTATCGGGAATCGGTACCGAGAATCGACCCATCCCTAATATATATATATATTAAACAAAATTTCCTTCCTGCTCAACCAGAGTTACCTCCCAAAAAACAAATTCACAGTTACCATTTTGCATTTGCTATAAGTTACATTTAGTTATTTTTTGTATACAGGATGTCTGAAATAAATGGATAAAATTAAGAGTGGATTCCTTCTATAAAAATAATTTAAAAATTCCACAAACATAGGTCGGAAAATACTTTTTTCTATCCTGTCATATGGTTTTTCTAAACCCAATTTATAACTTTGGAAATGGATGTTATATTGATTCAGGATTTGGTATAATTTTTATACCTAGGTTTTGGTAAATTTTTTTGTAACATTTTACCTGTATGAAAAAATGAAAACTTTCCAGTTTAAAATTTGTAGTGTTGGATATCTTTAAAACCATTAACAATAACAAAATTGTATGAGGGAAAATATTTTTCTCTTTTCAATAATGAATACAGGATATATTTTTCAAATATCTTTGAACTACATTAAAACTGAAGATATCATTATGTTTGTCATAAAAAATATATATATTTATATTTTGTCTTTTGTAAATTTTGTTTCTTTCAAGATATTTATTGTAGAAAAATTTTAAGTCGCCATTTTGAAAATGCACAAAATAACATCTTTTTAAATACCAAATTGTATATTGGTAAAAGGTTATATTAAAAAGTTATAACACAAATCTGAACATGATATCATATCCATTTCCAAAGTCTTTTTTCTTTTCTTAGAAAAAACAAAGACAGAAAACAAACTATTATTGGCATTGTTTACATTAACTTTTTATGCAATTAATCCACTCCGTGTATTTAATAATTTTCTCTCTGTATTTTAAGGACAACCTATATTCATTTAAGTTCTCCTAGTACCACAATGATGTTTGTTTTGTTATGGTGGACTCAAAGGATTTTGTCTAATAGAACTTATACTACACAGTTCTTTATATTGTAATTTGTTTACATTTTAAAGCTTGTAAGAAGCATTTATTAACACAATGGGTCCATCGATCGTCCTCCAAGTTGGTTCTATCTAGTAGAGTTTCAAAATTAATCACTTGAGTGTGAAGCATCTCTTTCATATATTGAATTGTTGTTTGGGTTCCATAAACAACTAGTCACTGTATGATGGCTATAATATAAAATATTTTGACATTCCAACCCGTGAAAAACATTTGCAATTAGAGCAGTTTAGTTATTTATTTGTTTGATTGTAAACAAAGATCTTCGACACCTTTTTATTTGTATAGTAATTTGTTTACGTGTTTAATAAATTGGGTTAATAACTGTTTTGTTAATATGTAATTTAAGAAAAATTGAGGCTTATGTTTTGCTGTAAAAAACAGTATCATTGTATTTAATTACAATGTATAACTTTGTTTAACTTAATAATTATTTTGATGCTTATATATTTAATTTAATATAAATACAAATTTTGAATCTACAGCCATTTTATATTTCAAATATTCAAACAACGAATAATGTGTGAAGCGATTGAATAAAGAAGAATTCAGATTTAAAAGAAAACTATTACATATGTTAATTGTTGAGTGGAATACAGTAAATGGTTAAACACTAATTTACATCAATGAATATATCTGGGGCTTTTAAATTAAGTATTTTTGTGATCCACTTCTTCTATGATGGCAATATGACACTCTTTGAAATAACTGACTAGATGTTAATTTAAATACAGGATCATTCAGTAAAACTTATACCATTTTAATTTAACATTAAACATTATTAAGCAGACAAATTGCATAAACTGCATCAAGTCTATAGAAAAACTCTGAGAGATTTAAATAGCTGGCAATAGATGTCATTGTGCAGTTGCTATAGTGAGATATTATATTTATTTGTTTACTTACCTTGTATAGGTGGAAAACCTTTATCATTTTTGTTGGATAGTAAATATTTATTTTGCTCAGAAATTATTTAAAACTGAAATTAATCAATAGAGAAAGATTAGGAAAATAAAAAGAACTCATTTAAAGTAAATGTTGGAAATAACATCCTCTTGAGGTCAAATATAACTCCACCCGTCGTTTCCATGTTTTTAGATTTTCCAAGAAGTGTGTTGATGTCAATATCGTTGATTTCTTGAGTCATATTCTCTTGAGGATGTTTATATGTTTTAATATCTGTCCTTTAAAAAACTTCAAAGATTAAATAAAACCACAAGTATTGAGGTCGAACAATCTGAGTGATTACAGATTTATTTTAAATAATATGGTCTCCAAAGAAACTGGTTATGAGAGACATTGACATACCGGATGTGTGGAAAGTTGTACCATTCTGCTGGAAGTAGCCTTGTGTTAGCTCAGTGTCATCAAGTTCCATGGATATTGATCCATAAACCTCACCGTTAACATTTTCATTTACAAAAATAGACAAACAATCCGAGCGGCAGATATCGTGGAACAATCTGTTTCCGCCAAGTTTTGTGAATCTAGACAAGTGAAATCACACCGCATCTGTAAACTGTGTGATGGAAAAAATGTCCAGCCTCAAACTTTAATGATCCTGGATCAATTGGTAGTACTAAACTTTTTTCTGTTTATCTGAATTTTCAGTTATTGCATGATATGAACTTAGTAGGGCCGTAATTTTGATTTCTTGGCAGCTCTGTGGCATATCTCATAAGATTTGCTAGTCTCTTTACTTAATCGGTGCAGGAATTTCTGTGGAGAATGCAATAAACGATTTCAAACATCTACCAGCTCTCTTGGCGCATTCCTTTTTTCCTTTGACTGAGAAGGAAACCAGTTGTTTCCAGTTCCAGAGTCCGTGTGATCATTAAAATGGTAGCATCTGTGGAACATCCAAACATCAAACTCAATACCAAAGTCTCTTTGGGTAGCAACCAACGAGTATGTAATCTAGTATTTTTTCACATAAAAACATCCGATCTAGAAAATAGTGCATGTTTGCCAACTAACACATAGCAACCGCTACACTAACATCTTATTGGTAGCTGTTTTGAATCTCCCAGATTTTTCGTACAAATTTGTTGCAGTTTTATGTAATTTGTGTGATCAATAAATGTTTTGTTTTTTAGAAGGAGAAGTACTTTATGCACTGAGTGTGGGACTCCTGAATCCAGGTTACCGATTAAAAAGCTAAATCTCCACTTCGTGCAATCTCCATCCTGGTACCGCTTTCAGCATTACTTAGGGGTGATGCCTTTGACATGCTCCTTCCAAACCATCAGTACTTAAGACTTATTTACCATTTATCACCCTCTATGATGCAATAGGACAGACTTCAAGAAATTTGTTCTTGCCTGATAAAATGCTTCATTCTTCAACGTTTCATTACTCAGCACAAGCGAACATTTAATTCCTTTTCAGGTCTTCCCTATCCAGCTGTCACGTGAGACAGTGGAAGAATGTGTGGTCTACAGTGTTTTCTTCCCTACAATTTTCGCAGTTAGGGCTCTCTCTAAACTTGAAGCTATAGAGCTATGTACCAAAATCTCTGTGACTGCTTGAGTGAATTAATAATTCGATGCTCCTAACTTTAATATTTATCTATATCCTGATATCAGGTATTATTTGTCCATAGTCTCTTTCCTCAGTTCGTTGAAGGATGTTTCTCTTATTTCTACACTCCTAGCACGCTCCTTGACCAAGTGATCTCATGGGGGAACCCCAATCAAATCCACAGCGTCCCCTGTGGGAACAGTTCTGTTTGCACTTATCGTAATGATTGCTGTTCTCCTCTGAACCGTAATTATCAGGTGATGGTACTTGGCCTGCCTCATTTCTCAACTATACTTCTTACATGCATTTGCATGTTCTCGTCAAAGAAAACTTAGATATTTAAGGTGCTTTTTGGTCCCAATGTCCGAATCCCCAACTTTAATATTTTGATTAGGGTTTAGCCGATACCCAATACTTGGTTTCGGAATTGACCGATTCTATAGTATCGGATTCTGATATTATTTGAGCAAAAAATACCAATGCTAAAGACCAATACTCGAGAAATACTTTCTCCTTTCCATCTTTCTACTTCCCCTTCATATATTGATAGTTTTTGTGATTGGTTAATTTCCTAAACTGCCATTGAATAACAAAAACCAATACTTGAGTTCTCCCCACAGTATTTCTTTCATCCGCCTCCTCACTGATATTGAGATTGAGATTTGAGAGAATCTAATTCCAATAATAATCTTGTTTAATGCTTTAAATAATATTGAATCCCCAAACACCTTACAGTGTGTTCATAAAAATGTATCAGATTTCAACTCAATAATCAATAATTTTTATATATTACTTAACATTTTTGTACAGATAATTAAATAATGAACTATTTAGTCATTTATTTAAATATCACAAAGTCGTTGTCTCTTCAGACTTATAGTGGTATCATCATCATACTGAATTAGACCACCAATTCTAATACTGAAGTGTAGATTGTTTATATAGAGAAACAATATTGAACCTAAAATGGGTCCCTGTGGAACTCCATAATTTAGGTCAATTAGATCGGATAAAGAATTTCTAACCTGGACCATTTGTTTTCTATTTGTCATGTATAACTTTCGTCAATCAATTGGCAGGCCTCTGATCCTATATACTTCTAATCTATTAAACACTAGGTGAAAGTCTACATAGTCAAAAGTCTTAGACAGTTCCAGAAATATACGAAGTTCCTACTTCCTTCATGATACACCAAGTTAGTATTTCAGAGTCCTCCGATTATTTGGGCTTCTCCATCAAGACCAGCCTAGCAACTTTCCCTTCAATGAGGAAGTATCCTTCGTATAAAGCGGGTTGTTTAGTATATTTGCAAACTCCAGGGTTTTCTTCTCAGCTATAATTCTAATAATTTCCACAGAGACCATATCTGGTACTGGGACTTTTTGGATGTAATCTTCTTTATTTCTGTCACCACTTCCTATAAGGAGAAAGATGTTACATCCCTCGTCTCCACTTCTGGCTATCTCTAGTTGATACTGGCCTGGTCGAGAAAAGTTTTGCAGCAATCCTTATTCGTGCCCCCTCTGTGAATGTTACTAGAGGTAGGCTCCACAATTTCTTGAGGGGTATTTTATTTTATAAGCTAGCCCCCTGACATCTTGGATTATCGTATATAATCAGAAATGGGTTGGATATTACCTCCAGGAATAGAATATGTATACTCAGAAGACTTATAGTGCGGTTTTATGATGTTAATTTCAACCTTGAATAGATTTGTACAGATTTAACAACAAATTTTCATACCAAAATATACTACACTAAAAGCTAGTGATGACATTTGTTAAAATAAAAACTTCATACATAAAACAAACTTATGAAAATAACTAACTAATAAATAGGACTTTTCCCAGATGCCTATTAAGAGTGAATCATAAAAGAAAATTGTATTGGAATTGTCTTACCATCGTAAACAGTCTAAATTTTCAAGGCATTACAGTCATTTTGAGGATAACCTAATTTTCGAACACTGTGACGCACTAATATACCTAGTTATTGTGATTTCATTTATATACAAAGGTTTTTTTATACATGTATACATTAACTTTTAAATTTGTATAACACCATTGTCATAAAAATAGTATCTTTCATCACTAGGACCAAAAGTGAAGCTTTTCGATACAAGCTCAAGTTTAACAGCCGAGGCCAGAAAATGAGCAACGATCGAAAAGCTTCTTTTGGTCCTAACGATGAACTATATTTTTCGTCATACTGCAAACAATATAAGAAAACAATTTTCACAAAAACTAGAATGTTATAGCCTATTTACCTTCAAAAGTTTGCATAAGTTGCACAACTTTAGCATCTCAATGCATGTATTTAAAACAGCTGTTTTTGAAGCAATATGACGAAAAAGTGAGAGGTCATATTTGTACACATTGTACTTTTACTTTCAAATTTGTATAACAACATTATCATCAAAAAAGTTATTTTGTGTACTAGTGTGTCTCCTATATGAAAGTGAGATTATTCATAAAATATCCGTAATACTCAGGATATTTTAATATTGTGTTTATAAGTCACTAAATTTAATTAATTACACACAATCGTTGCTACTCTATATCAGATTAATAATTAATTTTAATATTTTTAATGTTCTAGAAGTGTACCTTTTAATTTACTTTAATATATTTTTTTAACTATTTTGTTTGTGTATAGTGTTAAATATTATATTTTTAATTCTTACATTTATTAATTTGTAATTATATATTTATTAACATAAACTAGGTTTGATGTTGTAAAGTTAACATGTATTTGTGAATTGTTTGTATATTTTTTTTTTATGTACTTGTGTTAGATTAGTGCAAAGGTCTTCAAATAATGAGATGGAGAATCTAGTCAAAATAGTAGAAGGTGACATTAGACTTGGTCTGTCAAGTAATTCTGCAACCTAACACACAAAATAATATAAAATTTAACCCTGCTGGTGGCGCATGTTAATTCACTTTGGTTAAAAATTAATAAAAAATATTATTTTAATACAAAACCTAACTTATAATATATCATTTTTCTCAGAAAGATTCATAGAATTTATATGTATAATTTTTTTTTTTAACGGTTTTGGAGTAAGTATGTTAGATGTCGAAAAATGAAGTTAACATTTTTCAGAAAAACCTGTATCATCCAAAATCAATAGCTTACCACCTTTTTTCAAGATATACAAAAGTTTTGTATAATATTTGTGAATATATTTAGAAGAAAAAAAATTAATTTGTTACATTTTCAAAAAAACAAAAATTGGTTTACGAAAAAAGAGAAATTGTTAGGCTTATTTTCAAAAATTCATCAAAAATAGTAATATTTATGAAAAACACAACTTCTATATATCATTATATTCAGAAAGGTGCATAGAATTTAGCTGTGTAGTGAAAAAAATGTTAGATGTAAAAAATTTGGAGTTATGTCAAATAGCAAAAGATCTGAAAGTAATGGAGGTAAGAATTTCACAGAAATGGTAATCTACACCATACAATTTTTTTTTTGAATTTTTTCAAGTATTATTAGAGATTTGTAATATATTTGTGGATAAAAGTTGCTAAAAGAAAAATCAATTTATAAAATTCTCATTAGACATGGTGAATTTTTCCGTAAAAGGTGAAAATTTGCTCAAAAGATTGGCATATCTTCAAAAATTCACCAAAAATATAATTATTATTCAAAACCCAAGTTTTTATTATCTATGTTCTCAAAAAGATACATAGATTTCATGTGTATAATGCAAAAATTTTAGATGGAAACATTTTAGAGTTATTATGTACGGAATCAACAAAATTACCCTGTAACCGAGGCAAAATTCCACAGAAATAGGTATATACTAATTAAAAAAATTTTATAGATAGGCCTATATAAATTTATAAACATTTTGCATACATTTTGGTAAAAACAATCAATTTATAAAATTTTCATTAGACAAAATTATTTTTATATGTAAACACATGGAAATTTGATAAAAAGGTAGACCAGATTACATAGCCTATCTCTAGACAGCCTCAGTACTTGATAAGTCTGACAATAACATTCACTCAAAACAATAATTCAGATATTATAATTTGAATACACAAATTATAAAAAATAAATAAAACATACCTTCAAAATAACAGAAATAATCCCAAGTCACGCAGAACACCTATCACAATCCGTTATTTTACTATACAAACAAGCCTGAGTTAAACGGTAACTTGCAAGTCAGAAATATAACCTAAAACTAAAGGCGTAAAGAGTGGTACCAACTGAAAGATCTAAACTTCATCTTCCTAATAGTGTAAAGATCGGTTACAAAATATCAATGTAAGTAATTGATATTTCATATTTAGTAAACTGCACCGAAAGAAAAATGAGTCTGGTTCGGTTTGGTTACTACTTTGGTAAAATAGATATATCTCGTGATCTATGACAGATAGAAAGGTTTGGAAAGCACAGATCGAAAGAGAAAGATGTGATCTACAGAACAGTGTTAAGGTCGACCTGTTTGACAGAAAATAGATTTGTGAACATCTGAGAAAAAATGGCGTCATTTCTACTTACAACCGCGCAGTTCAAATCTTTGATTTTACTCATAAAAATATGCAAACTTTAGCAATTTTTTTAATATTATTTATAACTTTTGTGGTTTTTTTCCCATGATTATGCATCTATGGAACATTAGCTTTCCAACGGTATTTTATTTATTGCGATAGGACGATTCTACGTGGGCGAAATGTTGAATTGCAAAATACATGTTTTTGGGACGTTAGACTAAACCATGCGTTGAAAATCGACTCGCTAGCGGGTCGAGTGCCACTCATAGGGTTAAAACACTATTCATTTTAAAACAATGCTTCAATGTTTTATAAAATAATCATTAAAGAATATTGCATTTGTATTTAATATGATAAGTCTGTATGAGTTATTGAAGTTTTAAGTCCTTTCATCATGTCAGTATTCCTTGAAATGTATAAATTATAACCTTCAGGTAAGTAACACTGCTAGAACTAGTTAACTGTCGCCTTACTTGACCTAGTATAACATTATAACAACTACAGATTGATAATCCTTACATACATTTTTACATCAATAATTGGAGTCAAACTGTTTTTCTGTCAGAACATTGGGGAAGAGGTCCTTCTTGCGATCTCCATCAGATAAATTGGAACGTTGGTTGTAAAGACAAATAATTACAATTTCCTCTAACTTCACCAATAGATGAAGAGTAATATATATTTTTTAAATTTCCTTTAGTTCATTCTGTTCAGCAGATCAATTGTCAGACTTAAAAAATAGTAGAAAGTAATACAAAATCATTGAGCAAAAATTATTGTTACAAGAGCTTTAAAGGTACACTGTGACATATACAGATTGGTGAATAAAAATATGTTTTTCCATAAAACTTTTTTCTAAAAATTATATTGAAATCAAACCTGTTATTTTTTCTAGAGAATAATATTTTCTATCGACATGAACAGTAGCATTAAAAAAAATATATATAAAAAAAAAACCCAAGTTAAAATTTTGAAATATTTGACAAAATGCAATATTTCAATGTTTTTATAAACCCAAATAGCGTTTGAAAATTTGAGTAACTATATGTAAATGTAAATAAAGTAAAATAAATTCATTAAAAAAATAATAAGTATAATACAGTAGCGCCTAAAAAAACACAAAATACTGATTGTTTGTTAGATTGCACTGAAAATCTAGATTTATACCACTCAGACTTTAAGTTTTGTTTTTCTTTCATTATTCTAAGAGAAAATATATAAATATTTTAAAAATCTTTTTTTAATGGGAAAATTTAAACAAAATTTTTATAGCTCTAAATTTATGAAAAAATTGAAATGGCTGCCTTTTTACATTATTATACTTTTTAAATAAAATATGTAATCTTATTTGGTTAAAATTGGATAAGTAGATTGTGTGATTTAACAATATTTTTGTGAAATAGCTATTTCCAAGAAGTTGCTACCTTTTTCTATTTAAAATAAGTCTCAAAATAATCAATAAATGTTTTATTATGTAATAATATCGTTCATCTCATATATTTTTTAATTAATTTAATAAATTATTAAACTATGTTTCCTGTTATGGATGCACACGTAGTGGATAGAATAGAGACGGGATTGCTGTTACTACTGCTGGCGTCGCATTTGATATGTGGGGACAAAAACATCTGTTATCTCGTCTTCTATTGATTGGATTTTAATAAAATAGGTTTAAAATTTTTGTTAAAAAATGTATTATATATAATACATATGAAGGTAGCACTTTCAGCAGAATGTTTCTTGTTATAGTAATTAAACATTTTTTAAATTATTCGAAAAAAGGTCAAAAACTATATTCCTTTTTAATCATTAAAGTAGAGATAGAATCTACAATTTTTTGCTTTACAAGATTAAATTTGGAGTACTATCCAACAAATAATTGCTATATTCTGGATTTTCACCTATAAAGTCCCAAATTTCCAACCCAATTACTCAATTTAAAAAAGTTATTTGGGTTTAAGAAAAAATATTGAAATTTTGTTAAAGTATTTTGAAATTGTAAAGTTGGGTTTAATGGGTTTTTTTTAAAGTAGCAACTGTTAATGTCAATTGAGAATATTATTCTCTACAAAAAAGTATTAGGTTTGATTTTGATATCACTTTTGGAAGAAAAAAAAAGGTTAAGGGGGAAAAACTAATTTTGTTGTGTTTTTCCAAATACATTTTTGGTTCTAGACAAGGAGCACACATTTAACTCCATTTAAGGTTAAATTTAAATTTTCGTTACAATTTTTAGTGTATATTGACATAAACCTATTTTTAATTAGTTATGTTGACTGTTTAAATTTTACAAAACTTATTGTTGTGAATCAGTATTACTTATCCTAGGACTATAACCACTGGTGGAATGATGGGTAAGGTCCATAGTCTATAACCCCCAAAATCTTGATTACAATTATATGAATTACCCCCCATTTACTGTTTTTCCTTTTCTTCTACTATTAATAAATCAGGACTTCCTCCAATGTTTCTAATATGTCCTTCAATTTCAACAAAGCTTTCGTCATATTCCTCATCACTATTGCTGCACTCATGCTCACTACCCAACCAATCTAAAATATTCTCTTCAAATTTAGGCTCAGTACTGTTATTAAAATCCATTTCGATTAATTACACACAAAGAAAACAATAAATACTTCACAAAACCTAACCGGTAACAATGTAGTATATGCCGTTACATAGTTATAGAACGAAAATTCTCCATGACTCGTTTTAACACCTGAGAAAAAAATAACATGGAAATAATGTTACTGCAAATAAAGGAAGCAGTAAATAAAACAAAAACTTATTGATTCGTTAAATATAATTGTTTCTGAAATCGAATAGTACAGTTAAAAAATAAATAGTAATAAGCTAAAAAGTGTTGCACAATTACGAGAATACTTGTAGTTGTGAATCTGGTCCAAGCGTCGCCACTACGAGTAAATTTGTAGATGTGCATGAATGAGTTAAGAGAGTCTTACTTGCATAAGTTTATTAGTACCCCAATTTATTTTTTAAGGTTGTTCTTCAAAGTCACACATGAAACACACTGTTTATACTTTTAGGGAAATGTGAGTGTAAGAGTGTTTCAAATTACACACAACATTTAACTCTTGTTTTAATATTGGAAATAAGATTTGTAAAAGTGCATATTATTAGATATTATTTGATGGGATGAGATATTATGTTTAAACATGTAGGATATTTAAGGAATAGTTTTTGGACAGCTTATTTTTGTAAGAAAGTGTTTTATAGGATCCTCACAAATAATATTACAAATATTTCCATTAAAGTTGTTAAAAGTTTCTTTTTAAAACATTCTTTCTTTATTTTATGTGTTAAGAAGTTTGTAGACCATACTTATTAGAGTTTAACATTAATCTTCATAACAATTATAATTCTTCTTCTATTAATATTTAAACATTTGTTCATTGTGTTACATTAAGTATTAACATATATGACATTTCCCTTTTAGAAATCCATTCAAAAGAAATTAGTTAATTGGTTTAAAACACAAACAAATATTTAGTCATTACATATTTAATCTTAGTTCTTAATGCCGGCATCCAGCACTAAGTACCGCCAATGAACCGATGTCCATTAAAAATTACCGTCGATGAACCTAAGTCCATTAAAAATCATCATTACAAACAACCAGAGATTTCTGTTCGATAATACACATGCGAGTCCACTCCCATTGACAATTCTTTGCAACGACCTCTTGATTGTTTAGGTGTTGCGCACTAGAATAAGATGTGCCCCAACATCTCTTCTGTCTTACTGCAGCCAGTAAACAATGGTGAATCTCACAGATGAAAGCATTAAAGGTATTGTCATAGCAAATGATACCACACGTTATCATTGGACACTTCTCTGTACATCTAGGGTTCCTTAGGTTTCGGTTGAAAGCTGAATAAGGCCTCCCTGGTAGTTAGTTCTCTTTATTTTAATGTTCATTACTCCAGGATTACTGTATAGCACCATTTTTACCAATAAATTGTTAATACTGCTAAAATAAATTTGGAGACATTATATCTGCACATCTTGCCATTACATCTGCTACTTCATTCTTCAGCACACAACATTGGGCGGGAATCAATTGGAATGCAATTTGATTGCTTTTTTGTTGTTGTTTACAGAGTAAGGACTTAATGTCCTATATCCTGAATACATAATCAGTCAATATGAGACCACCATATAGTTTGCAAGGCAGAACTGGAGTCCATTAGTACACAAATATCTTTCCAATTGTAAGATATAC
This sequence comes from Aphrophora alni, assembly GCA_963513935.1. Taxonomy (NCBI): domain Eukaryota; kingdom Metazoa; phylum Arthropoda; class Insecta; order Hemiptera; family Aphrophoridae; genus Aphrophora; species Aphrophora alni. Next base: position 14,766,803 of record OY740765.1, on the reverse strand, counting down.
AGTTAGAGCTGAATTGATCGCTAAGAGTTCTTCTACACTTACACAGGCAGAGTAATATTCTTTGGTTTCTTGGTTCTGGTATGCTGTGCCTGCTTTACTGTACATGCGATCCGATTAACCATCCATGAATATTTTTATATTTTTTTCATAATTTGTATAAATCATTTCTAATGGTTCTATTTTCAACCGCACCACATTTTCTTTCATCATGAGTTTCGAAGGTAAATTCTTCTTTGTTAATACACTGCAGCACTCTCTCTGTGCATATTAGGGGTGAGACGATTCACGATTATGATTATTTTTATTAACAGTAATTAGCGATTATACTGTGAAATTCAGTCGAAATGCATGAACTGTCAAGTTGTGACAAGCTACTAAAAAGCACACATACGAGTGTTATGTGAAATACAACATCAAAGACACACTAAAAGCATTATAAATAATTATACTCTCAAACGAAATTGAGAAACTACTTACGAAATTGAGAAACTACTTACGAAATTGAGAAACTACCAAAATAAAACTCAAATCTTAGTACAAATATGTAATGAATTTATTTGTATATATGTTTGAGAAATTATCAAAAGGCTCGTCTTCAAATTGTACTTACAAAAACAGTCCAACTACAACAGTTAGCATCATGACTCAATAAATGCTAGTGTTATACTGCTTCACAGTAATGAACTATGGTATGCAGGCCTATAGTTTTGTTTACTAATTTGGGTTGTGCATTTAAATAAACATTTTGTAAACAATTATTTTATGTTTATTATTATTACCAGTTGGCATAAATCAAGTCTAATAAATAAATACTGCAGTGTACTTGTAATTTTAAAATATTGGTTTCTTTTTGCATTAAGGCAATATAAAATATTTATTATTCGTTCCAAACTAAAGATAAAGTTAATCCACATACTGTACTAGTGTTTTTTTTTTTTTTTTAATTGTCAGTATAGTTTTTTTAAAAATAATAAACCTTTCATGATGTATAGTTGTAAGTTTTAAAAAACATGAAAGTACTTTGTTGTTTATTCGATTTATCTTTATAATAGCACTCTGTTGCAAATCCAACTTTGTTTCATTAAATACCTTTATTTTAACAAAAAAAGTTACACAAAGTTTTTCTAATTGTCGATATGTGTTTCCAGCAATGTTGCCAATCATTATATAAGTACGTAATTCTATTATCGTATTCTCCACAGCTTCGATACCAACCATTGATTGTTAATCGAATTTTTACTATACCGTATATTAAGTTTTAATATAAGTTTACAAAATAAGACATAACTTTTTAACTGTGCAATGTACTTAAAATAAGGTAAAAAAAATTTTTTTAATAATTTCTGAACAATTTTTATTTATATCCATCATTACTAATTTAGTCAAAAATCTATTTTTGGGCACCATATTGCCAAGATAATGATGAGTATTCCTAGGTGTTTTTTGCGCAGTGACAAAACATTTTGGTGCAAAAATCAGCTGTCCAAAAATTACTTTTAGAACTTTAAAATGCATAAATGCTCTATACAATATTTTTGAATTGAGTGTGATAGGAACTGTGTCCTGCATCTAGTTGTAGGAGAGAAAGCTCAGAGACGAGGCAGTGTAGGCTCTCTGGATTCAGGCATGTCTGTATCCTTCCAGTCTAATTGTGCAAGTACAGTAAGCAGAGATTCATCTCCGCAGAATATATATAACAAGGCCCAAGCCAAACACCCAACTCATCAGCAGTCTTTCTTAGGCAGCCTTTTTGCAAAACGAGAACGAAAGACATCTAGACAAGAAGATAATCCTCCTACTCAATACCGCAGTACTCAAGTTTAACATTTGGAGAAAAGGGGATCAGTCTCCTATTTTACAGTTAATTTTTTTAGAAGAAAGAGTTGTGCGACTGAATTCCAAACTAAATAAACTTGTTGAACCATCCACCTAATGATGTAAAACGTTCAATTAATTTTGTTTGTAGTTTCTGATATGTATCAAAAACTATAAACAATTTACATATATATGATGATGATATGTTTCTAAACTATATATGATGATGATGATGTATATAATGTCACTAGAAATACAATAAACCATAAATTGCCTAAATTAAGCAACAGTGGTAAACTTGCTAACCAAATGGGCACATTTGGCATCAACTCTCCTTGCCTGAATTGTGTATTAAATAAATCGAGGAGAATTACACTAAGCGAAACTATTTATTCTCAGTAAATATAAAACTCTTTTCTGAAAACAGTTTCTAATACTTAAAACTCAAATGTATACAAATATTTTTTTTGTCATTTCTGTTATATTTTATATGCAACACAAATAAATTAAAGTTTCAGTATTTGAAACTTAAGATAATTAAAATACAGTAGATACTATGTTAATAGTTTTATAATTGATGTTCTTTAAAGTATTCGTTAATGAGTTTTGTAAGATTAATATATTATATATTTCCACAAGTTAACATATAATTTGTTTAACTCTTATAGATTGAAAACAATTTGTTTTGTTTTTTGTAGATTGAATTTAAATATATATATATAGTTTTTCATTTGTGTGTATATTCTTCAAATTAAAAATATGTAGTAGACTCACAACTCCTCAGTACTATCTGGCCTAAACAGTAGTGTGAATAATATTAATTTGGATCTGTAAATATTTATAACCTCAGTACACATTCTTTGTACTTTGTATATCGATAATAATTACAGATCCTTGCCTTTGGAATTGCTTTATTGACAGAGATCACCTTAGTTTTGTAAATGGTGTGTACAATTTTTTTCCATGTCTGTACAAGAATATTATTTAACACTCTGTTCAGATTTTATTGGTGCGATCTTATTTCTTCATTTTTATTTATGACCCGTTGTGTAAATTTTATGACTGTTAAATATGAATGACAAATGTAAGAAAGTGGTGGTGAAATGGTTGAAAAACTTTATTCAGTAAAGAGACTACATCTCGGAGAATCAGCCAAAAACTTTTTTTTTTGACCTAGGAATCTATAAAATACCTTAGGTGTTTGGAAAAAAAAAATCATATAAAGCCTGAAAAATGGTGGACAAAACAAACAAATAAAACTGTTATAAAGGTGAGAAAACTATACAGAAAGGCAAATTGAGGAGGTTTTATATTATGGCATGACATATTTGAGGGAACAAGATTTGCCATATTCGTTCATTGCTCAAAGGAAAAGGTGTGCAGTTTAAAAAATGAAGATGAAGACTTCACTAGTAGTGATGGGTGTTTAAACAGATAGAAAAAAAGACTTTGGTGTTTACAGATAGTGACATGACTTTATCTCCAGACAAAACTGCTGTTACAGAGTTTTTAAATCTTATCTTTAAACCCCATCCTTTTTAAACCTTATTGAAAAGAGGGAAATTTCCGGTGAGCAACTGTAAACTTGTGATGAAAGAGGACGAAACTATAAAATATTGTCAATGAAAATCCATGCATCGAAACAGGAAGCTGTGGTGTCTGGATAAAAATCCAGGTTGAAGTTAACCATTATTAGAAATTTTTTTAAAAACAACTGCATTTAAGAACCTAAATTGAACAATGCAAAAATTTTTTTCACTGTGATAAGGAAATCAGGAAAAATCAAAGATTAACAGGGAAATTTTTTACTTATGGTTTCAAAAAGAATTTTGACAACACTCCTTCACACTCGGCTAATGACGAATTGAAAGATGGAGATATAAAAGTGTTGTTTCTACCAGAAAATATAATGTCCCTTTGTCTGCCAATTGATCAAGGTGTCCGTGAAGGAAAAAAAGACCGGCTTTGGCCCTTTTAACTATCTGATACTGACGATTGATTGATGACAATACATACTGCCTGCCCACTTTAAAAAAAGTTCACATGCTAGGTATAATAAGGTGGGTGTAAGGTAGGTGTTTGAGATATAGGAAGAGATATCATAAAGCCAGTGATAAGCGGGGTGAGGTAGAAAAACAGTGTGATAATGAAGTAGTAAGTGATAACAATGAGTTTTTTTTCATTATTAGAATAAATTCTTATCTGTGAGGATTTTACAGAATGACTGACAAATGATGAAGTTGATGAAATAACTGATGATAGTGGTGAACGTAGAAACTGTTGTAGAGGAACTCATAGATGAAACCACCAATTAAATACTTTTCTCCGAAGGTTTCGAGGTGATTGAGATAGCAATAGAATACAATTATTGTCAGCAGGAAGAGGCGATATCAGTAGACCTTATTTGTCTATGGAAATGGAGATATATGTTGGCAAGAAAAAGAACATAGCAAGACAAGTAAACTACAATCAAAGTCATTTTCAAAGATTAGTTTCCATAAGTTACAACATTTATTTATTTTGTTTGTTGTAAATTTGTTTTCATTTTGAACAACAGTGTCCTTTTAATTCAATTTAAAAAATTTGGCTTAAACATTTTCGCCAGCAAATATGTAGTTTTATTTCAGAGATTTGAACTATATAGTACAGTATGTTTATTCAATGTCATCTTTATTTTAAATTGTTGCCCAGGAGAAGTAATCTTTGTTACATTGTGTAAATGTTAAGGTTTTGTCATTTTTTTTTTTTTTTTTTTTTTTTTGTCATTTTTGTAACTTTTTCATAATTAAGTCAAATTAATTAATTGTTATTTTTCAACGTCTATAAACAACTTTAAATGCTGCTGATGTTTAGTTATCTCAAATTGTGTTTTGATTGCACAGGAAGCGATTTACCCTCAACATTCAACCTATCCAGCCCTGTCCACATTAGGCTGGATGATCATGTAATTGGTTCAATTTTTATCGATTGAAAAAACTGTTTTTATTTTTTATAAATAAAATTACTAATAACCAGTATATTTTCTTTGTGCTTTATCTACTACATTCACATATTTTCAAAAGTATCAATAATTTTCACTCTTTTTATTTGAAGTTACATTTTTATATCTTTTGATAAGTCAAAATTTATGTTCCAGTATTGAAAATTAAAAATAAACCAGATACAATAGCTGTGTATGTATCGTTTTAAAATTGATGTTTTTATTATTGCTTTTTTTATTAATCTATACTCAAACTTAAACAAATATAGGTTTTTCATAGACTGAATATTGACTTGTTTTTATGATCAGATCTATCTACAAATAGTTTAAAATACTAATTGCAAAAATCTGATGGATTTTGAAGATTTATTTTAGGATAATCATATAAAAATCATTGATGTTTGCCGTTTATTCATTACAATTAATAAATAATAAAGGTTGTATTTTTACAGTAGAATTAAAAATAGACAGATAATTGTGGATAACATTTTTTTTTGCAATATTGCTTTCTTAATTAACAATCACATTTGTAATTAAATGAAAAAAAAAAAAAAAAAAAATGAGGCTATACAGCCATTCATTTGAACGTGGTTTATCTTATGTTAACACCATTCACTCCATACATGTTAAGTTCGCTTGTAGATTTCTTATAAAACAAATTCAAAAAATTATCAAGGTGACATTCTGTTTGCCAAGATATACCTTGTGTTGGTAACACAATCTCTGTATAAATGTAGTTCGGTCCCCAACATCTCAATTTACAAATCCACAAAGTTATCCACATCTTCTCAGCTAGACCAGGATTTTCTTATGCCATCTTCGTGCACAACATCTTAATTAATAAATCCTTAAAGTTATCCACAGTCACTGTCTGATCAGGGATTTTCCCTGTGTTGGCACAATCATCTCTGTACAGGCATAGTTAAGTCATCAACAAATCCACAGCCACTTTGGCACCACCATCTCAGTATAGTTGTATTTGAATCCTCAATGTTATCCATCTCTCTACATGTAGTTAAGTCCTCAAGATCTCATTCATCAAGTCCATATAGTTGAATCCTCGATAACCCATTCTACAAATCTACAATAACTCTACTTGACCAGAGTTTTTTCCCCCATATTGTTAACATAGGGTTGTAGTTTAGACCTTTGACATCATGTGCTACAAATCCATAGAATCACTCCTATGAACTTCTCTCCACAACTTTACCAATCTATAATTATCAAGGTATACCATTCCCTATTCATCTAAATATAAACATTAATGTTATTTTTACTTTCTCACATATAATTATGTAGTAGTAGTAGCCTGTGGTAAAAAAATTGATGTCAAATTTTGTGTAGATATATCCGTTTCGAGGTTCTCAGAGTCCAAAAAGTTATTTTTGAAATGTCTATCATATTTGCATTGCTCTACAAAAATGCTGAATTATTAGTTGTAGGTAAAAAACCAAAAAGACACCCCCACTGTTGAAATGTGTAATTTCTCAAAATCGGTGATTTCATTCAAATTTTAATAAAATATGAAGATTAATGGCTAGAACCCATGGGTAAAATCGCAAGTAAATGATATTATAGTAAATAATTCTCAAAAAACAAAAATGGATCGTCAATAAAAAATCTCTTCATCAAAAAGAAAATCTCCAAATCTCAAAGAAAAGAAATATCTCATCATAAAAAAAGATTTATGCTGACAATGTGTTTATGACAAGAGAAGCAAGTTTTATAAGCCTTTATTTTGTTAAGGTTCATTAAACATTGGTTCTTTTCCATTGACTACTGAACTGATATTTTTGATAATGATTTGTTTTTATTTGGTTTTGGCGATAACTATCTGAATGAGAAAATTTGTGTAATGTAAAGTTTGTGGTTTTATATGTAAAACATCATCTCCACATATCGAACATCAACTCATTGTATTAAAGTTTAAAACACACATAATCTTCACTATTCATTGTCACAAATGCACTAAACTGGTGCCCCACTTGTTTATTGAGCCTGGTTTACTTTGAATTTGAAATGGCCAAATTGAATATTTCATTGGAATTTTAGTATGATTTGTTATTAGGGATGAGATTAGGCTGTTTTGTTGTTGTTTGTGTGGTTTTTTAGATGATTTTTGTGGTAATTTTCTATTTCAGAAAACTCTAACTGTAAGGAATTTTAGTTTTGTAAAAATCAGATAAGAAGATTGTAGTAATACTCATTTTGCTCAGCTTAAAATTTTGTATAAATTGTAAATACAAATATTTAATAGAAATATAAATTAAAATTAATAAATATTAATAAAAATATTTAATACTCTTTAAAATATGTAAATGTAAATTTTAATTTTCAATTTTTCAAGGTTCATAGTAAGTTGTAATAATCTATACAATTAACTATTTTCATGGAATAATTGAAATGATATACTATTTCATGGACACGATAAAATGAATAAAGCTAAATTCATGAAATAAACCTAATTGAAATAATAGTTTATAAAAAAGATATGTTCATGGACATAACTGTAATAATCTATACTATAAAGTTATGTTTATAGACATAATTGCAATAATTAATACTAATAAAGCTATATTCATAGACATTATAATAATAATATATCATTATAAAGCTATGTTCATGGACATAATTTATTATTATAAAACTTTGCTCATTGAGATCATTGTAATACTCTACTTTAATAAAACTATGTTTATGGACATAATTGTAATAATATATTATGATAAAGCTATGCTCCTAGAATAGACTAATTGAAATAATATGGGACAACCGTGTACTAAAATCACATGACTTCGGAAGGCATATAGGGCCAAGTTATTTTTATAAAGTCGAAGTTTTTTAAGTAGTACTTTTAATTGTAGACAGACAAGCACATGAAATTATAAGGGTCCTTGGTTTTTACCTACGGTCCCTAATAGAGAAATCAATGAAAATGCAATCCATCGTTCAATGGTTATTGAATTGTTTGTCTCACATCTCACGAAAACTGCTTTTAAAACTTGCACACTATACATTTGATTAGCACTCTAGCTTCACAAACCAAGGTTCCGGATTCAATTCTCATTCAGGCTCAAAAACATTTACGGAGTTGAGCCAGCTTTGTGATAAACATTGGGAATCTAAACTCTGGTCAAGAAGGCTAACAACTGTGATGTGCTAACCACAGATTACCCGACTGAAAAGCCATCCAGCAGACCTAGGCTCTTCACGGGGTATTGTGCCATTGATATAATATGTAATGTTTAGAAACAACTGAAATATTAAATGACTAAACTTTAAAAAAATTGGATGTTCATCCTGTATCAAAAGAGTTTGTTATAATAGAACAGTATATTACACAACAAAAACCGGTTACTCTAGAGTGAAGGACTGATGAATCACGAGAGGGCTTGTAGAAGAAATGTGACAGGATTTTATAACAGCACTAGCATTCCAGTTTAATATAATATGCAACAACAACGCAGGCCATAACTCTATTACAAATAACGTGAATTGTCTGTATTGTTTATTATCTTTGTAAATATAAAACTATATTTATGGACTTAATTGATTATAATCATCTATACTATTATAAAGCTGTCTTCATGGATATAATTGTAATAATCTTTATTATTGTAAATCTGTGTTCATGTTCATGATTGTAATAATTTATATTATTATAAAAGTGTGTTCATCAACATAGTTTTAATAATCAATACTATTATAAAGTTATGTTCATGGATATAACTGTAAAAATCTATTATTACAACATTATGTTCATGGACTTAATTATAATAATCTATTACTATAAACCTTCGTTCATTAAGATAATTGTAACAATATGGATAACTATATGATCTAATAAATCTATGTTCATGGACATAATTGTAATAATAGGTATATCAAAAAGCAATGATCATGAACATAGTTGTAATATATTTTTATGGTCATAACTGTATTAATCTATACTAATAACAGTATGTTCATGGACATAATTTTGTATTAATCTATACTAAATACTATTTCCATGGATACAATTGTAATTATCAAACCATTTTAAAGCTGGCTCATGGACATAATTGTATAATGTATTCTGTTATAAAACTAGGTTTGTGGACATAATTATGTTAATATATACCATTATAAAGTATGTTCTTGGAGATAATTATAATAATCTGTACTGTTATAAAATTACAATTTTGTGTGTACTTTTGCAAGAAAACAAATGCGTATTTAGAAGTACAGTAAATAATTTTGATCCACAGTAAGTCACAGGTTTAAAAGATTTTAATTTGTCACTGATCTGTTTCTAAAATGATATAAGAGATCCCCTTTGGTTTTTATATGTTAAAATGAAACCGTTAATTTTATTGTTATGGACGATCATTGAAAATTGTATCATAAATTAAAATGAAGGTTATGGGTCATCATTTTATTCGTGAATTCTTTTCAGTACTACAAGCAAGGCAGAATCCCAAAGCAACAAGTATAGAGTTTATTACATGTGTGTCCGTTATCAATAAATACCAGTTGTTTCATAAATAATTAACAGCAATTTCTAAGCAAGGTTGAATCCCAGAGCAGCAAGTATAAGATTTATTACACTTGTGTCCCTTATAAATTAATAACAGTTGTTTCATAAATAATTAACAGCAACTCGTATTTCATTTTAGCCTTTTCAAAAAATTTACATTTTTATTTTCAGACATCAATAATATAAATTTAAAGTTATAGTGTTGCTTTTCTTTCATAAAATAAGTTATTTGATATTTATTATAATCAATGTACAGGCAAAAACATTTCTCTACCCTTTTTTGTATCAGAAAATACAAGTGATTTCTGAAATTATTTTTGTCTTCATTTAAAATATGATTTTGCACTATAATAAATCAATGTATCATTGGTTCTTTAAGTCTTACTTAAAATACATGTAACTGTTCATTTTCAGCAATGTAAGTCGTCTATATATATCTGACTATTTATAGTGGATATGAAAATTAATGTGTGATATCTTTCTACAATATTAATATTAGCATTTTGAAAATACTGAAAATATTTATAAAAAATAAATGTTTTCGTCATAAGTTTCTTTCTTATCGGCAGCTTTACAAATGTATAAATAATAAATTACAACTGATAAATGATACACAAGTTTTTTTAAAGTGCCTGATTGTTTAGAAAAAAGGTGGAATACCTGTGTTCAAAATATTGTTAGAATAATGTGTTTCTTTTAGTAAAATTAGCAAAATAGGTGGTAAGAAGGAATAGTGTAGCTATAATACAGTCAAACAAACACTAGTGGTATTGATCTGGATTATTTGTATTATATTTATAGTCATAAAAAAACACTATGTCATTCAATTTTTGTATAAGCTTTTATCGTGTATATGTATTATTCAAATTTGATTTTATGAATACTAATTGTTATTTAGACTAGGACAACAGTTGTGCCAAATAATGTTGATGTTCCATTTAACTCATTTGGGACTTCCTAGTGATCTAAAAAGTACATTCTGTCAATCCATCAATGACAAAAACTGTTAAATTTTATAATTACAAAAAATTATAATAGTACGACTTGCAAAGTAATGGATATATATGATTCCAAAACGAAGTTATATTCAAACTATTTTATTAAGTGTTATAATGATAGCTTTTTATAAAGTAAATGCATATTTCTTACAGCTACCTCATTCAATATAAACAACTTAGATTTCTTGAACAGACTTTCACACAGTAATTCCTTAAGTTACAAACTTCAAAAACATTTTGGTAATTCTATTTCTACTTGTATCATAAACATTCTTTGTTTCATGGCAATCTCCGGAAAACAGATATGTAGTTAACTACAATTTTCACTGCAAACATTGTGAAGTTACTAGTGATTTTGAATTTAAAGAAATGTTTAATATTTATTGTGTATTATATACTCTACTAGAATAAATTCCAGATGAGGTATGCGGTTAATAACTAGTTGTGACGTATAATGTTCAAAGTGAAGGATGAGCTTAGTAACCAAATAAATATTGTGATGGATAATGTTCAAAGCTAGGGAACCGCTTAGTAACCAATAAATATATTGTGATTGCTAATGTTCAAAATCAGAGAACCTCTAAGTAGCAATGATTATATTGTGACGGATAATGTTCAAAATGAAGTATGCTCTTAATAACCAATAAAGATAAATTCTATTACATAATTAAACCCCTTTTACATTCTGTTCAAAGTCACAATTCAAAAAATTATATATTAAGAAGCTTGTCCAGCTCTCGAAATGAACTAGCCTATCAATTGTTCTGTTTTTTTATTGTATATTTTTACATACCCAAAACCATTTTAAAATAAAAATTTCATAATTTGCATTTTGGTCTAAAATAAATTTATAAACATATTTAAATGTGAAGAAGATGAAAGAAAGTTTTATCTCTATACAAAAACAAGATTTTTGTAAGCAGTTGCGGAGGAGATGAAGGACAACTTAATCTCTACAAAAACGAGATTTTGTAACCTTTTTCTTAAATAAATATTGAGCTTGATTTGTAAGATAATATTAGATAGAAAAAACCAAACACAAGATCTCACAAAAATCACTGAGGATGTCGACTTTTGAAACACGATTGATTAAGTAAACGTAATTTTTGTGAGGTCTTGTATTCGAGTTTTATCTATCTAACCTTTTTCTTGCTTCTTGTTGGCTTGCTTTTTTCTTACGGATGAATTATGAATATGACATGCTGTCAAAAACAGTTAAAAACCAAGTTTACAGACAACTTAAACTATAATAATACAGTAAAACTTAGATAATCCCTTATTATTTTTTAACTGTTGATTTATGTTACCTGTCTGGTTTTAAAACCATCAGAAGACAGAAAAGTGCCATGCTGTTGTTTGTGTCTGCTTGTGCTTTACTTTCTTCCCATCTGCTAATTCTGTGAGACGCTATTTTTTTTTATTTTACACTACTGATTTTACAGTAATGTATGCCTACATTTCTATTTGATAGTTTAGATACTGAATTTAATCAATGCAGTTGGTTCAGGACTGTCTGGCCTAATGTAGCAATCAGCCAGGCGGGATAAAAAAAAAAAGTTGGATTAGGCCAGATGTTGAGGGTAAATTGCTTCTTGTGCAATCAATACCAAAAATTAATAACTACATCAGTAGCATTTCACGGCATATTTAAACTTGTGTTTATAGACTTTGACCAAAGAAATAATTTTAATTTGATCTAATTATGAAAGGAATTAAATAAAATAACAATTTTTTTTTAAATCTTAACATTTAATTAGGTTAAATCATTACTTTAGCCCAAATTTAAGGGTTTTTTTGACAAAAACTGGCTTATTGTGAATGTGTAAAAAAAAGTCTATTGTTAAAGATGAGGCAGAGGCCAAGTAGTCATGTCTGCATAATGTACACATCAGAGCCTTTTACTTGGCAGAATGGAATGGTTGTTATATAAAAAGAATAGACAAATAACTTTTAAATGTTCAGGGTAAACAAATAAGAAACACTGCTTAATCATATTTTCACTATTTCTCACATCTAGTTGTATATATTTTTGGAATAAGATGTACATCATATTTTATAGTATATCTATATTCAACGATAATTTATTTTAAGTGTGATAAGAACAAATTTAAAAAAATTATTAATATAAAATGTAAAGTAAAAAATGTTGAGCGCAATATATTGAGCATACTCTACCAATTTAACATAACTATCAGTTTTAAAATGTACAAGTTGCAGTGATGGCTCTTCTGATGCAGAGGTCATCTGGTTAAACCTGTATTTTTTCTCTTGGTTATGGTGGTTTCCTGTCCTTATTAGTCTTATACGAAACTAGGCAACAATAAAGAAAATGTACATTTTGGATTATTTAACAATAATCCATTACTAATTCACATGTAAGCTGTATTCTTTAATGTTGATTCTATGTAATATTGACACAACTCTCTCAGGAACTGCTATCCATAATATAAGTAATATATATTTTTTAATTTTGTATTCTGTTAATATCCAGGTCTCTTAGTGTTATGGCTCGTCAGGTGAAGTATTTTAATTTATATTTTATACTGTTCTAAGAATTATATAGCTCCAGATTACAGATGGCATTAAAATGTTTGAATTTGAAATCTCAGAAACCAAAGTATAATTATATTGGCAGTATATTTTAAATCTCGTAAATTTCAACGAGTAAGTCATGATTAGCTGTGGAAAAGGAAAATATTCTGTTTGCCGAGTTTACTAATTAAAGTTCCGCTGCTAAAATACTGATCAACTATGTTGGTTGATTTTATTGTTTACAGATTCCAGTTAATTTTTTGATGTATAAAATATACTAATAAAGTGAAAAGTTGTCTAAATTTATAAGCACCATTTAATATGTAGCAAGATGTGGATAAAAATGATTTAGGAAATTTTAAAACTGACCTTAGACCAACTACACAATTTCAAGTGAATAATAAACTACTCACCCATAAAATGCTATTTGCAGTATTTTTTTAAATAAATATATAAAATTTGGTATGGTTAGTATCAATTGTTATGTGGGAGTTATAATTTAATTAAATATATTTTAAATAAAAAATAATAATGCCATGTTTACATTTTGGTATATTATCTTAAAAACATTTAATAATAAAGTTTGTTAAATAAACTAAATCTTTTCATTGTTGTATACCATTATCAGCACGATTCATTTATTTATTACATACAGTTTTATTTGTTTTACGTCAAAACCTACAAAAATATATGAAAATATACTTGTCATTTGTTTTAGTTTCTTTTTATGATCTGACTAGTAACCCCTATAGTATCTTCAACTCAGGTACACACACTATTGGACCATGCCTGCCACCACAGGTATTTCAGACCATATTGTCTTATTAGCTGCTACATGTAAAGATTAAAAAATAGTAAATAAATGTATGTGACACTCCATTTATAAAATTTAATCAACATTTCAATAAAATTCATTTATACATATTTTTTTTTAAGAACAGAGTAATGCTGAATTGTGTAAAATCGTGACAGTTAATTCCATATTTGGAATATTTTCCAATGCATTGGTTTTAATTAATCTTTCCCTTAAAAAAATAATAAGATGTTTTGGGTATATAAAATTCCATCATTGGAGCACACAGGGTATCAGAATATGTACGGTTTAAGGAGCATTACATAATAAAAAAATATTGATACTCTTGAATCTTTTGCATTATAGGACTACAAGCGTTATTAGGTTAGGTTTAATTATTAACAAACACATTATAGAATACTTATAATCCAAATACATTTAATAGATGGATGACAAATAGGCAACTATGTCTAGTAGTGTCTATTTGAATGGGTCTTTATCGTGGTTACAGAGATAAGTTGATTTCAAATTCTTTACAAAACTTAAGATAATTATACTTGCAACACTCTATCTTTGATCAAACTAACGTTGCATACTCACAGAGAATGTTATTTAAATTTCGTGACTTTTTCTATAAAATCATTGTTATGTCCAATATTTTTAGGTCTAAAAAACTTCACTCCTTTTTTCACTATTTATTTCCTTCACTAAACTAACAAAATTCATGTATATATATCTTATCGGATTGAACGTTGGCTTGAAAATGAAGCAAACAGCTAATCTCCAAGATAAGCCGTTGCGCCTCGCAACAATAGTTATTGATATGAACCTCATCATGTTGAATGTGGTTTCCAGTTATTATCTACTTTCATATGAGAAAAGAGTCCTACGTACGTTCATCAATAGAAAACTGTGCTTGTAGTCCTATAATGGAATAGATCCATTTTCTTAACTATACATTATAAAAATGTTTTCAAAGTACTTTTACAAGTTAATAGAATATCTAAATATATTTACAAAAGCATACAATAAATGGGAAGCAAAATGATCATTCTTGAAGAATTAATAGGGAGTTACAAATGAGTTGAAGATGAGATTGTTTTGATGCCCATTTTGTCTATAGTACAAGTGTGTGGTAGATATGACTCAATATTCAGTCATAACATGACTTACTTTATATTCTTGTGTGATGAAATTTAATCTGTATTGTCAAATGTTGTGTGAAAATAATTAATATTATACTTCACTTTGTATAATCAAAGTTGTGATGTGTTTAAATCAAATGTTCAAAGATAAAGTGAAGTATTAAAAACATTATTTATTATTGTTTGGTTCAATATTTTTATGTTGAGACACTAAATGCAGGAAGTGTGCCCTCGTAAAAATATTTTGTTTTGTTTTGCGTATTTAAAACTTTGATGTTGATAGTTGACAGCTCATAACTTCAGGATATACATACACTCAGTTTCGCCTCATATAGAACACAATTTATAACAAAATGCATGTTTTAAAAAGAAATATTCACACAACAAATCTTTGTGTAATTTATGTATTTAAAATTATTAATCAAAACTTTTATTTGACAATTGATTAAATCTAGATTTCTATTGGTAGTCTAATTTTTAAAGTAATTTGAAAATATTTTTTTGATCAATTATTATATATTTATAGTGTGGCTAAAATGTGCCCCTACACTTTTTTCACAATTTTTGCCATCGCTTGAGGTTTTGATCCTTCGTATTACATTTTATGATGTTTAAAATTTTGAACCGCCATCTTCAATTTGAGTAAATTATTCCATCATCATCATGTAACACATTATTAAAGTTATTTTTTTAAAACTCAGTTTAGTGGCACAATCTGTTAGTATATATATATATATATATATCTTTAACTATTCGCTCAAAACTGTCTGAAATTTGACTTTTTTAAATACTGCCAATGATTGAATGTTTTTATAAAATATTTGTGACACATGATACTGCATAAAATTTCTTCTTCTTGATAGTGGAAACTGTTTTCATTATCTACTTCTATTTATTTATTCCATTCAAGTTGGCAACATTTAAACAAAATCATGTTACATCTTAAGAGCTAATAATTTCAAAATGGTTTTGAAGCTGCTGTAGGAATAAGAGAAACCAAAACGTTCTTACTAAATAATAATGTACAATGAACTGACTTCGGAGCAGGTGTTCAAACTGATACACTGACTTCTGGTAAAAATTAACAAATTTCAGAAAATTTTTGGTGAATAGTTTGAGATAGGAGATGAATATAAAAAAAAACTATTATGCTACTGAACAATCATGGCATTAAAAAACAATGATCAATCAAGTATCACAAGACCATGTTATTTTTTTTTAAAATTACTCAAATCCAAGATCTTAGAGAATGGCTAAAAATGTTAAATATAAAATGTAGTATGAGAGATCAAGTAAACTAATTTGCTCCCAAATTCATTTCACAAGAATGGGGGAAGGGGCATGTTTTAAACACCTAGTATACCATGTGTCCAAAAAGTCCTCCCCTCTTATTTTTTTTATTAATGGAAATAGACAGATTTGCTTTGGGGAAAGTTTAGATAACCAAAGGAGGAGTTTTTGAAGTATCAAAATTTTCAACCCTTATCCCCAAAATGGGGTAGTTTGGGGGTAAGTCAAGAATTTTAAATAGCAACCCCTATTGAGTGATACCTCATTTTAAAGGCCTTTCGAATTGTGAATTTTACGTTAATAATTACACCGGAAATGTACAACAAGATTTTGAGTCCAGAATCTATTTCTGCCAAAAAGTAAATGGTAGCCATTTCAAGAACTAATCCGAGCTAAAAAAACAAGCAACATAGAGCAGTTTGTAATGTAATAAAAACAACCGGAGTTTGTAGGTTAACATTCACAATTTGATTGGTCGCTATGTTGGGTAGGATGAACTTAGAGACCTCTAGTTTGCGCCATTATTCTTATTTTTAAAAGGCCTTTAAAATGAGGTATTACTCAATAGGGGTTGCTATTTAAAATTCTTGACTTACCCCCAAACTACCCCATTTTAGGGATAAGGGTTGAAAATTGTGATACTTCAAAAAACTCCTCCTTTGGTTATCTAAACTTTCCCCAAAGCAAATCTGTCTATTTCCATTAATAAAAAAAAATAAGAGGGGGCGGTGGGACTTTTTGGACACATATATGTATTAATACACTAAAACTGTTAATTTCAACACAAATTTTAAATAATTAGAGCTTGAATTTAGTTTTTTACATATGTTTGTACTAATATTAGAGACTAACTATGAACTAATGAAAATTTAAAAATAAAATAATGGGACAAATCTTATTATTTGTTACAATATATGAATTAGTACTAAACAGTAAATGTGTAAGATATGTATTATGTGTTTTTAATCATTATTATAATAACAAATTAATTAATATATTGAAAAAAAGATATTTTTCAAGGATTTTGAAGTGTTACAAAATCTGAAATTTGTAATTCCATATGGTATGTAGGAGCCTGATAATAAAATTCTGAATTTAAATATTGTGTAATATTTTTAACAAAAGTAATTTGAAACAAGAATCAGTTTTTCAAAAGAAAACTCAAATCTAAAGCTAAGTCAAAGGTTTCTTAGAGTTATTGCTCTTTCATTTTCCGGAATTATTTATGTTTTGTAAAGAAAAAAATTAATTCCTGTTTTTATCATCAACATAAAAATGCACAATCAATATTCTAAACCCTAAAAGTGATGAGAATGTGTTACGGATGTTTATAAACGTTCCTCAAGTGATACTTACTTGGCAACTGTGTCTATTCAGGTACTTTCAAAAGAATTGAAGACTCGTTCAATTCAGGTTGAATTTGATACTAATCAATAGATTTGATTTCAAGATTTGAAACGTATAGTTTTAATTTTGTACGCATTGCTGTATTAAAACTTACTGTTTACTATTTTCTAATACTTTTTTATTTTAAAATTCAACAACTCTAGTTTAATATATTGTACGAAACGTTTTACATATTTCAACTAGCAATATTTTTGGAAAATTTTGAAAACAAAATTGTTCGTTTTGTGTGGTCAAAGTTGATGAACTACTTTTTTTAACCGATATTTACACATTCTTCAAGCAAAAATCATCTCCAAAAAAAATTACAATTAAAATATATCATTTAGAATTTCCTGAGTAATTCAATAAAAAAAAAAAGTTACGATTGCTCTTCTTATGTCTGTAAATAATCAAAAAAAAGCCTATCACTTAAGGGAGGTACACTTATCACTTCTAGGGTTAATCTAAATTTGTCCTCAGTAACAGGTCTTAAGTAGAACAGAAAATGTATTTTCTTTGTAACATAATAATCAACAATCTTATATCCATAATATATTAATTATATTGTATATAATTGCAATATTTGGCTATTTCCTTATTGCTATTATTTTTTGTAAATAATCGTATAAATAAATTAACAGGTACAAGATTCAAAATAACTATTCCTTCATTTGTATTCTTAGATTTTTTTCCCGGCCTAAATTTTGTTTCTAAAACTAATAAAAATACCAAAGTACGTTTTTCACAGGTATATATTTTTGAAAATTACTATTATACACAAAATATAAACCGTTATTTGCATGGCATAAAAAAGGAATAAAAAGCTAGTCTTGAATCGTTTATTCAACATGCCAAATGTCTCCAAGGCTGTTTGTAAGATATTATAATAGTCAGAAGTTATGTTTCACTAGTCTTCTTTGTAATGTAATTTACCAATAATCTAGTAATAATCAAACTAATGTCTATGTGTAGGTTATGTGTTAATAGTATTTACTAAGTTATTCCTAAGTAACCATTTACCAAGCATTACCATACAATGAACCCATGCTTGTATTTTTCCTATTTGATGTTATAAACATATTTTTTCATTAATAGGCAATGTACTAATATACTATAAGTTGTGCAATTAAAAAACTAAATATTCGTTTATTTGAATACTGTGTACCTTATGTGTCATTAAACGGTTGCTTTATAAATACTCTTATTTTAGTTATAGTTTTCATTCAAAATTAAATTTACCCGGTAAAACATTTATTTTATTGAATATATTAAAGAATTCTTAATACATAGACATTACCAAATTTTGTTTATGCCTATTTTTACTACACAATTTATTTACAAGAAAATTGTCTTATAAATTTTTTATTTTGTGTAGTGCTTCAGTGTGATTTATCATGTAAAAATAACAATTATGTTAATGAAAATACAATTAATAAAAACATGTATTAATATTTGTGGTATATTTTTGTTCCTTCACTAAAAATATATGTTTTCAACTCATTGTTTTCTTCAAACTTCTTTTCAGTCTTATTGAACATGTTTAACAGCGCAAGGCAGAATGTCCTCCATGAGTGGTAGGACATAGCTATAAACAATTTTGTCTTCAAGGGCTACCTTATAATGAGTACAGGTGTGGCAATCCTGACATACTCTAACTAGATTTACGCATTACTTCAACTAGTCTCGGGTTAGATCCCTCTCTCCCATCACGTTCTTTTTTCACTCTGATGGTATTATAAAGTATTCGAGGGCTATGGAATCTCTTTTTCTTATCTTCCCAACTTGTAAATGTATAATATGAATAAGGTTAATATGACTACAGTGTATAGGTTGCTTTATAGCCTATTGACCTAACCTATTGTTATATAAATATCTATTGTATTATCCGCCATGGCCTACTGTCTGTTTACCAATTAAATAAGACTGTGGGTCTTAGTTATTGGAATTAACTGTATATACATGTAAAGGTGAGAGCTTGTAATTTTAGAGGAAATTGTATTTCTTTATCTTATCTTGGTCAAGAATATCAGGGCATAAATCATAACCATGTCATCATTTCAAAACAGCTGAAAAATGTATATGTCCGTTAACATGGAAGATATTGTCCTTAAGGCTAATCAAAATTTGAAGCACACTTACATTAGTTGAAACTTAATTTTCTAAGTAAGAATATAATAAAAAGAACCGTACTTTTTTTTGGATATTCTTAACAGCATTAGGGGCACTGTTAATTTTATGCGCTTTCAGAGAATAATATCAAAAGTAACAATTGGTGGAAAAATAGAACATTTAATCAATAAGTCACGATATTTTTGACAAAAAAAAATTCATAATTACAAGGCAAATTGAGAGAAAATTTTAGAAGAGAGAGTTTGTACCTTATATACTCTGTAATTTGACTAAAACATTTTTTGATACTTTACCAATCACCATATGTAGTAAAAGGGTTTTTGTGTGCAAATTCTAAGGATGCCTGACAAATAAGTGAAACAGCTTTCAAGAATAAAAATTGACCATCATGATTGTTCCGGCAATAACTCTATAAAATATTTATTGTATTATCCATCACGGCCTGGTAACAGCACTCGGTTATGTATCTATCTATTCTATTATCCATCATAGCTTACTGGCACCAACCTAATTTTTTGGTATGAGGGAACCATAAGAATTTTTGAGATAATATCTAGAACTATGAATAGACCGTTTGTCTAGTGATCGGGTGATTTCTCATGACATTCTGCAGGAGTCTACAATGAAGCCACTGTTGTTGTTTTTTATTAAGATCTAACGGACTGCAATGCTTTTTTGCCTTAAAAAGACAACAAACAAAATTATGGTTTATGACCACCTTTATGGAGTATTAACCTATAACCCTAAACAATAACCTTTCCCAGGAATTCTCATATAGCCCAAACATGCGCAAGGCTGATACAAAATCTCTAGGAATTTGAGATAGTATGCTCGTAAAGATGTCACACACTGCTCTCTTTTTTATATAGTGTAATATTGTACAGGCTTAGATTGTGGAAAGGTTTTACTATTAGGTTGGTGCCAGTAAGCTATGATGGATAATACAATAAATATTTTATAGAGTTATTACTTGCCTGAGCAATCATGATGATCAATTTTTATTCTTGACAGCTGTTTCACTTATTTGTCAGGCGATAAATTTGTTACATAAACTTTCAGCTTGAACTAATTAAAGTGACTTTATAGACAATTAAATATACTTGAACACTAACATACTCATCCAATTACATACTTTCAATTTCATCCCACACTTAACTATAACTCTGTTTTTTAGATTTTATTTCTTATATTGGATTATTTGGGACTTATTCAGAGATTTTAATTATTTCAATTCTATGTTTCATGTTTTCCATTATCCCCTCGGGGAAATCCGGCACCAACCCAAACCCGAGACAAGACATGTGTTTGTTCTATATTGATTATTCATGTTTGTAAATACAAGTGAGGCATTCAAATGAACTAATCTCAAAGACCGTTATAGAGATTGTGATAAAACTTTTCATGTCATTTTATACAGTAATCTATGAATTTTATTGTGTGTTATTGATGATGAACATTAACTATAATTGTATGATATTTTAATTTGTGTCAGACAAAGTCAATAATTGAACCTTTATTAAAATAATTATTTGTGGTGATAATGAAATTTTGAATTTTTTCATTCTAAATTTATGTTTAAGTTAATACTTGCTAATTTCATACTATCTATATAATAAATATTTATATCAAGTTTTTGCAAAACCTATATTTCTATAATTTTACATGTTTTGAATTTATTCCTTATTGTTAATAAATTATTGTAACACTCAATCATTGTAATGATTTTCTGTTTTGTACAAATTATAAATTTTAGATTTATTTACAATTATTAGCTCATTAAAAAAAAAAAAAAAAAAAGAAGAAGAAAAGAACATAAAATAAAGACCTCGAACACCCTAATAGTTTCAGGGTAGGAAGATGGCAAGGTTATCATCAGGAAACATAAAAGATAGGAATCTAACTCTCTACATGAAAATAAGTGTAGATCCAGTTAGGTCCTTTGGGATTGCCACACCCATAATAACTATATTGACCCTTAGTACTTGGTTTACGTGGGAGAAAGTACTGTACATACTTGGTTTTACAGTCTATTTAAATTGAGGCAAAGGGTTGGATATTACATACCATAAATGGAATTAATAACAACGGTTTTCTTAATTCAATATTATTTAATCAAAATATTACCATGTTGTACCATTGTGTATTGTGATACAAAATATAAATATACTTGGATACACAAATTTATTAATTTCAATAGTCGGCTGTGGCCTAGTTATCCATTCCGGCATTCACCCTTGGAGATAGGAAACCACAGAAACCTATCTCGGAATGGCTGTCTTTATGAGTCCTGAATGACACTTTATTTTGATAATATTTAATGTCTGTAATTAATAGAATTCTCATTAAGTGGAAACAACTGAAGCATCACAAATGTGTCATTTCTTCATGGTCAATTCTTCTTTTTATTTTAATGTTTCATAAAAAAATTATTCACTGGTTCTTGTAGAATCTGTTACCTGAAACAATAGACATAGAAATACAGAAATGTTAAAACTAACTCAAGCAACATAGTGAAAAAACAAATTTATTTTTTGTCCAAACATTGATATCAAATGTAAAAAAATGTTGTAAACTATATAACTACAGTAATACCATATAATTTACAATAAACATAACTAATAGTTTTGTGGAGAGTAAATCTCACTTTTCAGAAGCTTTAATACAATGTTCTTGTAAACCTAATGTGCCTACTATCTAGCGAGCAACGTGACAACAATATTCATAAACTACAAAGTAACAGTAAATAATACTACACCTACTGTACACAGGGACACCACTCTCAGGCAGAATAATAAACATGCTTTGGTGAGTTATTGGAACTGTTATACCATACACAGTAGTAAAAATATGAGAGCTCTTCCGAAAGTAAGTTCTGTTTCTGTCTGGCGCAAGGAGGAGTGGGGGTAGTAATGTGATCTTTGGACAACTTTGAAGCCTGACTCAGCATAAGTCAGGCAATGATTGTAGGAAGGTTGTTTAGCCAATATTAACACAATAACACTAATGTTCAAAATGGCCGCTACTATTGAAAATCCCACTGCTGTTATTAGTTTTCTATGGGTAAAAAAATGATTTTCGTTGTTGAAAAAACGAATGAGAAAATGTAAGAAAACTGGCACTTCAAAATTATGGAATTATCCGACTTTTCTCTCAGGTATCACAAACAGTTTTGCATTAAGTGGTAACTGAAAAACTATACTACCACAAGTTATGTATACGCTGGTGCCTAAACATCTTACTAATGACTATAAAACCAAGAGGATGAATGTGGCGCTAACTTTCCTTTTGCACTATGATACACAGGTGATTATTTTCATAGTTATATTGAGACAGGTGATAAGACTTTGGTATCATATGTCAATGTGGAGAAAAAAAATATCAGTTGATAGAGTGGAGGTCACATAGGCTTGCTGCGAAAACTTCTAAATTGCTAGCAAAAATTTTAAGGAACGAGGCATTACAAAACTTTGCAGTTTACTGTTACTCTTTAAGGAAGCTGAGAAGAATCATTCAGAACAAACTGTGTGCCTTTTTGAGTTTTAGTATTTTTTTTTTTTTCCATGACAACTTTCATCCCCATGCACACAAGGCGACCTACTGGAAGTTTCAAATGGGAGTTCTTTGACCATCCTCTATAAACCCTGATTTAGCTCCTAGTGATTAACAACTTTTCCCTAACATGAAAAATGACTTGAGGTCACAGCGGTTTGAAAACAAAAAGGAGTTGAAGAACATTTCAACGTATGGCTTAACTCACAGACGGAAAATATCTACAATGAGGGTATTAAAAAACTTGTTTACAGATATGACAAATGCTTTAATGCAGCAGGAAATTATTTTGAAAAAGAGTTATAACTTTAATTTATGTATAATAAAAAACCTATAATTGTATTGGAGACTTTTTTTATAGTAAAATGGAACTTATTTTCCCTCGTATTACACTGAATCCATCGATGTCTACACTTCAACTCCCTAAACAATATTTTACTCACTCCACTAGTTATCCTCAGTGTTTAGTAGTCCAATTTATTGAAAGCATAAAGGATCCATTGTTTATTAATGTACATTGATGTTTGGTTACAAACAAGTTAAGTTATATCAAGTCAAGAGGAAATCTCACGCAACATTTAAAAAAATTTAAAATTTTTCCAACAACTATGAAACTTTAAAAAGTTTCAATAAATGAAAACATAAAATAATTAATAAGCGAGGAAGTTACAGTAGAAATAAAGAACCTTCATAATGATTGGTGCATTACATATTTGGCTGTCTCTGTAAAACAAACCAACAAACTCCGATTAAATTGATACTTTCTGTACTGCTAATATTATGCAGTCACATACCAACAGTGAGATAATTAATACTAATCTGTTTTCAATTGCATTAATTTATGTATCAATCGATAGAAGGTTCGACCTTCGTAATAAGGTTGTACAATGTTGTGCAATAACTCATAGTTGATTTTAGAATTTAGAATACAACTTAATCCGCTGTTTTCATGCAACAAGTAGTAGGCCATTGTTTGTTATTTTAGTAAATAGGTTACAATTCTGGAGATCCGTTAAATTCAAATTATGTGAAAATGCTAACGTTTCTGACATTGATAATTATATTTCAATGGAAGATATTACTTCTGGCATTTCTCTATTAGATTTATTATCTGGTAATGACAATGATTAGGTGCCTAATTCTGTCAACTTAGAAACTAGTGACAGAGAATCCGAAACTGTTCAAACTGTAAATATTGTATAACTTGTATCTGTAAAAGTATCTTCCAGAATAATCTGTCCTTATTTCGTTGAATATGGTAATAGGAATGCTATTACAGTCACGTCACAGTGATACTTCTGAATGATTGAAGAATTTTTGCTTTCTCAAATAGCGGAGAAATCTGAGATCAATGCATTCACTCAGCTAAGCAATGAATGAATACATTCAAACGTTTGTTTTCAAGACCACTCACTCTATAGATATGGTGATATTCTTCGACCTGCAAGATCATCAGAACTGATAGTATGTGATTTTATTCTTGTGGGGATATTTGAAGAGTAAGGTAATCAAAGACCCACTTTTGAGAACTATTGAAGGGCTCAAAGAAAGAATGTGTTATGAATTTGCCACAATTCCTGTGGATATGTTATCTCATGAAATGTAAAAAAACATAACACCATCTTCAGGAGCTAGTGTTCGGAACCTTTTTTTTTTTTTTTTTTTTTTAGAAATACTATTAAGTCCCCTATTAATTTGTAATATGACTGCTTTTTAAATGTATAAATAAAAAATATTCAATTTTTAAAATCACCTGCTTCATTGGCTCACCATTCATTAAGAGTAAAGTATGATCTTTTCTTTGTGCATTTAGTGAAATTTCCAACGCACATTCTGGAAATTGTACAAAATTATAAAATCATGAATAACTACAAAGTCAAAGTCGACTAAAGTGGTTTTTATATTTTTAACACTCACTTTCTAAGCAAATTTTAAAAACAGTTATTTTCTCAACTAACCTGTCAACAATACATTATTGGATTCAAAGTTTTGTTTTTTACACAATATTTTATAAAATAAAAATCAAATTAAATAAACTGTAAAATATATTGAACTTACATATTTCAAATTTCGAGCATTCCATCATGTTGTGTTCCTTGATTGCAGAACTGTGGAAGCTGAATTCAGGAGCTGTAAAAAATGAAAATTAAATTAGTCTTCAAAATGTTGTAAATAATAGTTCTTTCTCATATGCTATATACATAGTGTAAAATGTTATGTGGAGGGTCAAACTATTTAAAAGTAGTATTTGGAATGATGTCCCGTCTGTCAAGCAAAGTCTTCTGTCCAGTGCTTTAGACCCCACACCATTGTCCAATTTGAGTAAAATTTCCAAATTTTTGCCTTATCTTAGGAATTTTTAATTTTTTTTATTTTATCATAAATCAAAAATTTGAAGATATAGTGACCCCCTGAGACAATTTGTTACTTGTTTACATGAACACAATAAATATTATATTCCGAGTGTGCATTTTAATATTCTTATCCCAGACAATTTTTTTTATAATTACTTATTAGTTAGAGTAGGGTTGTTTTTTGATTTCTGATATTTATTTAGACATAAAGAAATAAATACAAATGTGTATTTTTTTAAACATTCAAATTTTTAAGATACTTGGTTAAATTTCATTTAATTTTATTTATATTTTTAAAATTAAAGTTCATATTTGATTTTAGTTATCCTTAACTGTAATTTTATTATATTATGATAATTACATATTTATTATTATTTTTTTAGAAACATTCAATTTTTTTAAGTTTCTGGGTTAAATTTCTACAACAAATTTTTATTTTTTTAACTGTATAAAGAAGTTGTGATAATATAAAAATTTACTAAAGAAAATATGGTATTATTACATTTATTAAAAAAATTTTTTTTTTTACTTAGGATGAGTTTACTACTTGTTGAGCGCCATTTTGTGATAAAAGCACAAACACTTGTTAATTTCTACTCTTTTTTACCTTGGGTCTCGAATTATGGGAAATGTACTAGATACGCTAACTGACTATGAAAACCTCTGAAATAAAACATACATTTATTAACAAGTTCTATTCATATTTGAAACATACAAAATCTAGTCAAGCCGTTTTGCTTAACTTTCTCTGAAATATGTACAGTGAATAACATGACAAATTATTAGTCATAAATATTAAACATTAGTTCATGTTACAAGTATTCTTGTAACGATCAAAGTCCATACAATTCAGTTAGCTATTAATTAGCCAATGTCTTTCATTACGTTACGACGCCATTATTTAAACTGATTGCTTCTACTTTTTTAAGACATAAATTACCAATTATAATGTTCTTTTTTACGCTATACCAAGGCGTAACTTTGCACTGAATTTAGTTTTAGATTCAAAGTTAAATAACAGTATCAAACCATGGAATATGCAATGATCGTTGCTCTAGATGTTCAGGCGATAAGCCCAGATGATAATAGAACAGGTTGCGTTGTGTGACACACTGCTAATGGAGGTGTCCCAATTCCCTATATTTTTAGTTCCTTGTTACTTGGTAGAATGGCTTGTGCATTCCCCCACTACTTCTATCTATCTTTTGATTCGTCTCTACTGCACAGTCCATTTCTGACAACTTTATTTCTCATTACTTCACAAAATATAATTTTCTCTTAATTTTATTTAAACATACCAATTTTGTTATAATTATTTTAATTACGAAATTCTAAACTAATATTTTTTTAATAAATTTTCCAAATAACACACATACTTAGTTCTACAAGCTTAACCATTCTTGTCATCCTATCTGTCTACATTCAACTTTTTATTATCATTCTTTGAACGCAAATAATCCATGCAATAAAAACCTTTTACAATTTTATTACATTTATGGATTACTCGCGTTACTTGTAATTAATTTAATTTCTCTCAATCAAATGTATCTTAACATAAAGATATCAAAATCGTGAACGTTACAAAGTGTTAGGTTTTGAATTGCTTTTTATTAGTCTTGTTATAATATAACAAACTGAACAATGTGTCACTTTTATGCAAGATGGAGCTCCATCTCACTATCATCTAGCTGTCGCAATGCCTTCAACAACAGATTTCCTAATGGTTGGATTGGCAGAGGTGCACCTAAAAATTCCTCAGCCCCCAAAAATCCAGACCATTACCCCTTTGGATTTCTTTTTCTGGGGTACATTAAGAACTGAGTTTATGCTGAGAAAATTCGTAATTTGGTGCATCTTGCGGAAGCACATCTCAGACGCCTCAGAGATGATTGCATTTATTTGAAATCCCAGCATTCTTTTTCAATAACCCTGTATTTTGAAACCTTTATTTAGTGAGTAGTTTTTTCACAGTAGCACTCATGGCACCATCTTAGGGGGTATCTAATTCCTCCCATTGTAAAATGTTTACACAGTTTTTTTGTTTTAGAAAGAGGAGAGGCCTATTTGAAGCACTGAAGAATATTATGATTTTTTTAAATATTTTTTTTTTTAGTTGTATACTTTAAGTGTTTAAATAGTGGTTTTTGTGAATCTATCAATCAATCTTTTACAGTCCATATGAAAGACATATATCAGTTTAGTTTTCCGTTGTAAATACAAAAAAACTATTTTTTAATACAAATTTTATTAGATACCGTACATAAAAATAGTTATTCTCTTACTAAACATCACTAATTATAGCAAAAACTACAGAATCATTATTATCACGATGACATATAGAAATGAGTAGGTTGTTTTTAGTTGTTCCTAGCTATACCTAGCAGAGAACCGATAAAACTTAGGGGTTGTTAGTGTAACTATGGGATAGAATATGTAATGTGACTATATCACTCAAGTAATGTTAAATGACCGACTCTATATAAAAGTCTCTTAGTGGTTGAAAGGCTTAAGGGAACAATTTATTGATAAAGGATTGATGCCGAAGGTTGTGTGTTCGAATCCCACCAAAGACAAGATTTTTTCTGTGCCATTTTGTTTACATGAGTGGGAGGGCCTACAGTAAATAAATTATGATTAAGTTGAGTGAAAGTTGACTGGGTTGGTTTGAAACAAAATTGCACAGAAAACACCAATTTTTGAAGTTTTATTTTTGTAGATTTGTTAGGCAAAAAATATGTGTATTTTACCTAACAAATCAAAAATTGTTGTTCATTTAGAAAACATGTTATGAAATGAAATTAATTCACTTTCCATGATTATTTTTGTTTCCTCACTATATCATTTAAACACAAAAACTCAACATTTAAAAAATGATAAAATAAAATAAAAATGTGTAATATAATTTGTTTCCATTTATATTCATATAAAAGGCTTTAATTTTACTAAAAAATATGTAAAATAAATTGAAATATATTAATAAATAAGAAAGTTACAGTTTTGTAAATCCCCGAAAACTACCAAAGTGACAGTGGTCGTAAAAGGGTTAATTTTATTTTGGGAAAAGTAATATATTTCATTTTAAATACAAAATCAACTCATTGGGCATTGGTGTAAGTAATCATTAATTTCTAAACATATCATGATTCTTCTAAATATGTGCAAAAGTAGAGGAAGAATAATTTAATATAACATCTGACATCTATAAGAGTTGTTCGGAAAGTATATTCCTTTCTGTCTAGCGCACAGAGGAGTCAAGTGTAGGTGTGATCTTTACAATTTACACACCAATGTAGTCTTGGTCAGCACAAGTCAGGCAGTACTAGGAGGAAGGAAGACTATTCATGTATTCTCACACCAATACTATTGTTTAAAAAGGCAGCTACCATTGAAAATCCTGCTGACTGCAAAGTATGCATGTTATTAGTTTTCAGTAGGTAAAAAACTGTAATGCGTAGACTTTCATCCCGAACTTTGTGCAGTGTATAGAAAGAACATTATTAGTGATAGTGCTGTTAAAAAATGGTGTTATATGTTCTGGAACAGACAGAATATATGTTCTTGATGAATAAAGAAGTTGTGACAGATGAACTTATTGAAATGGTGAATAAAAAATACTAGAAAGCCGCAGTTTCAAAATAATTACGAAAATACTGGAAATTACGAAAAAATATATATATATATTTTTTCAGTTCTTTGACATTTTCAGGATTATTAAAAAACATAATAAAAATGATAAAAATCAAGTTTCCCACAGTAAATTTTTGTTTGTTTTAAAAATATGAAAATTTTAATACACAATTTATATTTTTTCCCCCAATTTTGGCATTATAAAATAAAAATATAAATTATTTCAGCTTATATGTTCACACATTAAAAAGTCCATTTATTTATCTTCAATTAAAAAAAAATGCAAAAAAAGAAATAAATAAACATGTCTTGATGTTTTTAACAAACTCTTGCAAAATATGTCTATATTACCAGTGAACAGTTTTTAAAACCTCTCGCCCAAAATCAATTTACATTTTTTACACACCCCAAAAAATATTTGGTCCTAAAAGGTTTAAAGAAGTGTAAAATTGTACAACATGAATACTGCGAGTTCTGCAATATTGACATATATGATGCCATGCACACTATGTTTGAGTGTGCCGCTTTTCATAGGAACAGGGTTGAGTTGAATAATAGATTAACACATGTACTCTCACATGAAAATATAGTCGCACTTAAAAAGTATAAGGAGATTTGGAGTATTTTAGATGAACACACTACTGGCATTATGAAAAGGAAGCAAGAAAAAATTTAACTACTTAAGTCCGTCTTGTGACATTGTTGTTGATTGCTTCTTACATGTTTCGAGGCCGTAACCCCATCATCAGAAAATTACTTTGTTCACTTTGAAGAACTCGTCATTGATAGACCGGGCAAAAAGCAGCCATAGACCGGGCAATTTCCAGTCCAGTGTAGAGGCAATGCACGTTTACGCTAAAGGCAGATTATTGAATGCGAAGGAAGAATTCGAGATTTATAGAGCGTTCAAAAACGATCCAGTTAACATCTTGAACGACAAACTCTCCTTCCAATCGCATCAACTATATGATACAGCCTTGAAACATCTTCAGAAGGCTTAACATGATTCGTTATCAGCAATATTAATTCCTATAGACACGACAGAGCACACAATGTCAGACAAGCTCATATGATGTGTTTTTATTGTTTTTATTTTTGTGTCAGTTTATGTTCTTGTGTTAAATGTGTTTTTTAATATAATCAATGACGAGTTCTTCAAAGTGAACAAAGTAATTTTCTGATGATGGGGTTACGGCCTCGAAACATGAAGAAGCAATCAACAACAAAGTCACAAGACGGACCTAAGGTAATTAAGTATTTTATTTAAATTGTGACTTGGAACCAAAAACATGCTTATTAAAAAAGAAAAATTTAATGGTTTGAGTAATAGAGAAGAAAGATTATAATAGCTAATCCAATTCTACTGTGAAGTAATGCTTTGCAGCGGTATCTGCTGTGGAATTACTGGAGAGAGTGGGGGTTTCATTTGGTAAGAGGGACACTACCTGAGGGAAGGCCCCAAGTGAGACAAGTCCATGGTGGATTTCCCTTTCTCTATAAAAGCTCATGGCTTAACTCAGATGATGAAGTTTTATGACAAGGGTAATAAAATACCTGTCAACGATATGACAAGTCCCTTAATGTAGCTGGTAATTATGTGGGAAAATAGGTAAGAGTTGTAACTTCAATTTGTGTACAATTAAAAACCTCTACTCATATATTAACAACAACTTACTTTCCAAACAGTCCTCTTTTAGTAAAGTGAAAAAATCCATTCAAATATTACAATTCACAGATATGAAAATGCACAATCAGTTTTCACAATTACTACAAATTCGCAAGTAATGTCATCTCTAATGTTCCAAATGGTTTACATACAAAACAAGAGCTTACGTATCAACAAATGTATAACCTCATTTTTCTATGTTCGGTATTAGGTCATGTACGCAAATCTCTTCCCCACATTTCATGATGATTTGTAAGAAGTTCTTGGTGCTCTAAATATAAAAATTTCTCTTCGTATGTGCTGGTAACTTGACATGCTTTTGAAGACACATAGTTAAGATTCTCAAGAAAACTCGAACAAAAACCTACTAACAAGTTTCCAAGCAAAATTAGATCAATGTTCTACTTTACAAAAAAAAAAAAAAAAAATTAATTGAAATAAATTAGCTTACCTTTTTATACGGTGATTAGCAGTTCAAAGGTGTCTTTTGGGTTACAACAAAATCTAAAAATTTAGGATTCCTTTGCTGTAAATTAATTCAACAAACAAAATATTTATACTAAACTAAAAGAGCCCACAACTGAAAATACAAAGAAATAAATCAATACATTGAAATATATTTATATAGATACAACCTGAAAATACAATACATAATAAAACATGAAAAAATAAAACACCCGGTAAAACTAAAAAACCTAACAGGGACCGCGGAATACCAAATATATTCTTACACACTATCTCAATTTCCTACCAAATCTAATGCTGCCTCTAATGTGTCGAGGACTTATGCCTGAAGAAGTGTTAAAAAAAGTGGTGTACACTTGGACAATTTGTACAAGTGTGTGATCTTTGTTGTAACTAGACATTAACATTTTGTTAAGTCTAGGTGTTGTAAAGTGCGATGGACACAACAAAAGATTATACTCACCCTTTTGTTGGTCGGGTGTGTAATTGGCCTGAAAAAAATACACATAGATTAATTATATTCTGTAGAATGATTGGGAGCTGAAACCAAAATTTAAAAAATAAAATAAAAAATAGTCTAAGAAAGTGAACTAAAATAAAGAAGGACCTAAGGATATTTTGAAAATAAAATTAGTTTTTAAATCCTAAGGTTAAAATAATTTTTTAAAGATGCAAAGCTGTAAAAAATGTTAAAAATAAAATATAAAATAGTCTAAGAAATTTCAATATTTCAAAAAGGGCCGAAGTGTGATTTATAATATTTAAAAAGATTCGCCGCCGCTGAAAGAAAAATGTTAAAAATAAAATAAAAAATAGTCTAAGAAAATTGAATATTTCAAAAAGGACCTAAGTAAGATTAATACTATTTCAAAAACTTCTAAGCTGAAAGAAATATTTTAAAAATAAAATAAAAAATAGACTAAGAAAATATTTTGTTTTTAATTTAATTCATAAAGGAGGGCAATCCACTGGAGGGATCTTGAAGCTGATGATGTCCATCGATGATGCAGATCTGATCTACATTATTGAAGCTGTAATGGATTAAACAACTTATCAAATAAATAAATATGTCAGCTAATCATGTTAGAAATTATAGAATTTATTGCATTATTTAATCAATAAACATGCACAAATAATGCCCTTATTCCTATATATAATTAATGAAATATATTGCAGAGAGCAGTTTGAGCTCTTCCACAACTAAACAGCTGTTTTTGCTTGCAAGTGAGATTTAAAAAATGTGAGTTTGATCTTTTCCATCCATGTTTTAAATAAGTTTAAACTTAAATTCTGACAATATCATTTCATTGCAAGCAAATACATTTGAATCCACAATTTAAATTGTGTGTGTGTGTGTGTGAGTGTGTGCGTATATGTGTGTGTGCGCGTATGTGTGTGTGTTTTTTTTGGTATTTTTTATACCTTGGTGTCTGAACACATTCAATCTTGTTGTTTAAATTATATTATTGTTTACTTACCCAGTACAATGCAAATTGTGACTTCAGTTTTTTTACTGATCTTCATCCTGTAAACATTAATTTAAAACTTCATCAACAATGACTATAAAACATACAGCCTAGAACCAACTACTAAAACAAAACCAACTACAAAAATTTAAAAATTCGAAATATTCCAACAAATGAAAAACCTTAATGAAACTTCAACAATGACTATAAAACATACAGCCTAGAGCCAACTACTAAAACAAAACCAACTACAAAAATTTTAAAATCCTAAATATTTCACCAAATAAGAAATGACAATGAAACTTCAACCTCAGCTAAATTGACACTTCATAAACAAAAACAAGTCACCACTGAGAACCAAAACAACCAACAACTAATGAAACTAATCAGAAAACATAATTTTTCAATCTTTGTGAATGTCGTCCGCAACAATTCTACCTTCACTTTAAAATCAATTCCAAGTTATTTTATTTTCAATATATAAAAAATATTCATTATTTTCCCGGGGGTCATGGATTACCAAACTGTGTACTTGGTAAAATTGTATACATAGTCAAAGTTCCTGAAACACAAAATATAAATATTATCAATTACAGAACCTGAAAAACATAAATCACACTATCATAATACTGTATATCACATTGTACTATAAAAATACATCTTTCAAGTCTCTTTAACATCGCTACATTCCACTATTTTTCTGATTGGCTTACTTTTTAAACCAATAAGAAAATACTTTCTTCTACTTTTATCAGTAGAACGTAGAATGTATAATTGGAAAACAATAGTTAAAATAAGACCAAGAATTAAAACATATTTGTGAAAATGAAGGGCAAAATTTGTGCACATTTAGACCATTGAAATTACTTATGTTAGGGAAAAAAATACAATTATTTTTCATTCCATCATGCCTTTGAAAGTATTTCTAACTAAACACATACTACAAAATTATCAAAACTTAATATAATACTATTCTACACCTTAAACTAACCTAACCTAGTGGGCTTCTCCAACCTAAAAACACAGGTTTTCAAACGCATGATGGATACAAGTTTAGCTGACATATGTTTACAACTATTTTACACAACTTCTACTCACTCATGTCTCTACTTCTCTGACATGTCATCTACTTCAATTTTTCAAAGATATTAAACCTAGAACAGAACAAAAAATTTAGTTAAAAAAAACAATTTCAGTTAAAAAATAATATTAAATCTATAAAATATTTAAATGCTCAATGCTTTTCAACAACAATGTATCACTGAGGATGATAACATTGTCGTTAATTGAGTAATTGAGTGTTCAAGTTATTATTTAACACTAAGACACAAACAATGGCTATGATCCTAGTAAGATAAATTGTCATATGGACCCATTACGTGCCCACAGTTTTACATGGGTTTAGATTGACTACTATGGGCAATGCTCATTGTTGGTCATAGCAAAATGATAATTCAATATATTTAGTTCATATTTCACCACTAATAAACTTATAAACTTCTTTTTTTTTTTATGTTTTAGTCTAATACAATATATATTGTAACAAATTAACTCCTTAAAACTTTTGGCAAATTAAATGGTGTAGTGAAATGTTAAGTGGTAACAAAAACTTAATTAAAAATATGTCCTTTAAGTAATTCTTAATTGTGCATAATACTTCCTTTGATTTCTTTTAATTTTTTTTTTTACCAACTGTAAAATATTTTTATATATTTTTTATTAATAAACACATATTCAAAAACATAAAGAAAGTTAAAATCACCCCTCATTCAAAGGCTGATGTTATTTCTCCACTGGTTCGTGTACCACAGATTAAAAACTTAGTTTTTCGAATGAAAGTTTTTTAAATTGATATATATATATATATATATATATATATATATTTACATTCTTTTATTCACAATTACACTACAAACCTTTTTATATCTTGAAAATAATTAGAAATTTTTTTGTATGTTATACATATTATATGCTATTTTTGTGTTGTTTTGGCTTTGATTACTGCAAGATATTTTTAAAATTCCTGATATACTAACTACAAACTTTGAATGTGCAATTTTTTTATTACATACATAAATTCCACTTACCTGTCTCTAACAATTGATATATTACAAGTTGGGTTTTGTATAGAATAACTATTTTTGGTGAATTTTTCAAAATAAGCCTAACTCTTTCAGGAAGTCTTTTTTTTTATCATAAAAATTGATTTTTCAACCTTAGGTTTTTATGTAGGTTTGAGGATTTTACTTCTATTGAATTTTGTAAATGACAGTTAGGATTTGTCCATAAAACAATGACTGATTGAAGTAATTATATGAAGGAAGTATGCATTGATGCAGTTGAATAGTGAAATTTAAGTGAAAATAGTGGTGTTGGAACAACAGTTGAAATAGATGAATGCCTATTTAACCAAAAGAGAGAAGAAGTTGAATTTTGGCTCTGCTATAGGTTTTTGGTGGTTTGTGTTGAAAGACAAAATGCTCGCGTTTCACTTAAGGTACCAGACAGAACAGCTCAAACATTAATGGCAGGTCTATTGAAACTTATTAACTCTGTTTCTACAATAATATCTGGCTGTTAGAAAGGTTATAAAACAGAAGAACTCAACTGGGCTGGCTTTACACATTTTAAGGTCAATAATAAATATAGTTTTATAGTTCCTGATACCAGCGTTCACATCAACTTTAAGAAAGAATATGGGGTTTTGCAAAATGGAGAAATGAAAAACATCATGGCACTGCTCTATATTACCTTGATACATTTGTCTGAATTCATATGGCAGTTGGCGGTGAAAATAGAGGGCAGCGATAGTTTCGAAACTCTATTGGATATAACTTCACAAAATTCATACCCCTGTTATAACTATCATCCATTTTGTAATTTTTAATAAATAAAATGTTGAACCTTGAAGTTTGTCTAATTTTTACACTAAAATTGCTATTTATGTATTGGCCTAAAATAATATAATTTACTGGTCCGTATAATAATATGTAAGTACCTTACCGAAAAAACTTATCAGTAAAACTATTTTTTTATGTAAATTAAAGTTCCATATCAAAAACCAAATATAAAAATGCCATAAAGATGTAGCAGTTAATTAATATACAAGCAGTTTATAATTTTGCTACAACTTTACATCGTCTAAATATGTAGGATACTCCAATGAACAAGCATATACAATAATTTAATTTATAACATCAAGTGTCTAACTACAATTTGTTAGTGGTTAAATGTAACACTAATAATATTAAGTTACATTTATTTGTTGCTTATATTGCAATTTAAAGTATACAAAAAAAATAAGTACAAACCGATTTTAGTATAACATACCTTACCAATCGTAGAACAAAATCTGTAATTATGTTGATATTGATGGGATGGTCTAGGTGCTGTTGTGATGAGTGATGTTATTTAAGCTGTTGATATGATGAATTCTCTCGATGATGTTGAAATCGATGGATGATCTAGTTGTTGTTGATAATGAATGAAGATCATTGTATTCCTGAAACAAACACTTTCATATAACATATTCAGTTATAAAATATATAATCACTTACAAAGGCTTGGAAATAAAATTCAGAGATTTCAAGAAACATTGATTAAATAAAATCTTCAACAAAAATAAAAACCCAGGACACTAAAAATAATTGTCACAAAATTTATTGGTAAATTTTATAAAATATATCAAATACATATTAAATTGTAATCTTTTAATATTGAAGAGATTAGATCTGGATTTCAAGGTGACAATGATATTCTATTTTATTTAATTACTCAGTATTAATTACAACAAGAAACCAAATGTTGGACATTACACTTAGAGGTTTGTATACATTTTATGATGGTGCTGGGCTTACCATGAGAATGGTTTACCTACAAAATAAGAGCCTATGTATCAACAAATTTATTACCTCATTTTTCTATGTTCGGTATTAAATTTTTCTAGGTCATGTACGCAAATCTCTTCCTCACATTTCAGAATGATTTGTAAGAAGTTCTTGGTGCTCTAAATATAAAAATTTCTCTTCGTATGTGCTGGTAACTTGACATGCTTTTGAAGACACATAGTTAAGATTCTCAAGAAAACTCGAACAAAAACCTACTAACAAGTTTCCAAGCAAAATTAGATCAATGTTCTACTTTACAAAAAAAAAAAAAAAATTAATTGAAATAAATTAGCTTACCTTTTTATACGGTGATTAGCAGTTCAAAGGTGTCTTTTGGGTTACAACAAAATCTAAAAATTTAGGATTCCTTTGCTGTAAATTAAATCAACAAACAAAATATTTATACTAAACTAAAAGAGCCCACAACTGAAAATACAAAGAAATAAATCAATACATTGAAATATATTTATATAGATACAACCTGAAAAGACAACACATAATAAAACATGACAAAATAAAACACCTGTAAAACTAAAAAACCTAATAGGGACCGCGGAATACGGAAAATATTCTTACAAACTATCTCAATTTCCTACCAAATCTAATGCTGCCTCTAATGTGTCGAGGACTTACGCCTGAAGAAGTGTAACAAAAGTGGTGTACACTTGGACAATTTGTACAAGTGTGTGATCTTTGTTGTAACTAGACATTAACATTTTGTTAAGTCTAGGTGTTGTAAAGTGCGATGGACACAACAAAAGATTATACTCACCCTTTTGTTGGTCGGGTGTGTAATTGGCCTGAAAAAAATACACATAGATTAATTATATTCCGTAGAATGAGTGGGAGCTGAAACCAAAATTTAAAAAATAAAATAAAAAATAGTCTAAGAAAGTGAACTAAAATAAAGAAGGACCTAAGGATATTTTGAAAATAAAATTTGTTTTTAAATCCTAAGGTTAAAATATTTTTTTAAAGATTCAAAGATGTAAAAAATGTTAAAAATAAAATATAAAATAGTCTAAGAAAATTCAATATTTCAAAAAGGACCGAAGTGTGATTTATAGTATTTAAAAAGATTCGCCGCCGCTGAAAGAAAAATGTTAAAAATAAAATAAAAAATAGTCTAAGAAAATTGAATATTTCAAAAAGGACCTAAGTAAGACTAATACTATTTCAAAAAATTCTAAGCTGAAAGAAAAATTTTAAAAATAAAATAAAAATAGACTAAGAAAATGTTTTGTTTTTAATTTAATTCATAAAGGAGGGCAATCCACTGGAGGGATCTTGAAGCTGATGATGTCCATCGATGATGCAGATCTGATCTACATTATTGAAGCTGTAATGGATTAAACAACTTATCAAATAAATAAATATGTCAGCCAAACTTGTTACAAATTATAGGATTTATTGCATAAAATTATAGTGTGTGTGCGCATGTGTGAGGTTTTATTTTTTTGTATTTTTTATACCTTGGTGTCTGAACACATTTCATCTTGTTCTTTAAATTAAATTATTGTTTACTTACCCAGTACAATGCAAATTTTGACTTAATTCCATCATGCCTTTGAAATTAT
Organism: Aphrophora alni; assembly: GCA_963513935.1. Taxonomy (NCBI): domain Eukaryota; kingdom Metazoa; phylum Arthropoda; class Insecta; order Hemiptera; family Aphrophoridae; genus Aphrophora; species Aphrophora alni. The sequence goes on along the minus strand of OY740765.1, from coordinate 14,728,627 downwards.
TTCTAACTAAACACATACTACAAAATTATTAAAACTTAATATAATACTATTCTACACCTTAAACTAACCTAACCTAGTGGGCTTCTCCAACCTAAAAACACAGGTTTTCAAACGCATGATGGATACAAGTTTAGCTGACATATGTTTACAACTATTTTACTCAACTTCTACTCACTCATGTCTCTACTTCTCTGACATGTCATCTACTTCAATTTTTCAAAGATATTAAACCTAGAACAGAACAAAAAATTTAGTTAAAAAACAATTTCAGTTAAAAAATAATATTAAATCTATAAAATATTTAATTGCTCAATGCTTTTCAACAACAATGTATCACTGAGGAAGGTAACATTGTCTTTAATTGAGTAATTGAGTGTTCAAGTTATTATTTAACACTAAGACACAAACAATGGCTATGATCCTAGTAAGATAAATTAATTGTCATGTGGACCCATGACATGCCCACAGTTTTACATGGGTTTAGATTGACTACTATGGGCAATGATCATTGTTGGTCATAGCAAAATGATAATTCAATATATTTAGTTCATATTTCAATGCTAACTAAACTTATAAACTTCTTTTTTTTTATGTTTTAGCATAGTACAATATATATTATAACAAATTAACTCTATAAAACTTTTGGGAAAATAAATGGTGTAGTGAAATGTTAAGTGGTAAAAAAAAACTTAATTAAAAATATGTCAATTTAAGTAATTCTTAATTGTGCATAATACTTCATTTGATTTCTTTTAATTTTTTTTTTTACCAACTGTAAAATATTTTTGTATATTTTTTATTAATATACACATATTCAAAAACATAAAGAAAGTTAAAATCACCCCTCAGATTTCTCCCCCCCCCCACCATATTTATACTTTAAATGTAATTCTGTATTAAAAAGAAGGAGATATTAATATTATTAAGTTAATACTCAAATGAGGGTATCAATTTTATAAATTTTATGTTTATGATGAAGAAATATAAAACCTAAAAGGTAAGGTTTATTATGTTTGTTTGTTTATTCTATTTTAATATAGCAACTAAATACAAAGTTTTTTTAACAAGTGTACTGAAAGTAATTTGTTTTACTTATACTGTTCATGCATGACTTGAGCGTAATTATTCTTACTACGCAGGGTAATATATTACTCATATTGATTTTTATATTGAAAATATGAAAGCAAATTCTTAACAAGTATTTCAAGGAGTTTCACAAATGATTTTCTTTTTAGGGATCTTTGATTCAAAGGCTGATGTTATACCCCCACTGGTTTGTGTACCACAGATTAAAAACTTAGTTTTTCGATTGAAAGTTTTTTAAATTGTTATATTTTTTTTACATTCTTTTATTCACAATTACACTACAAACCTTTTTATGTCTTGAAAATAATTAGAAAATTTTTTTGTATGTTATACATATGATATTTTGTGTTGTTTAGGCTTTGATTACTGCAAGATATTTTTTAAATTCCTGACATGCTAACTCCAAACTTTGAATGTGCAATTTTTTTATTACATACATAAATTCTACTTACCTGTCTCTAACAATCGATATATTACAAGTTGGGTTTTGTATAGAATAACTATTTTTGGTGAATTTTTTAAAATAAGCCTAATTCTTTCAGGAAGTCTTTTTTTTTTATCATAAAAATTGATTTTTCAACCTTAGGTTTTTATGTAGGTTTGAGGATTTTACTTCTATTGAATTTTGTAAATGACAGTTAGGATTTGTCCATAAAACAATGACTGATTGAAGTAATTATATGAAGGAAGTATGCATTGATGCAGTTGAATAGCAAAATTTAAGTGAAAATAGTGGTGTTGGAACAACAGTTGAAATAGATGAATGCCTATTTAACCAAAAGAGAGAAGAAGTTGAATTTTGGCTCTGCTATAGGTTTTTGGTGGTTTGTGTTGAAAGACAAAATGCTCGCGTTTCACTCAAGGTACCAGACAGAACAGCTCAAACATTAATGGCAGGTTTATTGAAACTTATTAACTCTGTTTCTACAATAATATCTGGCTGTTAGAAAGGTTATAAAACAGAAGAACTCAACTGGGCTGGCTTTACACATTTTAAAGTCAATAATAAATATAGTTTTATAGTTCCTGATACCAGCGTTCACATCAACTTTAAGAAAGAATATGGGGTTTTGCAAAATGGAGAAATGAAAAACATCATGGCACTGCTCTATATTACCTTGACACATTTGTCTGAATTCATATGGCAGTTGGTGGTGAAAATAGAGGGCGGCGATAGTTTCGAAACTCTATTGGATATAACTTCACAAAATTCATGCCCCTGTTATAACTATCATCCATTTTGTAATTTTTAATAAATAAAATGTTGAACCTTGAAGTTTGTCTAATTTTTACACTAAAATTGCTATTTATGTATTGGCCTAAAATAATATAATTTACTGGTCCGTATAATAATATGTAAGTACCTTACCAAAAAAACTGTTATCAGTAAAACAATTTTTTTATGTAAATTAAAGTTCCATATCAAAAACCAAATATAAATATGCCATAAAGATGTAGCAGTTAATTAATATACAAGCAGTTTATAATTTTGCTACAACTTTACATCGTCTAAATATGTAGGATACTCCAATGAACAAGCATATACAATAATTTAATTCATAACATCGAGTGTCTAACTACAATTTGTTAGTGGTTAAATGTAACACTAATAATATTAAGTTACATTTATTTGTTGCTTATATTGCAATTAGGAGTATACAAAAAAAAAATAAGTACAAACCGATTTTAGTATAACATACCTTACCAATCGTAGAACAAAATCTGTAATTATGTTGATATTGATGGGATGTTTTAGGTGCTGTTGTGATGAGTGATGTTATTTAAGCTGTTGATATGATGAATTCTCTCGATGATGTGGAAATCGATCGATGATCTAGTTGTTGTTGATGATGAATGAAGATCATTGTATTCCTGAAACAAACACTTTCATATAACATATTCAGTTATAAAATATATAATCACTTACAAAGGCTTGGAAATAAAATTCAGAGATTTCAAGAAACATTGATTAAATAAAATCTTCAACAAAAATAAAAACCCAGGACACTAAAAATAATTGTCACAAAATTTATTGGTAAATTTTATAAAATATATCAAATACATATTAAATTGTAATCTTTTAATATTGAAGAGATTAGATCTGGATTTCAAGGTGACAATGATATTCTATTTTATTTAATTACTCAGTATTAATTACAACAAGAAACCAAATGTTGGACATTACACTTAGAGGTTTGTATACATTTTATGATGGTGCTGGGCTTACCATGAGAATGGTTTACCTACAAAATAAGAGCCTATGTATCAACAAATTTATTACCTCATTTTTCTATGTTCGGTATTAAATTTTTCTAGGTCATGTACGCAAATCTCTTCCTCACATTTCAGAATGATTTGTAAGAAGTTCTTGGTGCTCTAAATATAAAAATTTCTCTTCGTATGTGCTGGTAACTTGACATGCTTTTGAAGACACATAGTTAAGATTCTCAAGAAAACTCGAACAAAAACCTACTAACAAGTTTCCAAGCAAAATTAGATCAATGTTCTACTTTACAAAAAATAAAAAATAAAATTAATTGAAATAAATTAGCTTACCTTTTTATATGGTGATTAGCAGTTCAGAGGTGTCTTTTGGGTTACAACAAAATCTAAAAATTTAGGATTCCTTTGCTGTAAATTAAATCAACAAACAAAATATTTATACTAAACTAAAAGAGCCCACAACTGAAAATACAAAGAAATAAATCAATACATTGAAATATATTTATATAGATACAACCTGAAAAGACAACACATAATAAAACATGACAAAATAAAACACCTGTAAAACTAAAAAACCTAACAGGGACCGCGGAATACCGAAAATATTCTTACAAACTATCTCAATTTCCTACCAAATCTAATGCTGCCTCTAATATGTCGAGGACTTATGCCTGTAGAAGTGTTAACAAAAGTGGTGTACACTTGGACAATTTGTACAAGTGTGTGATCTTTGTTGTAACTAAACATTAACATTTTGTTAAGTCTAGGTGTTGTAAAGTGCGATGGACACAACAAAAGATTATACTCACCCTTTTGTTGGTCGGGTGTGTAATTGGCCTGAAAAAAATACACATAGATTAATTATATTCCGTAGAATGATTGGGAGCTGAAACCAAAATTTAAAAAATAAAATAAAAAATAGTCTAAGAAAGTGAACTAAAATATAAAAGGACCTAAGGATATTTTGAAAATAAAATTTGTTTTTAAATCCTAAGGTTAAAATATTTTTTTAAAGATTGAAAGATGTAAAAAATGTTAAAAATAAAATATAAAATAGTCTAAGAAATTTCAAAAAGGACCGAAGTGTGATTTATAATATTTAAAAAGATTCGCCGCCGCTGAAAGAAAAATGTTAAAAAAAAAAAAAAAAATAGTCTAAGAAAATTGTATATTTCAAAAAGGACCTAAGTAAGATTAATACTATTTCAAAAACTCCTAAGCTGAAAGAAAAATTTTAAAAATAAAATAAAAAATAGACTAAGAAAATATTTTGTTTTTAATTTCATTCATAAAGGAGGGCAATCCACTGGAGGGATCTTGAAGCTGATGATGTCCATCGATGATGCAGATCTGATCTACATTCTTGAAGCTGTAATGGATTAAACAACTTATCAAATAATTAAATATGTCAGCCAACTTGTTAGAAATTACAGAATTTATTGCATTAAATTATAGTGTGTGTGCACATTTAGACCATTGAAATTACTTATGTTAGGAAAAAAAAATACAATTATTTTTCATTCCATCATGCCTTTGAAAGTATTTCTAACTAAACACATACTACAAAATTATCAAAACTTAATATAACACTATTCTACACCTTAAACTAACCTAACCTAGTGGGCTTCTCCAACCTAAAAACACAGGTTTTCAAACGCATGATGGATACAAGTTTAGCTGACATATGTTTACAACTATTTTACACAACTTCTACTCACTCATGTCTCTACTTCTCGGACATGTCATCTACTTCAATTTTTCAAAGATATGAAACCTAGAACAGAACAAAAAATTTAGTTAAAAAACAATTTCAGTTAAAAAATAATATTAAATCTATAAAATATTTAATTGCTCAATGCTTTTCAACAACAATGTATCGCTGAGGATGATAACATTGTCGTTAATTGAGTAATTGAGTGTTCAAGTTATTATTTAACACTAAGACATAAACAATGGCTATGATCCTAGTAAGATAAATTGTCATGTGGACCCATTACGTGCCCACAGTTTTACATGGGTTTAGATTGACTACTATGGGCAATGCTCATTGTTGGTCATAGCAAAATGATAATTCAATATATTTAGTTCATATTTCAACACTAACTAAACTTATAAACTTCTTTTTTTTTTTTATGTTTTAGCCTAATACAATTTATATTATAAAAAATTAACTCCATAAAACTTTTGGGAAAATAAATGGTGTAGTGAAATGAAGTGGTAACAAAAACTCAATTATAAAATATGTCCTTTAAGTAATTCTTAATTGTGCATAATACTTCGTTTGATTTCTTTAATTTTTTTTACCCACTGTAAAATATTTTTATATATTTTTTATTAATATAAAAATATTAAAAAACATAAAAAAAGTTAAAATCACGCCTCAGATTTCACTCCCCCCCCCACCCTATTTATACTTTAAATGTAATTCTGTATTAAAAAGAAGGAGATATATTATTAAGTTAATATTCAAATGAGGGTATCAATTTTATAAATTTTATGTTTATGATGAAGAAATATAAAACCTAAAAGGTAAGGTTTATTATGTTTCTTTGTTTATTCTATTTTAATATAGCAACTAAATACATAGTTTTTTAACAAGTGTACTGAAAGTAATTTATTTTACTTATACTGTTCATGCATGACTTGAGCGTAATTATTCTTACTACGCAGGGTAATATATTACTCATATTGATTTTTATATTGAAAATATGAAAGCAAATTCTTAACAAGTATTTCAAGGAGTTTCACAAATGATTTTCTTTTTAGGGATCTTTGATTCAAAGGCTGATGTTATACCCCCACTGGTTTGTGTACCACAGATTAAAAACTTAGTTTTTCGATTGAAAGTTTTTTAAATTGTTATATTTTTTTTACATTCTTTTATTCACAATTACACTACAAACCTTTTTATGTCTTGAAAATAATTAGAAAATTTTTTTGTATGTTATACATATGATATTTTGTGTTGTTTAGGCTTAGATTACTGCAAGATATTTTTTAAATTCCTGACATGCTAACTCCAAACTTTGAATGTGCATATTTGTTTATTACATACATAAATTCTACTTACCTGTCTCTAACAATCGATATATTACAAGTTGGGTTTTGTATAGAATAACTATTTTTGGTGAATTTTTCAAAATAAGCCTAACTCTTTCAGGAAGTCTTTTTTTATCATAAAAATTGATTTTTTAACCTTAGAGTTTTTTTTAAAACTAACTACAATTTGTTAGTGGTTAAATGTATCACTTATAATATAAAGTTACATTTATTTGTTGCTTATAATGAAATTCAGAGTATACAAACAAATAAGTACAAACCGATTTTAGTGTAACATACCTTACCAATCGTAGAACAAAATCTATAATTATGTTGATATTGATGGGATGTTCTAGGTGCTGTTGTGATGAGTGATGTTATTTAAGCTGTTGATATGATGAATTCTCTCGATGATGTGGAAATTGATGGATGGTCTAGTTGTTGTTGATAATGAATGAAGATCATTGTATTCCTGAAACAAACACTTTCATATAACATATTCAGTTATAAAATATATAATCACTTACAAAGGCTTGGAAATAAAATTCAGAGATTTCAAGAAACATTGATTAAATAAAATCATCATCATAAAAACACCCAGAACACAACTAAAAATAATTGTCACAAAATTTATTGGTAAATTTTATAAAATATATCAAATACATATTAAATTGTAATCTTTTAATATTGAAGAGATTAGATCTGGATTTCAAGGTGACAATGATATTCTTTTTTGTTTAATTACTCAGTATATGAAGTATAAGTTAAGTTTGATAATTGGAAAAAAATCTGACATCCATTTTTTGACTGATCTTCACATTTCATGGTTATTCACAGATTAAATTTATACAGATGGATCTCAAATCTCCCTACAATGGCAATAATCTCTGATTTTGGACAATGTGTCTTCTTACCAATGAAATTTAGAAACAAGTTAATAAGTTTCATCATGGTACTTACCCAGCCCCATATACAAACAAATCCTCTAAATATAATAAGCTAAAGTTGGTTTCTTGGGGTCTTGTAGGAATTGTTAAATTGAATTGGTAGATCAGGCTTCTTATCCAGTAGGGTAACTTTGTTTAAAACTCTTTTTACACAGGTTTTCTGAACCTTGTAATTGTGTATATTACTACATGTACTTTCTTGATGTGTCTTAGGCACTAGCGGGCTTCGTATAGGGATGTGCGAGCCCCCAAAATGGCTAATTTTGTAAACTGTCTTTACATCTGGATATAAAGACAGGACACGCATATGAAAGGAAACTAGGGCGTGACACACTCCGATGAACACCAATGATTTTTATGTAGAACTTAATTGTATAAAATTGATCACCACTAATAATGGTTACGATAATAATTTAATTGAGAAAATGTTAAAACATAAATTGAAAAAGAATGTCACTAAATATATTTTTCCAAATAGTTATATTGATGTTAACACTGAAAAATGGTGTAGAATAAGTTACATCGGTAAGGTTAGTGTTACTGTGGGTAAATTATTAGAAAAGAAAAACCTTTGTTAGCCAGTATATTACATTGAAAAAAGCTTGGGAAATATTTTAAATAATTCTAAAGATAAGCTGCCTGATTTGTTAAAAAAAATGGGTAAAATTTGTAATTCTGTTTATGTAAGACAAACTGGTCATAGTTTCAAAACTAGGTTAAGCGAACATAACAGAAGTTGGAGGTTGGACTATGCAGATTCTAGTTTTTCTAACCATCTAAAAACTCATCAAATTTCAGATTTTCATTCTAATACAGAATTTAATATTCTACATCTCAATGGTAAGAGTAGAAAGTTAAACGCACTAGAAATGTTAGAATTTAAGAGAATAATCAATAACGACTCTAGCTTAGTTATTAATGAACAATTAGATCTCAGTAATTCACCACTCTTGCAACCCCTATTTGGGCCTAGGTATCTACCCTCTCCCCCCCCCTAAACCTAACAGTAATTTTGGCCAACTTTCTTATGGCCTATTGTGTTGTTGTAAAATTCTTGTACCTTAGTCTGTAAGATGCTTTTGACAATGCTGTAGTTGGCGAAACCTTGGTCGACACGGCTCATTAAAATATTTTGTGGAACTACAAATTGCCTTTTATTTAATTATTAATAATGGAATTCCACCAAGTACCCACGGTCGGTAGTATGAGTTATCGTGTAAATTAGTACTATTTATTTGATTACCCACTATTTAATTTGTGATTTGAATTTCCTTGCGGCCGTTTTGGGGACAAGAAAGTGAGATTGTTGGACGCTTCTACAGGGAAAGGATGCTTCCCAAGATCAAGATGTCTTAATCTGAAATAATTGTCTAATCCAACAATTTCGTGAGAGTAAATATATCTCAAGATTGTGCAAAAGTTACTGTTTATACAAGAATAATAATATAGAGTTGATCTACCTTGAAGTGGAAGAAAACAGAAAAGTTAATTACTGTATTAGTGGTGAGAACCATAGGCATAGTAAATGTTTTAATGTGTTTTAAAGACTTATAAACTGCTTTAATTGACTTGTGAACTATCTTAATCTTATTCATTCTTACAAACATTCATATCATTACATTTTAAGTAATATTTTGATTTTGTTTTGCTTTGTTGATTTTTTTGGAGGGGTCTTAGTCCAGACAATTAAGTTATTTCAGATATTCTTTGTTAATACCCACTTGGGAAGAGCTGGCACCCACCCATCCCGAGACAAGACTTGTGATCATTAGATAAAATAGTATGTTTAAAAACAATGGTTATAATTTTGTAAGCCTAAACAATAATATTTTGTCTCAAGAAAAAAATCATGGCCTATTTGAGAAATCAGCTTATGGTTTATTTCTGGTTTTAATATTTGAGAACTTAACTATTCAACAAACATAGAAGTCTAAAATTATGCACAAATTATCAACTTAAACAGACACCAATCTCTGTACAATCAAATGAGAAATAGTGGTTAAAAAATCATTTTATTATGAAATTCCCTAAGTGTTGTTCACCTGTTTATTCTAGGGCTAAGGCGATGATGATCAAGAAGTTTTTCACATAAAAGTGAGATATAGGGGAAGCTACGCTAAGACTCTGACACAAGTATATGACTAAAGTTATATTATACAATGATAATTTCTACTTACAGCTATCTGCTGATGTAAAGAACTCAGGGTATAATGTGGTCTTATGTGTGTGAACACTCCGGTAGTGTGGGAGTGTAATAGTCTCTCTTTGTTAGCCTTTGTTTCATAAATCATTTGATCCTGAAACTAAACAAAATAAACACAAAATTAGATAGCCCTAAACTTAATGATATGAATTATAAATAACTAGTACAGTGTAATAATTATGTGTATATTTGTGTTAATCAAATATGACTTGGGAACCCAGTAGGCTATTCACAAGAAATAGAATATTTTTATTTACTATTAAAAGGCGATGAATTTATTGATTTATTAACAGATAAACTAATAAATTGACTAAAAGCAGTAGACAACAAGCCTGCTGTTGGAAATTTTTGACTAATCATTAATTGTTTTTTAACATTTTCAGATTATTTTAAAGATATAAATAATTAAAAATTAAAAATTTGAATTATTGTTGTAAAATAAACCAGACATTTAAACTGTTGGAATCAATAAATAAACAAAATATGTTTTTGTTGTGTTGTTATAAAACTAAAATAAGTTATACATATGTTTATAGCCCAAGACATCCTCTTTACAAATATACACAATATTTAGGTAGTTCAACAGAACAGTTCTACACAGCATAAAGTGTACCACAAGTACCGAACAAGTTCCAATGTTGCAATAAACAAGGTGCGCTCGGACACCATACATGGGTTTTTAATATGGTCAAGAGAGTGTTAAAGAAATAAATCTATTAAACACTTCAACATAATTATATATGAATTTTAACATCCCATTTACTGTTACAATCTAACAGATTCATAGAATCGTCCACTCTGAGATTAGCTGAATGTACGGTATACAAGATAATCATATTATCCTGTGCATTATTGGTGTCTCGTAAACTATCAATCCTATTAAAAACTTTAAATAGGGACCTTCGTTACTTTTCCATGGAATTTAAAAGCCAGTTTTGCAAACTGAAAATTTTGACCACCATTTCAATATGTCAACTTACTAAAAAACACCTATTTTTTTATGCTGTTTTCATATTTTACACCACATTATAAGACTTGGGTATTTTTTGATAAACCCACTTATTTAGGAAGTAAATGCACTTGGAACTTAAAAAATTAGTAGTTTTTTTTGGAAGCAATTTTCCATACAGATAAAACTAATAAATATAATACAACAAAATAAACAATAATAATTAAACTATAAATAAATGTAATCAGATAATATGAGATTATACTGAAGCAACAGACAATTGAAGTTCTCCAAGCTGACAGTGTTTGTATTGTGTTTGGTTGAGTAGTTATATGGGCATGACTTGTGTTGTGGTGGGGGGGGAGTGAGATATCTTGATTGTAACTGTATTACTTCAATTTGTTAGTATTTATTTTAATTTACTATCTTATACTGATTGTATAAGCATATTTTATATATAACAAATATAATGACCATAGTTATGCAAATTGTATTTCTAAATAAACAAGTATAACAAATTTAAAAAAGACCAACTTCAAAATAAATCCAATTAGTTCTTTAAAATTTAACATTATTTAATTTTTGATAGTACTGGCCCAGTACTGGCAAAAATGTCGTACAAGTACTAGCTAGTTAACATAAATACATACTATATGCTTGCATTTTATTCAAATGTAATTTTATCAATATTAGATAAACATATTTCCAAACTTACTGTGTCAATTAGGCACCATTTTGGCATTTTTTTTTGCAACTACTGGCCAAGTACTGGCTCAATCAGTAATGAAACAAGACCATTTCATGAGCATACCCTTTCAAATGAGACCACCCCCAATGAAATCGGTTAAGCCATTCCCATACTGTGTGGTATTTAATCTAAGTCCCACATAAACTCCTCAAAAAAACAACTTGTTAAACTAACAATAGACTAAAAATAATCAAAGCTATTCATTATTCAACGATACATACCTATATAACATTCTTTGAATATTTTGACTATATTGCTGGACTGTAATGTGACTGTAGTCCTTGCTCATACATTGTGTGTGTACGGCAAAATGTGTTTCCTTTACCCGGTCGCAATGCCTGAACAAATAAACATGTATTAATGATAGCAATATCTGACTCAATAAACATCACTTGCAAATATATATATATATATCAGAATCAATACCAATATGTTATTTGTTTACTTGTAAGTTGGAAATTAAATAAGCACCTACACAGGAATCAGTTATAATCCAAAGAAAACTGTAAATAAAGGTAATTGTCAAAACAAATTAAATTATTAGCTCTGTTCAGAACGGTTTCTAAACTCTCTTCTTAGTCCTGTAAAGTTTATTATTTTGTTCAATGGTTTTAATTTTTAATTATCATTATATTTCAGATAAGTTCCAGTTAATTTTAAACAAAGAGTGCAATTTTTTGCTAAGTAGGATGTCGCATGAAAACATTGCTATTTTTTAATTAGCCTACTGTGCTGAACACAAGTGAAACTCTACAGGTGAAAGACCCATGGCCCTGGAATACTCTAATAGCATCAGGGTCAGAAAATAACAATAGTTGATCAAGAAAGAGATGATAGGTAAGATGAAAGAGAGGGATCTAACCCGAGACTACATGAAAAAAGGTTTAGATCCAGTTAAATATTATTTCGCCACACTTATACTCACTGTAAATGCGTCCCTGAGGATTATTGCAGATTGAAATCAGTAAGACATTCGGTCTATTATAAATACAATAAAAACGTTTGTTGATTGATTTTAAAGTTAAATTAGTTTCAACAAAAATAAAATTTAAACAATAGGCGGTACTTACGTATTAACGCCACCGCGGCAGAAGTTGCTAATGCGCATGCGTCAATATTTGCTTACTTTGCGATATAATTATATATCACGACAGGTTTGGCCAGGTAGCTATATATATATATATATATATATATATATATATATATATATATATATATATAAACACCTGACCAAACCTTATATATATATATATATATATATATAATCACCTGGCCAAACCTTTCGTAAGTTTATTGAAGTTAATAATTTGAAATTAGATCATGGATAAACATGAGCTTTAAAAGTGAAGTGCCGCCAATCTACGCCTAAAATTTTTGCGACAAATCATAAAATGAAAGTATATGAATCTCAAAGCTGAAAAAAATGGAATTCTGCTTCCCTTAAACCAGTTTGCTCTTTATTGGCGCATGCGCATTAGCGCAACTTCTGCTGCGGTGGCGTTAATACGTAAGTACCCAATAGGCTACAAAACAAAATAACTTTTTATTAAAATTAAAACTAGATTAACTAAAAAACTGAACCTTGTACACAGATATACAGACTGACTATATTCAAGGATTTTAAAAATACTTCAATGTGCCCACACTTTTTAAAATTTTCTAAAAAATGTATATTATGTTACATTTCATCTTGAGAAAAAATTATGAAATACTAAAACGGATTTAGAAGCCTACAAAAGCCTAGTTTATTTATCTGCAAGTTTAGTGTACTACAAAGTGCCTTTTTATGCCTAAAAGCCTGATAAGTTTAAAAAGATATCAGTATAACCTAGTAAGTAGGTACGGTATATCAAACTATGGATTACCATGGCAAATACACACTTGCACCAAAAACTTGCTTACTCTGTAAATCAATTTTCATTACACCAAAAACAGAATCTTACAATAAACGTAAACAATAAAATGAACTGTAGGTGAAATAAATAAGAATCATTTAAGCTATGAACATTTAGAGATTTCCTGCAAAATTTTTAATGAAGAAATACAAATGCAAACAGAATAACCTGGTTAATTAGCAAATAATAAAATAAAACTTTTCAAAAAGAAAATTATAAATACACAAAACTCTAAAGAAAAACCAAACAAACAATCTTAGCAATTAAACAAAATATAAATATAACTTTTAATGTGGATATCTTACTTTTATATAGTTTGTCCAACTAACTATAATATTAGGAAAATATCTATTGTACATTATCATAAGATTTTATTATTTAAAATTATAAAATCGTTAACTATTTACCTTGTATTCAAACAATCAGTTTATATATTCATTCATTCAAATTAAACCATTCGGACATTCCCAGTTATTCTTCCATATACAAACATCCATATTGCCTAATTTTGCAGTTACTCGCACAATCTCACATTCACAAGATATAAGCTCAGTGTAAAAATTAATAAAACAACATGCATTCTCCCAAAGTAATATGACACCAACCTTAAAAATGCTCTTATATAAATAAGATTTAAAGATTACATTTACATTTTCCACCAAACAAGCCATTGTTTAAATATTTTTAGAACAAATTTATATTATTATTTTAATTGTTTTACTATCTTGGTGATATGCTAGAATAAAATTGTTGATGTAAAATTAATTTTGAATAAGAAACTAACCTCAAAATAATTTATAAGAGTCTGTTTACTGAAAAGACTCCTATTGTAGAAAGAACGCAATACATTATACACATTCAAATGAGTTGGGCAAAATATTAAACTGTAGAAATAAAAGCAAGAATTGTGTTACTCTTTAGACTCCAGATGTAACAAGTACTATGGAATTTTGTATTGTAATAATCAGTTTAATAATTTTATTGATCTCTATTAGTTCCTCCCCAACTGTTCAAACTATACCCTTAACCTTGAACCAAAAGTGGTACAGTTAACCTTAGGGCAGTAGAAATGTATAAACTTAGTAATTCTCAAGTTTAGTTGGCAGTTCATATCTCATCACAGAAGTTGTGTTTAAAAATAAAACACAAATAAAACGCTTCTGAAAGAAGAATACATTAAATTTAATAAAACCCTCCTGTAAACTGTAATTTGTGTATTGACAATACTTTGTCAGTGTTGCTATTAAATACTGAACTCCAATTTAATTTAAACATACAATATATTTTTGTACTTTACCACCTAAATGTTGGCTAGATAACCTGCAAACTATTTATCTAAAATTTAGGCTAAATTAAAAGGTTAGACACATCAGGATCATGACTAAAATGTTGGTGAATATTATTATCACCTTATAAAAAATATAAAAAAAGTAGAGGCCTAATTAAACTAAAGACTCTTAGCACTTGAATACTCTAAAAGCAAATACTAAAATATAATATTAAAATAGTTTTCACATAAGCCTATTAAATAAAAAGAAATTGTTAGCTTATTCGGTAAAATCTAATATTTCTTATTACTTCAAAAACTCAATCTAAATCTAAAAATTACAATAGATACGGAAAACTTTGTTCCTAGTTAAAAAAAAAAAAACAGAAATATTAAAACAAATATGTAAGCCCAATTTCTAAGGACACTTTGCCGTAAATGTATATTTACTGATGATATAGCCTACAGTTATATTTACATACACAAAATAAAATAAATCTTTTATTAACAAACATCCACTAAATCAATTCTATTGATCAATCGAAATTTTAAAAAAACGTTAAGTTTTTCAAAGCAAAATTAAAACAAATCAAGATGGCTAAACACGTGTTTATTCTTTCAACCAAGTAGGCCTACTACAAAACATTATTTCTAACAAGCAACACAAAAAATACATATTTAATTATTGAAAATAAACGTTATTGAAAACAGGCGAATGAAAAAATGTAAAAATATTGACTCTATGTTGTCAGACACAATGGATTGAATAGGATTTAAACATTCGTTTTTTAGTTAACTTACCATTAAGTTAAATATGGCCGGTTGAAAGCTAACAAATTTTTCTGTTTTGTCTACACGTAAAGAACTCACAGTTTTGATAATATTGGAAGTATCCTGTAAGTTGTCACTGTTCAGTAGCTCGGGATCCGCCAATTTTATCAAAATTTCGAAAGTTCTTTCGCGAAATTCGCCTAATTTTGGAAACAAATAAAACACTTGTACCACAAGATACCAAGTCTCCAAGCTAAATGAAGATGGTCTGTCCAAAAGACGTTAGCAAAGAGACTAATCTTGTCGGAAGGAGAAGACTTTATGATATGTGTGAACCTTTGGTTTCCGGATGTAAAAAATTTGAGATCATATAAGTCCACATGATATATATTTTTTTAAACAAACAAAACTTAAATTTTGTAATAATTATTTTTTAATTACTGTAGTCTATCGATTAATAAATCATCACATAATTGTTTAAAAAAACTACTTTTATCTATGCATGTATTTAAAAAAAATCTTAATCATTATAGGGATGTTTAATTATTAGTTTGGCTATAAAATAATTAATTAATTATAAATTATTAGAATGAGAGGAACATATAACTAATATACATAACAGTTATATATGACAAAAACTAAAACTATAATATGAATAAAATTATGCTGATTAATAACCTACCGTAAATATATTACACAATTACCAACTGATCTAAAACTTTATACTTTCACTTTCGCTTCAAATTTGTCCGTTTCTACATTTCCATCGTAAATAAAAATAAAAATACGTTAAAATAAAAATATTGCAAGAAAATTATATAATGTATGTTGAATATAATAGATTAACAATTTAAGATTTCTTCCGTGATAGTTAAATTAATCTTCGATCTGACAATTCGATTACTAATTCGATTAAAAGGTAGCAAAAACATATGTTTATTTTTATTTTATGCAGTGTGATGTGAGGTTAACGGTTTCAAATGAATATTTAGTTTTTTTTTCAAATTGCAAGTATGTGAATTAAATATTAGGTAAATGATTTTTCTTCATTTGAAAATGTGTTTTAAAATATTCAAATTTTAATAAACTCGTATTCGTATTATAATTGAAATTTTTTTTTGCAATTGGCGGTAACTAATTCTGTTGATTTATTATAAGCCTATAAATTAACCAAATTTCAATTGTCCTTTAAAATTACACAGCTTTTAAAATGTTTTGTAATATTTGTATTATTAAATAGTTATTTGATATCTAGATTATTAATTATTGGCAATTATCAATGACTGTCAACGATAGGCTATTGTTTTAATGACCCTTAAATAGAGCCAAGATTTTAAAGAACCTAGATTTAAATTAAATTTAATATTTAAGTAAATTAATTGAATACGGTTTTTCATTATAAAATTACCAATTATAAGAAATTTTCATAATATTAGGCCTATATTTAATTTGTTATTAATTTTGTCAGCTGTGTATGTAAATATTCTAACCTAAACAACTGTTGTATTTTGTTTTGTTTTTAGTCTTACAGGCTAGTTTACTTATCAACAAAATTAGTCTATTTGTTCATGAATTTGCTGATTGGTTATACAAATCAACAATATTTTTACATTTTGATTTATTTGACAAATTGAAATAAGTTTGTGTCGAAATTGAGGTTATAATTTCTATCAAATGTTGAAAGTTTGTTATAATTTGGTTTACTTGTATAAATAACTTAATATAATTATTTATTTCCGCTAATAGTCTAATAATTTTGTTTTAAATTGTTCAATGTTTATTTTTAAACCAGAACCCCCAAAATATAGGTCTAATGTTAACAAAAATACTAAAATTTTTGGCTTGTAAAAAGTAAGTTTCTATACTTTTATCATTACATGAACATCAGTTTACAGATTTTTTTATATTAGTTCTTGTTGTTTTAATAATAATTAGTCCATTTTTTATGTAGAAAACAAGCTACAGTAATCTCTCTCACAGTAACTACAGTACCTATATTTGTATGATCCTTAAGGACTCAAGATTTTGAAAATATAATTAGTTGAAAATTATATGTATCTATGTTTCCTCGAAAATGTTTTTGATATTGTATCTTATTAAGACCTAGGGTAATTTCTAAGTTAAACTACTTTCGTTCACAAGTTTCAAAACAAAATGAAGGATGATTACAATGTTTTTAAATTAAAGTCACCTTTATGATAAACTATCAAAACCCCATTTTGAAGTAAACCTATACAATTTTTAATTTTTGAGAAAATTACACAAATTACTAATACACTTTTCTCAGTACGATTTTATCACTGAACACTAAACAAACACTCAAAACAAGAAAACACTACGAAACCACACTCAAACTTCCCTTCTTTTTAATATATTTACACCCTGCTACAATACACAACACTCCAATAGCTGATGCATAACCTAATTCGAAACTATAGTATTACAAATGTGATCAAGAAGAACTGCAAGAGTTGTCAAGTCGACAAGATAGGGTTGGTCATCCCCCCCCTCATCTTCATACTTAGAAAACAGAGAAGTTGGGGGAGAGCGTTGATTTTCCCACTTTCATGCTTTGGTATTGGTGAATTTTCGTGTAGTAGTTAGATCGACTGTTTATGGTCATCCTCCCCTTCAAGGTCATCGTCGCTTTATGAAGAAGATAACATAAAATAGCTCTTGAATATTCTGTAACGTCATGGTTAGAAAAGAACAGCAGTTTGTTGTCAAGAAAGACCTGGATGCGAAAGATGAAAGAGAGGGATCTAACCCAAGACTACACGAAAAAAGGTGTAGATCTACAGTTAGGGTCCTTTGGCATTCCCACACCCGTACTTACAGTAGTGATTATCTTTAAGGCTGGATATCTTGAAATCATTAACTTGTGTATCTAAAACCATACACACAAATGTATGAAATATGTTTCTCTTGTACACTATAATAAAAAAAATTCCTTTTAAGCCTGAGTTATTGATACTGTATAATAATAAATAACTAGTAGGCCTATCATAATGTTTTGTCTCTTCTTGACAATTGCCAATTTTTTTTCGTTTTAGGTTTTTTGATGATAACTTAATTATTTTTCAATGTATAGAAACATTAAAAAACTCATTTTGTGTGTCACGAAATTTTCCTAAAATTTACGGTTCTCAGATATTTGACTTTACAAAATTTCAACGGTCGCCATTTTGAAATTCACAAAGTAAATGGATCTGGTATACTGATAAAAAATAGTATAAACAATGAGCATACCAAATTTAAACTCATAATCTTACTATTTTCAAAAGTTATCGTTAATTATTTTTGAAAACAAAATGACTTACAGATGGAAAACAAAGCGATTTCGGACTTATATTCATATGAACTCGTTTCATTATTTTCATCAGTGGAACTCGTGCAGAAATTCTTTCAGTTTCTTCGTGAAAGACTCTTTTAAATTTAGAGGATCTGCATGTATTATATGTATAAAGGGACTGGGGTTAGTACTATAATGGCACCCATAAACTTATTTGAGTTTTCCTCGTGTATATATACAGGGATATTAAACTAGAGAAAATTTAATTTTCTTTATCACTTACTCAGTATAATAAAATTTAGGGCAAGTTTGGTACGTAATTGTAAAAATCTAATTAAAAATGTGAGTGGCGGACATTTTGAATAGTATTTTTCTCGTATATTTTATGTTATTAAACTTGTAACGTATTTAATTAGATTAAAACGTGCAGATTTCAATTCCGCGTGTAATGGCGCCGATTCCACCCCCTGAAGAATGACAAATAGTGATGTTATTGTCAAAAAATGTAATTTAGAATCCTGACCTTCCGAGAAAATGTGATATTCAACTAAGTGACGAGATATTACAGTACCGTGTCACAGACATGAGCGAAGTGAGTGTAGACTGTTTAATATAGACATATTTATAAGGCCGTTAAAGCCTATCAGACGTCAAAAAATTGTAATGTATGCAATTTGCGAAGTTCAGGAATCCTTGTAACTGTTTAAACCAAACATAACCTATAATAACTACGTACAATAGGCGAGACCTCTTGATACAATTTAATATTTCCAACGAATCACAGTAGTTTAGGCCTTAAATTTAGAGGATCTGCTTGTATTATATGTATGAAGGGGCTGGGTTAGTACTATAATGGTATCATAAACTTATTTTAGTTTTTTCCTCGCCTATTTCTTATGAAAGTAAGTTTGTATTACAAAATCCCGTATCAACTTTTTATGAAATTTTATATCTACCTAATCGAGTTTCTTTGACGGCGGCCAAAGTCCATTTTCTTTTTCGTCAAATATTTTTTCAATACCGTAATTTTCTTTTACTAGCGTTATCGTACTCTAACTTTTTTTTTTTTTTTTTTTAAGTGAATACTTCTTTACGCCCGGTAGGCAAATTTTTTTTTGTGCTGTTAAATCGATGTGGTGAAAGGAAAAATCGTCACGAAAATAATAATAACGGTATACGTACAACAACGGTTATGCTGCGTATTTAAATAATCTACTATTTTTTGTTTTATAACGTTTTCAGACTCAAATTAGTAACCAATGCAAAACTATTGCACAAACTTTCTCATATACCTATATATATTAAAACTAAAAATCTACGAAAAATATTGCTCTAACTTTCTCAAACTCATATAGACTACATAGTCAAACTAAAATCAATGCAAAAATATTGCACAAACTTTCTCATACACCTATACATATTAAAACCAAAAATCTACGATAAATATAGCACTAACTTTCTAAAAATTCACATACATAGTTAAACTAAAATCAATGCAAAAATATAGCACAAACTTTCTCACATACCCATACATATTAAAACAAAAAAATTACGAAAATATTGCACTAACTTTCTCAAACTCATATACATAGTCAAACTAAAATCAATGCAAAAATATTGCACAAACTTTCTCACATACCCATATATATTAAAACTAAAAATCTAATCAAGTCACACTATTAATCAATGCAAAATATAATTAATAATTGTATTAGCCTACATTTATTGAAAGTTTAAAATATTATTAATTTTTGAAATTGACAGTTAAAGTTTTCACTTCTCTCATCGTCCGTTTTTTTTTTTTTTTTTTTTTTTTTTTTTTTTTTTTTTTTTTTTTTTTTTAAATAGCGACCAATACGTTTTTGTTTATTCACTACAGGCTACATTGGAGTAAAATTTGATCAGTATCGTCGGAGAAGATTTTTAAAAAAACTGAAAAAAATAAACGCTTAAGAAAGACACTAATCATAAAGACACACATTCCAAAGATTTGTTTCATTATTTGACGTATCACATGAATTAAAACCCAATCAAGTGGAACTTTTGAAGTTGACGTATAAAAGCGTTCAATTCCCGCACAACTTGTACGCCTCCAGTATAGAGACATTGAAATAAATGTTTTTAGAAAGACCATTACTGTACTCTGATGAACACTTGGTAAATAATTCCTTATTAATTTAGTCTGTTAAAAATCCATGATGGCGGATACAAGTTGTGGAAGGAAAAGTGAATAAAGTCTGTTTGGATCAATTATAAAAAGATTTCATTTCTATAAGCCCGGAAGTTAAAGCTCTCAAACCGGATGTAGCGCGCATCCTGTTTATATTGTTGGCAGTTTCCAGGAAAGAAGTCCTTGCTTGTTTTTTGCAACCCAAAAAGTCTTGCATTAATTTTATCTTTTTCAGTGGTGTCACTACTTTGTTCTTTACTGTAGAGATCTTGGACATTATTTTTTTTTTTTTTTTTTTTTTTTTTTTTTTTTTTTTTTTTTTTTTTAGGTGATGATAAAACTAAAAATCTCGCAGTTATCTTAGCTTTATTTTAAAAGAATATAAAAAGACACCTAGCACTTTGAATACTCTAATAGGGTCAGGAGAGAACAAGAGTTGGTCAAGAGAGACCTGATAGTTGTTCCGTTCGTACTCACTAAAGTGAGCCCCGCAGGGTAGTTTTTAATATCAGTCGTCAACGCACAAACGTAAAATCAAATTGGGAATGTGGGTATATTTTGACTATATCTTGGATAGTTTCTTTCTTCATTTCTTTTTTTTTTTTTTTTTACAACGAAGATTTTGCAATTAAAAAAAAAACACAAAATAATGCGGTCAAAATCGGCTCTAACAAATTTTCTCAAGTGAAACCGCTTTTAAGGACTCAAATAACACTTACTGATTGCCAACACTCCAAAATGTTGGAGTTATCGTTGAAAAAAACACACAAAATCAGCGATGAAGCTAAAATACCTATTTTTTTTCAAAATCGGCTCTACCTATTTCGTTTAAATTTCAGTGAAATGTACAGATTAATGATTTAAATAATAGAAAATCGCAAGTTAATCGAACTGGCCGTTTAGAAACAAAAAAACCTTTAAAGCCATCATTCAAAACTGAAAATAAAGATAAGGGTGAGTGGCAGAAATGAGGACGCAAAAAATAGTAATATAGATGTTTTCTACTAACCCACTATTCAAAGTTAGTTTGGTAATGCTAAAAATTGCCGTCCCTGCATTGTTGTTGTTGTCTGTAAGATAGCAACCACAAAAATTAGGATAAGAACATGAAATTTGGTGTAGGAAACTATAGTGCGCTCATACAGTAGTATATTGCAATTTATTTAAAAAACGATTTTAAATGACATACTTTTCAATAATTTTGCAGAAATTTGATTTTTTTACCCGGCAAACATCGCTATAATTCAAACTGATTGAGCTCAAACTTTGTATACCTATTTGTTGTGTAACTGTTTATCACTGTGCGGAAATTTTAACGATTTTTAGAATATTTTCAAAATGGCGGCCGTTTAAAATCTTTAATGTCAAATATCTCAAAAATAAATAACTTTGGAAGAAATTGCTAGAGACCCAAAACTTAAGATTATCTTTGTAAAAAATCACAATATATATTCATTTCCTTTTTTTCTAACATTGTTAAATCTCTCTTTGAACTTGTATAATTATATTAAAAGTACTTATACTATGATATTTGTTTCTTGGCTCTGCTAATTAAAGCAAAGCCTACAAAAAATTGATGCATATTAAATAAAATTTGAATTGTTAAAGCAGTTAAGTTTAACATAATGTTATATGTAAATTGTGTATAGGTTCTATCAGTGAGAACTTATGAAATTATTATAGCCTATGTTATCTGTCATGTGTGTGTAATTAAAATAGAAATAGTGCATTTTGGGGCTTTTTTTCCAAAAGTAACCCGACAAGATTTCAAAAACGATATCCGTACCAGGCGGCTAGATTTTGTAATATTTTATCAGATAATATAAAATTACTTATTACCTTTCCTAAATAAGTGGCTATTTCTAATGTTTTGACCTTGTAATATAGTGCTAGAAACATAGAATAACACCCTTGGATGTCGGATTTTAGTCTAAGCTTTGTTCACGTAATTTCCCTAAAGAATATTTTTATCATTTAGTGCAAACCTCGCTTTACTAATGAAAAGTCTATAATATAGAGTGTTCCATTATTGGGAAATGATTGAGTTTCTTGAAACATATGTCCGTAAACGTTTCCTTATCCGTCTGTCGGCCATTTTGTGTTTTTTTTCTCTCGAGAAATAATAATAAGTTTAGATAAAATTAAGATTTCAAGTTGATATCTTTATTTCTGTGGCCGTGAACATTTTAATGTACAGACGACAGTGAAGACGGATGGACGGAAGTCAAAATTCACTTTTACGGTTTTCTGAAACCATGAAAAACGTGAAGATCAAAAAAAAATACGGAAGTGAATTTATCCTGATATTATAATTTCTTTTTTTTTGTGTCTTAACACTTTTCCCTTAAATGCCATACTTTTCAAGGATTTTGCAGAAATTTGATTTTTTTTAACCGGCAAACATCGCTAATTCAAACTGTTCTAACTCTAAAAGTGTCAATTTTAAATTTGTATAGATATATCTTGTTATAAAATTTGTTTTTCTGTCAGTTCCAACGATAATAAACGTACAATTTTGGAATAAGTACTTACATTTTGCATGTACACAAGCACGAGTCATGTACAATACGCAAGTAAACACAGAGATTAGAAAAGCAAATAAACTAACAAGAAGCACATATAGGCCTAATAATAAATAAAGCCATAAACAATCTACCGACGACATCTACAAATTTCAACCAATGAAAAACAATTTTTTATGTGTTTAAGCTTAAAATGAAAATTGCAACCTCTCAATGGCACAATGTATACTTGGTGTGGATATAATATCAGAATAAACTGCAAACGGAAAGGTATACAATTATTAATGTTTAATAATTTTTGGAGTGCTCAGTGTTACTGGGCAACAAAGAACTTATATCTATCTTAGGTTTACAAGTGATTTAGCTTAATATTTGATTTTCTATCAGTTTCAATTATTTTTGCAACCCCCTTACATTAGAGTAAAGTTTAATTAAATGCCTCTTCTATAAAATTATCAGCGACAAACCTACATCACTAACATACATCAAAAACATGTTTTAACAAAGGCCAATGATCATCGATATATATTCTAGTTCTGTCTGTATATTCAAAATTTGTTAGTTATATCGTAATTTTTTAAAATAAATTATACAATTTCAAACAAAGACAAACAGACAGAAATACAGTGAGTTTTCAGTTTCTTTTTTTTTCATTTGTTGGCCAAATTACGTGCTTGTAACTAAAATTAGGGTGGCCTTTACCCCAAATTTGTATCCTGTTATATCTTTTTTGCGTTAAAAACCAAAATTTTGGGTCCTCTGAGGTACGTTTTGGTAATTGAAACCAAACTTTGGTCTTCTTAGTTACGTTTTGGTAATTGAAACCAAACTTTGGTCTTCTTAGATACGTTTTGGTAATTAAAACCAAACTTTGGTCTTCTTAGATACGTTTTGGTAATTAAAACCAAACTTTGGTCTTCTTAGATACGTTTTGGTAATTAAAACCAAACTTTGGTCTTCTTAGATACGTTTTGGTAATTAAAACCAAACTTTGGTCTTCTTAGATACGTTTTGGTAATTAAAACCAAACTTTGGTCTTCTTAGATACGTTTTTTGGTAATTAAAACCAAACTTTGGTCTTCTTAGATACGTTTTGGTAATTAAAACCAAACTTTGGTCTTCTTTGATACGTTTTTTGGTAATTGAAACCAAACTTTGGTCTTCTTAGATACGTTTTGATAATTAAAACCAAACTTTGGTCTTCTTAGATACGTTTTGATTTCCTTAAAAGATAAATTTTTAGTCTAATAAAAGTTGAGAACCTCAATTTTGGACTCTTAAATCATACATTTGTGATACCTCTTAAATAATGATTGCTCTTAGAACCAAAATTTGTGGTCTTATACACTTAAAAAACCATCACTCTATGTCTATAGTCTATATTTATATATTTTATAGTACTCAATACTTTTGACCTTTTTTTTTGGAAATTTTGATTTTTTTATACAAGTAAATTTTAGTCGAAAACCTTATAGAATCCACACAATTATAACAAGAGTCAAAATGTTTATACATACCACTAACTTGATGCTGTAAAAGCTCAGAAGGGGATTGTTTTAAACTAAATCTGTATATTCTTTTTGTCCCACTGTTGATGCTACATCTATTTTCCAATTTGGATTTCATATTTTGTACCATTAAATAAAATACGTATTTTGAGAAAGTAGAGGAGCTATCTTAGGATTTAATTGGCAATTAATGTTTTAACGCTCTCTATTGGATTTTATAGAAACTAACCTTCAAATTTGTAATTGTAAAAGTGGGTAATTTGGATTGCGAGACATTTTTCAAAACACTATTAAATACCTTACCTTATGATCGACTTATCCTACTGAAATCTGAGTATTATTTAAATGTTTTAGAATAAAATTTATTTGTGAAATTTGAAAGTCACAATTTTGCATTGTATAAATTTTAGAGTATAGGCCTACGTTTCCAAGACAAATTATTCCAAAGTTACAGACAGTGTAAGTATAATTCTAAATATACAGATTTTTTCATGCAACTACACATAGATGAGATTAAAATTACTCTTTGTACTTATACTAATACTGTGTACACATATCTCATGTAATGTAATCTTACACATAATCTATAAATGTGGAGAGAATATCAAAAACTGTATATTTTGAAAATATCAATAAAATCTTAAAATAAAAGTTTATACTCCATCATATGTCAACTGCAGTCTTGCAACACGAGTGAAGTAACAATTATTGAGATTATATATGGGAATGGAAACTTTGAAGGTTTGTACTGTAGGCCTTGTATGTACAAGGATTAAACCAACATAGATTAAATATGGGAATGGAAACGTTGTTGAAAGTTTGTCCTGTAGGCCTTGTATGTACAAGGTTTAAACCAACATAGATTAAATATGGGAATGGAAACGTTGAAGGTTCGTACTGTAGGCCTTGTATGTACAAGGTTTAAACCAACATAGATTAAATATGGGAATGGAAACGTTGTTGAAAGTTTGTGCTGTAGGCCTTGTATGTACAAGGTTTAAACCAACATAGATTAAATATGGGAATGGAAACGTTGAAAGTTTGTACTGTAGGCCTTGTATGTACAAGGTTTAAACCAACATAGATTAAATATGGGAATGGAAACGTTGAAAGTTTGTACTGTATGCCTTGAATATACAAGGTTTAAACATTTTTTATAATATGTTGTGTGTTATTCAACTACTTATACACATTAAATTACAGAGATTTAAATTCTACATATAACTGTATCAAATCTACCTCTCTACGAATGTGTAGTTACTGACTGAAATGTAATTTTCAAACCACACCTGTCAAGTGATATTCGTAGAGTTACGAGATTTGAAAGCGCCGAGACAATGACAGGAGCGTAGCGAGTGGATATTCCTTCAAATATAAACAGCTTCGAAGCCCACCAAGACAATGACAGGAGCGTAGCGAGTGGATGTTCCTTCAAATATAAACACCTTCGAAGCCCACCAGGACCGAGACAAAGACAGGAGCGTAGCGAGTGGATGTTCCTTCAAATATAAACACCTTCGAAGCGCACCAGGACCGAGACAATGACAGGAGCGTAGCGAGTGGATGTTCCTTCAAATATAAACACCTTCGAAGCCCACCAGGACCGAGACAATGACAGGAGCGTAGCGAGTGGATGTTCCTTCAAATATAAACACCTTCGAAGCGCACCAGGACCGAGACAATGACAGAAGCGTAGCGAGTGGATGTTCCTTCAAATATAAACAGCTTCGAAGCCCACCAAGACAATGACAGGAGCGTAGCGAGTGGATGTTCCTTCAAATATAAACACCTTCGAAGCCCACCAGGACCGAGACAATGACAGGAGCGTAGCGAGTGGATGTTCCTTCAAATATAAACACCTTCGAAGCGCACCAGGACCGAGACAATGACAGGAGCGTAGCGAGTGGATGTTCCTTCAAATATAAACACCTTCGAAGCCCACCAAGACAATGACAGGAGCGTAGCGAGTGGATGTTCCTTCAAATATAAACACCTTCGAAGCCCACCAGGACCGAGACAATGACAGGAGCGTAGCGAGTGGATGTTCCTTCAAATATAAACACCTTCGAAGCCCACCAGGACCGAGACAATGACAGGAGCGTAGCGAGTGGATGTTCCTTCAAATATAAACACCTTCGAAGCGCACCAGGACCGAGACAATGACAGGAGCGTAGCGAGTGGATGTTCCTTCAAATATAAACACCTTCGAAGCCCACCAGGACCGAGACAATGACAGGAGCGTAGCTAGTGGATGTTCCTTCAAATATAAACACCTTCGAAGCCCACCAGGACCGAGACAATGACAGGAGCGTAGCGAGTGGATGTTCCTTCAAATATAAACACCTTCGAAGCCCACCAGGACCGAGACAATGACAGGAGCGTAGCGAGTGGATGTTCCTTCAAATATAAACACCTTCGAAGCCCACCAGGACCGAGACAATGACAGGAGCGTAGCTAGTGGATGTTCCTTCAAATATAAACACCTTCGAAGCCCACCAGGACCGAGACAATGACAGGAGCGTAGCGAGTGGATGTTCCTTCAAATATAAACACCTTCGAAGCGCACCAGGACCGAGACAATGACAGGAGCGTAGCGAGTGGATGTTCCTTCAAATATAAACACCTTCGAAGCCCACCAGGACCGAGACAATGACAGGAGCGTAGCTAGTGGATGTTCCTTCAAATATAAACACCTTCGAAGCCCACCAGGACCGAGACAATGACAGGAGCGTAGCGAGTGGATGTTCCTTCAAATATAAACACCTTCGAAGCCCACCAGGACCGAGACAATGACAGGAGCGTAGCTAGTGGATGTTCCTTCAAATATAAACACCTTCGAAGCCCACCAGGACCGAGACAATGACAGGAGCGTAGCGAGTGGATGTTCCTTCAAATATAAACACCTTCGAAGCGCACCACTACCGAGACAATGACAGGAGCGTAGCGAGTGGATGTTCCTTCAAATATAAACACCTTCGAAGCCCACCAAGACAATGACAGGAGCGTAGCGAGTGGATGTTCCTTCAAATATAAACACCTTCGAAGCCCACCAGGACCGAGACAATGACAGGAGCGTAGCGAGTGGATGTTCCTTCAAATATAAACACCTTCGAAGCGCACCAGGACCGAGACAATGACAGGAGCGTAGCGAGTGGATGTTCCTTCAAATATAAACACCTTCGAAGCCCACCAGGACCGAGACAATGACAGGAGCGTAGCGAGTGGATGTTCCTTCAAATATAAACACCTTCGAAGCGCACCAGGACCGAGACAATGACAGGAGCGTAGCGAGTGGATGTTCCTTCAAATATAAACACCTTCGAAGCCCACCAGGACCAAGACAATGACAGGAGCGTAGCGAGTGGATGTTCCTTCAAATATAAACACCTTCGAAGCCCACCAGGACCGAGACAATGACAGGAGCGTAGCTAGTGGATGTTCCTTCAAATATAAACACCTTCGAAGCCCACCAGGACCGAGACAATGACAGGAGCGTAGCGAGTGGATGTTCCTTCAAATATAAACACCTTCGAAGCCCACCAGGACCGAGACAATGACAGGAGCGTAGCGAGTGGATGTTCCTTCAAATATAAACACCTTCGAAGCCCACCAGGACCGAGACAATGACAGGAGCGTAGCTAGTGGATGTTCCTTCAAATATAAACACCTTCGAAGCCCACCAGGACCGAGACAATGACAGGAGCGTAGCGAGTGGATGTTCCTTCAAATATAAACACCTTCGAAGCGCACCAGGACCGAGACAATGACAGGAGCGTAGCGAGTGGATGTTCCTTCAAATATAAACACCTTCGAAGCCCACCAGGACCGAGACAATGACAGGAGCGTAGCTAGTGGATGTTCCTTCAAATATAAACACCTTCGAAGCCCACCAGGACCGAGACAATGACAGGAGCGTAGCGAGTGGATGTTCCTTCAAATATAAACACCTTCGAAGCCCACCAGGACCGAGACAATGACAGGAGCGTAGCTAGTGGATGTTCCTTCAAATATAAACACCTTCGAAGCCCACCAGGACCGAGACAATGACAGGAGCGTAGCGAGTGGATGTTCCTTCAAATATAAACACCTTCGAAGCGCACCACTACCGAGACAATGACAGGAGCGTAGCGAGTGGATGTTCCTTCAAATATAAACAGCTTCGAAGCCCACCAGGACCAAGACAATGACAGGAGCGTAGCGAGTGGATGTTCCCTCAAATATAAACAGCTTCGAAGCCCACCAGGACCGAGACAATGACAGGAGCGTAGCGAGTGGATGTTCCCTCAAATATAAACAGCTTCGAAGCCCACCAGTACCAAGACAATGACAGGAGCGTAGCTAGTGGATGTTCCCTCAAATATAAACAGCTTGGAAGTCCACCAGGACCAAGACAATGACATGAGCGTCTAAATTTTAGCCCAAACAACAAAAAATATTTATCCTAAAGTTTAGTTTTTCTTTGTTTTGATATTAACCGTTACGTGCTTACACGCCCTTACCAAATAGTAGTCTAATTGTTGCGTGCTTACACGACCTTACCAAATATTAACCGTTGCGTGCTTACACGCCCTTACCAAATAGTAACTGTTGCGTGCTTACACGCACTTATCTAATAGTAAACGTTGCGTGCTTACACGCACTTATCTAATAGTAAACGTTGCGTGCTTACCTGCACTTATCTAATAGTAACCGTTGCGTGCTTACACGCACTTATCTATTAGTAAACGTTGCGTGCTTACACGCACTTATCTAATAGTAAACGTTGCGTGCTTACCTGCACTTATCTAATAGTAACCGTTGCGTGCTTACCCGCACTTATCTAATAGTAAACGTTGCGTGCTTACACGCACTTTTCTAATAGTAACCGTTGCGTGCTTACACGCACTTATCTAATAGTAACCGTTGCGTGCCTACACGCACTTATCTAATAGTAACCGTTGCGTGCTTACACGCACTTATCTAATAGTAACCGTTGCGTGCTTACCCGCACTTATCTAATAGTAACCGTTGCGTGCTTACACGCACTTATCTAATAGTAACCGTTGCGTGCTTACCCGCACTTATCTAATAGTAACCGTTGCGTGCTTAGCCGCACTTATCTAATAGTAACCGTTGCGTGCTTACCTGCACTTATCTAATAGTAACCGTTGCGTGCTTACCTGCACTTATCTAATAGTAACCGTTGCGTGCTTACCCGCACTTATCTAATAGTAACCGTTGCGTGCTTACCTGCACTTATCTAATAGTAACCGTTGCGTGCTTACCTGCACTTATCTAATAGTAACCGTTGCGTGCTTACCCGCACTTATCTAATAGTAACCGTTGCGTGCTTACCTGCACTTATCTAATAGTAACCGTTGCGTGCTTACCTGCACTTATCTAATAGTAACCGTTGCGTGCTTACCTGCACTTATCTAATAGTAACCGTTGCGTGCTTACCCGCACTTATCTAATATTAACCGTTGCGTGCTTACCTGCACTTATCTAATAGTAACCGTTGCGTGCTTACCTGCACTTATCTAATAGTAACCGTTGCGTGCTTACCTGCACTTATCTAATAGTAACCGTTGCGTGCTTACCCGCACTTATCTAATAGTAACCGTTGCGTGCTTACCTGCACTTATCTAATAGTAACCGTTGCGTGCTTACCTGCACTTATCTAATAGTAACCGTTGCGTGCTTACCTGCACTTATCTAATAGTAACCGTTGCGTGCTTACCTGCACTTATCTAATAGTAACCGTTGCGTGCTTACCCGCACTTATCTAATAGTAACCGTTGCGTGCTTACCCGCACTTATCTAATAGTAACCGTTGCGTGCTTACCTGCACTTATCTAATAGTAACCGTTGCGTGCTTACCTGCACTTATCTAATAGTAACCGTTGCGTGCTTACCTGCACTTATCTAATAGTAACCGTTGCGTGCTTACCCGCACTTATCTAATAGTAACCGTTGCGTGCTTACCTGCACTTATCTAATAGTAACCGTTGCGTGCTTACCTGTACTTATCTAATAGTAACCGTTGCGTGCTTACCTGCACTTATCTAATAGTAACCGTTGCGTGCTTACCCGCACTTATCTAATAGTAACCGTTGCGTGCTTACCTGCACTTATCTAATAGTAACCGTTGCGTGCTTACCTGCACTTATCTAATAGTAACCGTTGCGTGCTTACCCGCACTTATCTAATAGTAACCGTTGCGTGCTTACCTGCACTTATCTAATAGTAACCGTTGCGTGCTTACCTGCACTTATCTAATAGTAACCGTTGCGTGCTTACCCGCACTTATCTAATAGTAACCGTTGCGTGCTTACCTGCACTTATCTAATAGTAACCGTTGCGTGCTTACCTGTACTTATCTAATAGTAACCGTTGCGTGCTTACCTGCACTTATCTAATAGTAACCGTTGCGTGCTTACCCGCACTTATCTAATAGTAACCGTTGCGTGCTTACCTGCACTTATCTAATAGTAACCGTTGCGTGCTTACCTGCACTTATCTAATAGTAACCGTTGCGTGCTTACCCGCACTTATCTAATAGTAACCGTTGCGTGCTTACCTGCACTTATCTAATAGTAAACGTTGCGTGCTTACACGCACTTATCTAATAGTAACCGTTGCGTGCTTACCTGCACTTATCTAATAGTAACCGTTGCGTGCTTACCCGCACTTATCTAATAGTAACCGTTGCGTGTTTACACGCAACTTATCTTGTAGTAACCGTTATGTGTTTTAAATTTTCTGGGGATCGTATGAAAATATAAAATATATTTTCTGCTTGAATGTAGCTTTTTTTACTTTTTTATTAAAAATTCAAAAATTAACAGCATTTTTATTACACGTGAATAACACAAAGTTTTTTTTTTTGGTCATTAGTTGTTTTTTTTTATTTTAGTTAAAAGGATCTGCCAATTACTTGTACGAAACTTCCTCTCACCCAAAACAGAAAATTACCGGCAATTTTATTCTATGAGAACAAGAATATGTTATTTGGTCATTAGTGGTTTGTTTTATTTTAGTTAAATATTTCCGCCAAGTACTTACACGAAGCTTCCTCTAACCCATAGTAAAATTTTGATTTAATGGTGATTATTTGAATATAATATGCAGTTTTGCGTGCTTTATAACTAAACGTATTACATTCTTAACTATAGGCATATCATATTGTGATGAAATATTCACAGGAAATACCAATAGACTATAGTACTTGAAAATTACCGAGGTAGCATAGTGACATAATCATTTGGATTTGGGGTTCCCTCTCTTTATGTTATCTGAAGTTGAGTCTAAACAGTCACTGCCTTGAATTGAAGGGGCCTTCTTCGGGAGGTCATTCCACGTAATAGATTCTCAGTTCTTGAGACGAAATTAATGACACTCAGCAAACATGATTAGTTTAAACAATTATACACAAATCTTGTCTGTGGCT
The DNA here is from genome assembly GCA_963513935.1 of Aphrophora alni. Taxonomy (NCBI): domain Eukaryota; kingdom Metazoa; phylum Arthropoda; class Insecta; order Hemiptera; family Aphrophoridae; genus Aphrophora; species Aphrophora alni. The sequence continues at coordinate 14,696,578 of OY740765.1, read as the reverse complement.
ATACCCAACTTCTACATTTTTTTATATCGTAATAATACAGAGTGTCATTATTCGCAAAGTTATTAAACCTCCTAAAACAAATTTTTGCTGGAATATATCATCGTTATTCTTTATTTTTCCTAATCATCACTACAATACACTATACAACTTTCTACGACCAATGGTTATCTTAATACGAAGCTATAAATATAATATAAATTTATTCTCTACAAAACCTATATTTTTGGCCTAGTTAGATTTTTTGTAAATTATTTATGACATTATTTTAGAAGATGGTAGAACTACCGTAAATTTGAAGTAACAAAATAAAGTGACTTTTGTAGGGGTGCTTTTAACGTGAGAAAGGGTTTGTTAAATGTTAAAAAAAAAATCTTAATTTGTTGTAATTTTGGATTTTTTAGTTTTTTTTTTGCATATTGATCATTATAAAGGAATGGTATACTAATAGTTTGTTATTTTGTCCAAATTCTACGACCAATGGTTATCTTAATATAAATCTATAAATATAATATAGATTTCTTCCTCCAAAATCTATATTTTTGGCCTAGTAAGCGTTTTTGTAAATTATTTATGACATTATTTTAGAAGATGATAGAACTATGCAAATTTGAAGTAACAAAATAAAGTGAATTTTGTAGGGGTGCTTTTGACTAGAGAAAGGGTTGGGTTAAACATTCACAAAAGTAAAAGTGAAATAAACTAAGCAATAACTCTCTCACTTAAAACAATTTTTAATGTATGTAATGTGTTACTGCCATATACCGAAATAAACTAAGCAATAACTCTCTCACTTAAAACAATTTTTAATGTATGTAATGTGTTACTGCCATATACCGAAATAATCCAAGCAATAACTCTCTCACTTAAAACAATTTTTAATGTATGTAATGTGTTACTGCCATATACCGAAATAAACTAAGCAATAACTCTCTCACTTAAAACAATTTTTAATGTATGTAATGTGTTACTGCCATATACCGAAATAAACTAAGCAATAACTCTCTCACTTAAAACAATTTTTAATGTATGTAATGTGTTACTGCCATATACCGAAATAAACTAAGCAATAACTCTCTCACTTAAAACAATTTTTAATGTATGTAATGTGTTACTGCCATATACCGAAATAAATTAAACAATAACTCTCTCACTTAAAACCATTTTTAATGTATGTAATGTGTTACTGCCATATACCGAAATAAACTAAGCAATAACTCTCTCACTTAAAACAATTTTTAATGTATGTAATGTGTTACTGCCATATACTCACTTAAAACAATTTTTAATGTATGTAATGTGTTACTGCCATATACCGAAATAAATTAAACAATAACTCTCTCACTTAAAACAATTTTTAATGTATGTAATGTGTTACTGCCATATACCGAAATAATCCAAGCAATAACTTTCTCACTTAAAACAATTTTTAATGTATGTAATGTGTTACTGCCATATACAGAAATAATCCAAGCAATAACTCTCTCACTTAAAACAATTTTTAATGTATGTAATGTGTTACTGCCATATACCGAAATAAACCAAGCAATAACTGTCTCACTTAAAACAATTTTTAATGTATGTAATGTGTTACTGCCATATACCGAAATAATCCAAGCAATAACTGTCTCACTTAAAACAATTTTTAATGTATGTAATGTGTTACTGCCATATACCGAAATAAATTAAACAATAACTCTCTCACTTAAAACAATTTTTAATGTATGTAATGTGTTACTGCCATATACCGAAATAAACTAAGCAATAACTCTCTCACTTAAAACAATTTTTAATGTATGTAATGTGTTACTGCCATATACCGAAATAAACTAAGCAATAACTCTCTCACTTAAAACAATTTTTAATGTATGTAATGTGTTACTGCCATATACCGAAATAATCCAAGCAATAACTGTCTCACTTAAAACAATTTTTAATGTATGTAATGTGTTACTGCCATATACCGAAATAAATTAAACAATAACTCTCTCACTTAAAACAATTTTTAATGTATGTAATGTGTTACTGCCATATACCGAAATAATCCAAGCAATAACTGTCTCACTTAAAACAATTTTTAATGTATGTAATGTGTTACTGCCATATACAGAAATAATCCAAGCAATAACTCTCTCACTTAAAACAATTTTTAATGTATGTAATGTGTTACTGCCATATACCGAAATAAACCAAGCAATAACTGTCTCACTTAAAACAATTTTTAATGTATGTAATGTGTTACTGCCATATACCGAAATAATCCAAGCAATAACTGTCTCACTTAAAACAATTTTTAATGTATGTAATGTGTTACTGCCATATACCGAAATAAATTAAACAATAACTCTCTCACTTAAAACAATTTTTAATGTATGTAATGTATTACTGCCATATACCGAAATAATCCAAGCAATAACTGTCTCACTTAAAACAATTTTTAATGTATGTAATGTGTTACTGCCATATACCGAAATAAATTAAACAATAACTCTCTCACTTAAAACAATTTTTAATGTATGTAATGTGTTACTGCCATATACCGAAATAATCCAAGCAATAACTGTCTCACTTAAAACAATTTTTAATGTATGTAATGTGTTACTGCCATATACAGAAATAATCCAAGCAATAACTCTCTCACTTAAAACAATTTTTAATGTATGTAATGTGTTACTGCCATATACCGAAATAAACCAAGCAATAACTGTCTCACTTAAAACAATTTTTAATGTATGTAATGTGTTACTGCCATATACCGAAATAATCCAAGCAATAACTGTCTCACTTAAAACAATTTTTAATGTATGTAATGTGTTACTGCCATATACCGAAATAAACCAAGCAATAACTCTCTCACTTAAAACAATTTTTAATGTATGTAATGTGTTACTGCCATATACCGAAATAATCCAAGCAATAACTGTCTCACTTAAAACAATTTTTAATGTATGTAATGTGTTACTGCCATATACCGAAATAAATTAAGCAATAACTCTCTCACTTAAAACAATTTTTAATGTATGTAATGTGTTACTGCCATATACCGAAATAAACTAAGCAATAACTGTCTCACTTAAAACAATTTTTAATGTATGTAATGTGTTACTGCCATATACCGAAATAAATTAAGCAATAACTCTCTCACTTAAAACAATTTTTAATGTATGTAATGTGTTACTGCCATATACCGAAATAAACTAAACAATAACTCTCTCACTTAAAACAATTTTTAATGTATGTAATGTGTTACTGCCATATACTCACTTAAAACAATTTTTAATGTATGTAATGTGTTACTGCCATATACCGAAATAAACTAAGCAATAACTCTCTCACTTAAAACAATTTTTAATGTATGTAATGTGTTACTGCCATATACAGAAATAAATTAAGCAATAACTTTCTCGGTTAATATAATTTGTAATGTATGTGATGTGTTGTTTCCATGTATAAAATAAACTAATTATAACATTCTTAAATAAAATCATTTTTATTGTATGCAATGTCTTACTGCCCTCGACCAAAATTAACTTCTCTTCGCTCAGGAAAGAGAAAAATTTAGTAAGCTTGGGAAAAATCTCCCCGACACACACCGCCGGGGTAGTAAAGCGACATATCGAAAATTTCTAGCTGTATTGTATTGTCGATTTGTATTAAACATGAGTGTATATGGGAAAGCTCTTCTTTTCCGTGTTTTATAATCTGTATACAGTAACTTGGCGTCTGAACCCTTGGCTACCTGCGAGCGGCCGGAACCGTCCCCCCCCCCGTCGCTTCCTTCTTCACCCTGCTGTTTCAGTGATGAGTCACCTACTAGCGTTAACACTGCACTGTTTAACTTTTTTATGGGAGACACAATTTAAAATTTTTTTCATCATAGTTAAAATGTTTAGGAAAATATAAGCAAATTGATACCAAACACGACACTATTCCGTTTATAAAAGCCGTCAGTAGAAAGCTCTTTACACAGATACTATTTGCATAATCACATACTGTACTTATTATTTACATGTTTACGTACTATTTACATACATTTGTGTCGTGTTTGGTATCAATTTGCTTATATTTCCCTAAACATTTTAATCATGCGGAAAAAATTTTTAAATTGTGTCTCCCATAAAAAAGTTAAACAGTGCAGTGTTAACGCTAGTAGGTGACTCATCACTGAAACAGCTGGGTGAGGAAGGGAGCGAGGGGGGACGGTCCGGGTCCAGAAGCCAAGTTACTGTATACAGATAATAGTGTTTTACGAAGTGTTTTACTTCTAAACACAGCAGTTTAAAGCAAAAAATATTAAATTTAAACAAGGGATATACTACAAATATGATGTTATTCATTAATAGTCTGTGAACTATATTTCAACCTCACTAAAAATAGACACGAATACCTGTAAAAATTAAGTTTTTTTTTTTAATGATAAATTTTAATAAGTTACATTCTAAAATTGACATAACTCTTTACAAATCACAGTGTAGTAAATGATTAATAGCCCATGTAACTAAATTGTTGAATTTACTAACCACATTGAGACAAACACTTGTAAAATTGAAGTATTTTCCCAAATATGGTAAATTTGACAAAAAAGTAATATTACGATATGACATTACTCATTACTAAACACAGTTGATTAACTGCATAGTCTATGAAATACACTACAAATTAAAATATATTTCGAAAAACTGTGAATTTCGATGTAACTACATTTTAAACTTTACTCAGGGACAGTGAACCAAACACTTGTTAATTACGAGGTATAGCCTATTTCTCTAACAAATATTAGATTACACACAATATCTTGCATTACTCTCTAATGGTCACACAGTGTAGTAACTACTTCATAGACCATGTAACTACAATTTAACATCACATCACTAAGGACACGAAGGCAAAATTTTTACAATGTTATTGTATTTTGTATAAATTGTTAAATTTGAAAAAAAAAACAAGCGTAAGGTACAAAATTGACTTGCCCCATATTAGTCACAGTGTAGTAACTGTTTTAACAGCCCATGCAACTACACTTCAACTATGCAAATAGACGAAAATTTTAATTTTATTTATATTTCATATAATGTTAACTTTAAAAAAGTTTATATCATTAAATAGTGATTAGTCATCACAGTAATAGAAGACTCACATTTCATACTGAATGCGGTCACTATCCGTAAAACAAAAATCTGTTCTGTTCCATCACTTTTATAACCGATAACTTCCGTAGGATTCGTTGGGGGGGGGGGGGTTAAATGTCACATATTATGTTTTTGGGGCCTTTTGAGGAATAATTTTAGAGAAATGTAATGAATATTGTTAGATCAGAAAATGAGAGTAATTTATTTTGTTTTTAAATTATAACAGCTAAAGCGAAATTTGAGTTCCCAAAAAATATTGAAAAAATACATCTAAAACTGTGAAACTGCATCTTCATACAAAATGTTGATCAACTCGTGCGTGATGTAGCACTATAAAAAAATGAATTAATGTTAAAATTGACTGCAGATGTTATAATTGGTATAAAAACTCGACATCAATTGTTTTACTCTTCACAGTATAATATGTGCAAGGTTAGTACGAGTACATACACAATAGTAAGGGTGTACTTCACACACTTTCGTTTTTAGAGAACGCCAATTTTTATTAAGAAAGTTTTTATACCTACTGATTTCTTTGCGATGTATTTCTCTTATATTTGAAGCTATAGTGAACAAATTCCATTTATTACCTTGAAGAAAGTGTTGAGGATTATCCCGATTCTTAATAGCATGCAATGTCGACACAGTTAGAAAATGCCAGCGATCTGAATCATATGGATGAATGGATCACTCACTGCGTGTTGGGAAAACGCCCCCCCCCCACCACTGTGGCGGTCAGAACGCTACAAAGCAGATTCCACTAGCGATGTTGATACTCGGGTGAAATAGATACTCGCAATACTCGGCTTCGAATGATTTCAATACTCGTATTATTAGTTCGACATCGAGTATCTGCGCAGAATGATTATGTGTGTGTGTGTGTTATATTTCTATCTGTTAGACTGATCCACCAAGTATTTATTTTTTTAAACAATATGTGATTGACACTTGTAATACGTAATTAAATGTTATCCTGCCTCGACACAAATTCAGTAATTAAACGTAAGTACAATTAATTATTACCAACATTAATAATTTAGTTATTATTTAAAATAAGTTAATTTACTATATTTTTTATAAAGATGGTAACCTATAAATATTTATTTAAATATAAGTAATAACAATTAAATAATAATTTAATTTACTTTTTGTTAATGTGGAAATAAATGAATATTATTGTTATTTTAAATCGAACTTGTTACCGAATCTAAATCATTTTAATTCAAAATCGTAAAGTTTAATTAATGTGTAGTGAAATATCAGCTTAGAAACTAATATAACCAAAGTAGAAACACCGAGCATTTTGTTAGGAATTGACACAACACTATAGTCTGTATACACTAACTTGGCGTCTGAACCCTTGACTACCTGCGACCGTCCCCCCGTCACTCCCTTCCTCACCCAACTGTTTCCGTGATGACTAACCTACTAGCGTTAACACTGCACTGTTTAACTTTTTTATGGGAGACACAATTTTAAATTTTTTTCAGCATAAAGGTGTAATTTTTTTTTTTTGACAGGTGTTGCTATGAAATCTAGAATACATAATACTGTACAAACAAGTTTTGAAGTTGACAATAATACATAATACATGCTTAACAACATTGTTGTTTTTATTTAATTTCCTTACAAAGTTAAGTAGAAATGAAGTATTGAATAAACACATGGCTATATAAATGGCTTTTACAAACGGAATAGTGACGTGTTTGGTATCAATTTGTTTATATTTTCCTAAACATTTTAACTATGCTAAAAAAAATTTAAAATTGTGTCTCCCATAAAAAGGTTAAACAGTGCAGTGTTAACGCTAGTAGGTGACTCACCACTGAAACAGCTGGGTGAGGAAGGGAGCGACGGGGGCGGTTCCGGCCGCTCGCAGGTAGTCAAGGGTTCAGACGCCAAGTTAGTGTATACAGACTATTTATAACGAATATCGTTGTCCGAGGATACTCGCAGTCTCGCACATTACCTCCTCCTTGTTCCTAGTTATGATGATTTTGTCCGAGTATTTTAATACGAAACCGAGGATTTTAATACTCGGACTCTTCCGAGGATTTTGATACTCGGATGCACCGAGTATTTTAATTCGAACTCACACATCACTAGATTCCAGCGTTGGGCGCGCTTCCACTTACAACCCTCTGCACAGTACACGGGTTATTGAAATGGAATAAACCTTATATATTTGTAATCTACGTGATACGCTGAATCTAACAGTATAAATATCTTGTAGTATGATAAATGTTTGGAATTTATACAATAAGAAATAATTCGATTTTTGAAATCGGGACTTAAAAAGGTAGTAAAGCGTAAACTTTTTTATTTTTAGGGTAGAGGGTAGAAAGAAACTTCCAGCTGCAAAGTTGTAGAAAATTAGTTGATCTACATTTTTTTATTTCAAACATTTTTCAGTCAGACGTTCGGTTTGTTCAAAAATTTCTTTCGAACAAACGCAACAGTAGGTGCTACGCTTGTCCACAGTCGCACCGCGTAGCTCTGTATGTTCATCATTCAAACTAAACAAGAACTGTGACAGCAATGTATTTATTTATTGCAGAATAGTAATTTAAAAATACTTTCTTGATTATGAAACTTGTTGTGTAAAAACCTTTCGAAGCGGTTGGGGGCTAAATAATACGATTTGAATTGGCTTTTCTGAGTTTGTGTTTTATTTAAGTACTCGAAGCAAAATAAACATTTTATTTGTAGGACAATGTAAGTGTAAAAGACAATTATATTTCATATTTTACATTATACCTTATACTATACTAATATATTTTTTATACAATGTCATTTAAACAGATTACAGCAATGAAGTCTATGATATACAGACAAGACATTGTTAGATACGCGACGCAACGTACCTGATATTATTGCCTGCGCTTATTTGCAAGCGATTTGTGGACAAACCAAACATCTGACTGAAAAATGTTTGAAATAAAATATGTAGATCAACTAATTTTCTACAACTTTGCCGCTGGAAGTTTCTTTCTACCCTAAAAATAAAAAAAGTTTACGCTTTACTACTTTCTCTTGTCCCGATTTAAAAAAATCGAAGTATTTGTTATTGTATAAATTCCGAACATTTATCAAACTGGAAGATATTTATACTGTCAGTTGCAACATATCACGCAGATTACAAATATATAAAATTTGTCCTATTTAAATAATCCTAGTACTGAGCAGAAGCTTGTAATTTGAAAGCGAGTCCAATGCTAAAAATTGTTCGGCGGCCCTCTATACGCCACTGTGGTGGGGGAAACGGACGGAAAATCACTCACGGCTACTCGGCAAGCGATCCATGATGATTCATATCGCTGGATAATGATAACCAACAGTCTAGATAGTAAGGGATAAACAATCACGCTTGGAGAGTAAACATCTGTCGTCGCAAACATAACGCTTTGGTTCTTTAGCTGAGAAACGGGAGGACCGGTTTGGGATAGTAGAAAATAGAAAACTGAAGATTAACCATAATTGGTTGATTAAATTTTTCCAAATTACTATTGAAGCACTAATATGAGGTCCAGCAAATAATCTTTTTTTCTCTCGCATAAAAAAAATCGAAAGAGTCATGTGATGGGTTAAAATATTGATTTCTGTGTTTTTTGATGTTTCCTCCTAGTCCAAACATGTGTTCTTTTAAAATTATGTCCGGCGTTTATTACCTACAATTCCTTGTAGTGATAAAAAAAAGTTATGTGATTGCAAAGGAATTTTTGACACTGCAAAGCCGTAGAACCTGAAACAACAAATCTGCAACTGTACAACTCACATATTAAGCTTCACATTATCATATATTATGGGACTTCATCTTAGATATAAATTTAATGATTCAACTCATCCTTAAATTTATGTATTGCTTCACACCTTGATCATGATCTGTAAAATCAAAACCTTCTCTATAATGAAATGTCTTCAAGTCTAGGTACAGGTCCATTGTTTTATGCAATACATATAACTAACTATCAGTATTCGTGAAATTCAGGCTCCTTTCCGTAGTGTTTCACCATTTTTTCATATTATGTGGAACTCATATATGTGGATTTTTGATATGTCAAGTATGCACTTACCTACATATAAAGGTTTGTTCATAACAAACTTTGTTTTACACATTGCAACTGCTACTATAAGTTTTTCATTAATAATTATAGCAGTTTTATAAAGAGCTTTTTTTTGTTAACACTGTTAACTTTTTGGAATCTGAAAGTACTTCTTATGCTTCCTTTTGATTTCTAAAGGTTTTCCAAATAAAGTGTTATTTATCCATTTAAAGAAGACTTTTTGAAACACTGTTTTTTCAACAGCTCATTTTGCAGTATTTATATGATATACAGTTTTAACCAGAAATGGTGAGAAAATTCACAAACTCTGTAGACTTTCATACTTTGAGACCTAACTTAATAACTTGCTGTTCAGAGAAACATACTTGCTTCCATCATTTAATCTTTTAGAAACTTACCGTTGGGAGTAATTTAGGTCAGAGACAACATTGACAAGTGTGTCGTGTGTCGTGCAACATTTCAGGATAAAAAATATCACATTAAAAAATGTATATTTTCCTCCAGGTTGTGGAGAGAGATTGATGCCACCAATTCGATCAGGATCTAAACAAAGCCTCCATTCAGAAGAGGTTTGAGAATGTGTGTATGGAATATTGGAGTCGACGAATAGACTTTCTTTTCTAGCATCATAATCTGGTAGGTACTTATTGTTAGCCTTGACATGCTTAGTTAGGTATCAGGTAATTTACGTTCTAGTAGTAATTTATATACATACACAAGTTACCACTGAGTAATTACTCCTCTGGTACCTGATTTTACTATTAACTGAATATCGATGTCAATTAGTAACCTTACATCTAGTTTTCTTTAGCATTGCCTGCCAATCTGCCATACTAACCTGCCTGATGAAACTAGCGATTGTGTTGCCGCTAAAGACAAAGTCAGCGCTGGATGTGTCTCTAGTGTTAGAAGCTATGTTAAAAAAAAAAAAAAAAAAACCAGATGAAACATTTCCAGACCGATCATAGGAAGGAGTTTTTCAATACGCACGTGAACAAATTAATTTTAATAAATACAATATAAATCATTAAGCCACATATTCTGACAGGAAAACATCAGTTGTTGAAAAATTGAACCATACATTGAAAAAGAAAATGTGCTATGAATTTACAGCATGCAGTACTACGAGTGGTTGGATCAATTAAAAAGTGTAATAAAGTCATAAAATAACACTGTGCACAGCACTACCAGCATGCAACTTGCTCATGTGGTAAAAAAGTATGGAAAAATGTTGTTAGAAAAAATAGCTTGTAAAACTACTAAAGCTGAAACAAAATTTAAAGTGGACGACAAAATTAGAATTTCAAAAAACTTTTGCAGGTTATCTTCTAAACTGGACAAACGAAGTGTTTACAGTGTATGTGGTGTTACAGACAAATCTTGTAACGTACAAGACTCAAAATGTGGCATTTTGAAAGGGGGATTCTATGGTGAAAAATTAACTAGAATATCGACAACGTATATCTTGTTGAAAAAGTGCTGTGTAAAAAGGGTAACAAAGTACTGTTGTGGTGGCTAGGATTTGACAAGGTACACAATAGTTGGATTTATAAAACCAAGCTGGTTGTTTAGGCATTCTACACACTGTAAGTTTGAGAAAACATCGAGCATACTGCGCATAAAAAGCACATATGATAAGCAGCTTGTCACTTTGACGTTGTTGTAGTTGCCAGATCACCAATGGAACGTCACAGCTCCTTATTACCAAACACTGTTGAATCTAGTGTGCGGCCAGTTCAACAGTGGTAAAACTAATGGTCGTATTTAATCTCCTTTTCAATCCAAACAAGATGAAATTTGCTATATTTTCCAAATCTCTCTATCAGCCAAAGTACGTTTTTGTAAAGTACACTTTAAACTACCAAATAAATCGGATATTTCACATTCATAGACAATGACAGTGTCATCCATCCTAGTGAAGCCGAGTCGAATTTAATAATAAATTCTGATGAAATAGCTTACGAGAAACACAATATACAAAAAAAAAATTCACCATGGGACATCCCAATATTATAGATTCGTTCTATTTGGGGCAGATATATAGCAGAATTTCCAAATAATTTATTCGAGACAATGCCAATCTCTTGATGCTTTTCAAGAAGGATGATCTCAATTTACGGCACATGTACAGTTATCACATGAAGACTGACGTGGTGTTATGTGATTTCAAGAACATTTGTACAATCGTGTGGTAAGACAATCACAGATTTCTTGTAATAGTTAAGGTCAGTGAACTGGAAGACGGGAGGTACTGAATTGGTTTTGACCAAATTGTAACAGATTTTTGAGATCGAAAAGACTTAATACTTGCAAAAATTGCCATTCTACAAGATGTCTGAAGAGAGAGAGAGAGAGAGAGAGAGAGAGAGAGAGAGAGAGAGAGAGAGAGAGAGAGAGAGAGAGAGAGAGAGAGAGAGAGAGAGAGAGAGAGAGAGAGAGAGAGAGAGAGAGAGAGAGAGAGAGAGAGAGAGAGAGAGAGAGAGAGAGAGAGAGAGAGAGAGAGAGAGAGAGGAGAGAGAGAGAGAGAGAGAGAGAGAGAGAGAGAGAGAGAGAGAGAGAGAGAGAGAGAGAGAGAGAGAGAGAGAGAGAGAGAGAGAGAGAGAGAGAGAGAGAGAGAGAGCATCTAATGCTGGAATTATAAAGAAAAGTACAGGCAGATGAGGTACTGAGAGGTCGAAATGGAACATTTGTGTATATTAAAAATACACACCACTAATCAAAGGTTTACATAAAAGTGGAGTGTTTTTCCGAAACAAGAAATTAAAACCACAGAGCGGGATAAAAAGATGGATAATAACACTGATGAGTGGAGCAGCAAAAGTATGGAGAAAGATAGAGAGTGGGATGTTGAGAAGAAAGTACCGCTACCTCTAGTGTTAGTTTTATCAATACTGATATAATTGCAGAGACTCCGGAGCAACCGCAGCCTAGTGTAAGGACAACATTGTTCACACCTTTAGGACAAAGTGAATCTGAGAAATGGATAAACAGTATAATTTCAAGCATCCTCTACCGTGCAAAGATATGCTCAAAATGATGAATGATTCTACAATTATTCGAAATATAGATCACAGTTACAGACCAAAGATAAAAGCCAAGTCTCTGATGATCGGTGACAAGTTGCTTTATTTATCAGAAGATGGTGAAATTATAATTGACGAAGTATACTATGAAGGAATGACTGGATTGTATGAGTTGTTGTACATTTACCCGATGATGAAATACCGAGGCCGATTTGCAAGCTTATAGACATCTGTTTGAGAACCAGTGCACATAAAAGATTATATGATCTGAACAGACAATTTAATCATAACTAATCTTTGAAATAAAAAATAAAAAAAACAATAAAAAAGTTATTCCCTCTCAAAACAGTTAGCGGGGAAGGTTTATTCATACTGGGACGATCCGAATGAGCTGTGTGACAGATTGAGACATTTGTTGGCATCTCATGATGCAAGACATACTGGAATGATGCAAGACATACTGGACATGCTACGATATAGCTTTTATTATCAAAGAACTAAAGGTAGCTGAAATTATTAAAGGTGTAGGAAAAGCAAAATTTAGATCATTAATATGATGAGTGTCAACAAGTTTTGAAATTAAAAGAATAGCTGCTCAGACAGTGGAAAAATAGGTCCTGGAGTTGTATTGTTCAACTTTGCAACCGAGGGAGACTATTAGACAGGAGGGAAATTGTTACTTAATGTAGCACGGTCAGTCTTAACCAATTACAGACAGTGCTTAATGTTTTATGACAACGGTAAACAGTAACACAGGATGAGAACTTTAGTCAAAAGATAAGGATGACACCCTGACAAAAGAATATCTCTAATCATTAATTCCAGTTAAACTTAATAGTGGCTATGACTTTAATTAGCATTAGTTGCACGTTGATGGTCTAAACTTGAAATATGGTAAAGTGTAATTTATGGGGGAAAACACCTACTCTAAATTTGATGCTCATAAATGCATTATTTGCAATGTAAAATTCCCGATAAACATGGAAATCATGGCCAACACATACTATGTAGACAGCAATGTATTGCCGTCGGATAATAATGGTCGGAACTTTGGTGGTAAAGTATTTATCATAGTAAAAGAGGCCTCCAGTAATTTGAATGCAATAAACACTCTACAATTTTCAGAATTTAAGTCGTGGATTACAGACTATGTGTTACTCAAAAATTAAAGAAACTACTACTTTGATGCTGGTACAAAACATATTTGTAATATTGCTGAATGTATTTCAGATAGAGATGCTGTCACACAAGGACAGTTAGTGCAATCTATTTTATTGTCCTTCGGCATTTTCATTTTGTGTTAAAAATTAATGAATTTATTGTCATTTTAAAATGATTAAATTTTTATCCAGTATTCTTAGTGCTACTTTGTTTTTAACTGTACTGCATGTCTAGACAACTTATTTTTGTTAAGTGTTAATTTATTATGTGCAATTATACCTTTAATTTAAAATTAATAGTTTTATGGATTAGTAAATAGAGATTATTTACACAGCCACACATTAAGTCTAGTTTAAATAAAACTTAACCCTAAAAACTAAAAATTTAATAAGTAAATCAATATAATATTACATTATTTATATTGTTACTTGAAATAATATGTCAACTTTTCACCATCAGATCTATAATTATTATAAAATATACAGAGTGGGGCAGAATAAAGAGCGATTTTTAAAAGGGTGTATACAAAAACAATACTATCAATTTTTCTGCATTTATTTTCACCAAAGTTAAACTACATAAAAAAGCATTAAAGAAAAAGTAAGTACACTAATTTATAAAAACAACTCCGGTAAGACATACACTGTTCAGGCATACACATCTTCCAACCGGGAAAAATGCAGGAATCGTGCTGTGTCAATAGAAGGTAATGTGTGGATGCTGTTGGCCATGTTCCATGCCCATTAGCATTCAGTAACAATGGAGTGATGAACCCCTCAACATCGTCCATACACTATCAAAGCATTTTATAAAAACGGTAGTTCTTACGACCAGTGCATCACCCTTTCCATAACCATTTTATCATTCATCAGGTGCCGTCTGCCTGTTGAGATTAAAAAGTGGGTTCAGAACTTTGAAGAGACTTTGTCAACAATATTAAAGAAGCCAGGGACATCAAAAACAGTGTGTACACCCAAAAACATGAAGCGTGTAAAGGTTGTGATAAAAAAAAGGTAGCGTTGCTCAACTCCTTGACAGAGCACCAAACTTGGGATTTCCAACAGAATGGTTAGACATATTTTACACAACAATCTACATCGTCATCCGTACAAAAACGAAATTGTTCAGACTCTTTAATAAATAGATTATGTTAGTCAAAGACGGTTCTACGAAGAATTTTTGAATTTAATTCATGAAAGACATTGTAAACAAGTTATAGGTGAATAACGAGGTTCATTTCCATTTTTACAGTTACGTCAACAAGCAGAACTTCAAATTTTGTAGTGACGTCAATCCTAGACAACTACATCAGTAAACTCTCCATTCCACGGAAGTTAATGAGTGATGCGCTATGTCTTCATCAGAGATCATAGAGTCCTACTTTTTCAAAAATGGTCTTGGCAATATCTGTGACGGTAACATCACAGAGATATGTGGTCATGTTGGAAAAACTTATATACTCTACAACTTGCTTGCACAAAATAAACTAGGATACATTTTTCAACAAGACGGAGCAATCCCACACAACTAAAGTAAGCATGAATATTGTTAATGGTTTTTTTTTTTCAAATTACATGATTTCTCGAAATCTAGATGCATGCCCCCCTTACATTCACAAGGTGCTACTTTTCCTATAATTCCTGTCAATTTTTATTTAATTAAATTGTGTTACCTTTTTGTACTTTAAAATTCATCTATGATGATTTAACTTTATCTTACTATGATACTTTTACTTTGTGCTTTAAATTAATTAAAAATTTTATTCATGCATGTTTTCTTCATATTTCATCTTACTGGCTTTTAATGACATATCTTAGGTATTTTTTAAAACTCTTTTAAGATCAAATAAATAATCAAATGATTTTTATTAGAAAATTTTTCCATTGACTATAGGAATATCTGTGGTTGAGTTTCGGATAAAATATAATCAGTATTTATCAGAAAAATTAATAACGGAATAACACATTTTTAGCACCAAATGGATATTAATATACAACATATTATTTACGCAGAAACAATTTTATTCCAACTATTGAAGATGGTTTAAAAAATAATTTATTGGATAGCTTTCTCTTCCATTAGGAATAAGGAAGTGACAACTGATCAAATAAACGAAATTCTCAGTTTCCATTTTCTTTTTTCTTTTTACAGATTTATTTTTATCATGGAAAAAATAAGACAAGAATATATTGTGCCTTAATAGTTTTTGGCAAATTAACTGTGTGTTTGCCATCGCTACAACTTCTACACTCTACACAATATTTGTACTAAACACTAACACTACAATATAACATACATACAAAACATTTACAAATCTTAACTTAAGACACAAGGTAAATGGTAAGGTAACATCTCTTATCCTAAACATTAACATAACTAAACCTTTGGATTGGAAGAAGGTTCATTGAAATTCACTTAAATTATTGGACCATCTTTTACTAGGAACATAATATAACAGCTGAAAATGAAAAAATAAGGTTAAGTGTAAATTACAGCAAAAACTGAAAGTAAAAACTTAATACTGAATTGTATCTATTGAATGAAATTCTGATCATCAACACTCTGAATTTGAAGAAGCTATAGATGGAATCAGGTCTAAGGAACTATATGAATGAAGAGGTCGTTTCGACTGCTTTATCTTAACGTAATGCTGCACAAATGTTGATAATAAAAATAACCCCAAAATTAAAAATAAACATGAAAGATAAGTTTGTGAAGCAGGCAAGATGACCACTGTGATATACATTAGCGTTGCGATGTACCATGGTAGGCCAACTTGGTTCTGAAAAAACATAATAATCATAATGTTAGTTTAATATATAAAGATGAACCAAAAATATTTTTGTTCTATTTAAATCTTTAAGAAACACCTGTGGAAGACTAAATCACCAATTAAAGGAAGAAATATATTTTCACAACAAATACTTTATTTTCATCGAGATGACAATTCAATTTTAACGTCATCATCTTTACAGTCGAATCTCTTTAGCTGTGAATAGGGGATAGTACTTAGAACTGCCCATGCTCTAGTCTTGGTGTTTACATAGAAGTCAAAAACATCTGATTCACACAATATCACCAGAAAACATCATTGATCCTTTTCTTATTCTTTATTAGCCTCTATTTCGGTAAACATATGATGTAGTAAGGCCGAGTTGTCAATAATTAGGTACATTTGAGTTATTAAAATACAAAAATTAAATTAAAAATACAATCTAAACATTAATATAAAATCTTTAACAGTATAAAAATTTCTGTTTATAACTAATAGCGATTTCTTGAACAAAAAACCTATTTATTAAACATAATGATTGAATCAATCTATATTTAACTCGTCAACAATGCCCCTCATGCTGTGAATTTTCTAAGCTCCCAACCACACAAATGTAAAAAAATTTTGCACCTACTTCTTATGATAAACAAAATGTAGATTTTGAAAATAAATGATTTTATTTTGATACTGTGATCATATTTGAACGTAATTGACATGGCGTGCAACAGTTCGCTGAACTCCAAATGGCTGTCATAGTGATAGAGAAGTTATTACTATTCTTAATTGCTGTTCTGTGGGGTTTTACTTGTAGTAAAGTTATAATTGATCAATGTTATATTTTGTGTTTTATTTTCAGAAAAGAATAAAATCATGTTTTAAAAGTTCTGACTTTAGTACAAATAACAACAAAAGCTGACCATTACATTTTGTAAAAATAATGTAGACAAGTATAAAATTGTGTACATACTCAGCACCCCCCGTTACCGAGCGATACTGACTACTTCCAGATACTTTATATTAACTGGAAAAGTAAAAAGTATATGTATATTTTTTATTAATGTTTACACTTGTTAATTTTTTTTGTTTCTGTGAGAAAGTTTCCGCAAAGTTTATTATTTATAACTTTTTTGCCCAGTTTCTAACAATCTTATTGATATTAATTTTTTATCTTTATGCTTGCATTGTTTCTGTTTCTCTATTTCTTTTTTACTTATGGGCTGATTTTAAGCAAAGTTTTCACCGTCTGATGAATCAATTTTACATAGATTTTTTTTTAAATTGGGTTATTTTGGGAACAGTGGAAGGAAGGGAAATTTTTAAACGTAAAAGTAAGAATAACATGGATAAATTTTTGATTAGGTAAGACTTTATTTTTGATTACATAAACTAAGACTTTATAGATTCAAATCAAATTGATTGGAGCTTTGGAGATTATGTATAGAGTAATATTTGTATAAATAACTTATTTTTTGGAGGGGGGAATAGAGGGATATTCTATTTTCCAAATGCTATATTTGTTATATTGCAAGTGCAATATATTAAAATCCATATAAAGTAGTATCCCAGTTATCTGATGTTTGATATACTCAGTTTCCATATTATCCAACCCCAGTATTTATTTAGATGTAAACAAATCATTTTCCTTGCTTTGTTTCATGTTCATTTACTTTTAACCTTGACCCCTAGCAAACGGGTGGGTTTTTGTTTTTGGTAGTTTTAAGGCGAAAAACCATTGCAGTCATTATCACCTTTGTGGAATGGGTGATAGCGAGAAGAAGGTTATGTTACATGTTGATATTTTGGTGTTTAGGCATCTGGACAACATTGTGGCATTGGAATGAGGTGACACAATAAAACAAAAAACTGTGAGAGACTTTTTTATAAAAGTGTAAATTAATAATTAGGGTTAGTTTTGTTGTCAGCACCTTTGACATTATGCAATATTCTAAAATAACTTGGTTTTGTATCCTTTTATTATTATTTTTTCTGTACTCTAATAAAGTAAGATCATTTTTACTGTATTGTTTTTGTTTGTTTTATAATTACTTGTTTACAGTGAGAATAAATTCGGACATATTCCCTTGTGTTATTAAAAGATCAGTTCTACATTTTAATTGTGATATTTTATCTCATTAGTTAATGATGTATTATTTAAAGTTAAATTCTTCTGCATCTTCCGAGTTTTTAGTAATACAAGGTTGGTTTGGTCCACATTAACTCGGGTAATCACAGTTGTACTATATTATATGTGTGTAACAAAATTCTCAATACTTTTTGTCATAGGGCTCATTTTAGTCTTATTTTTATAAATTATTGAAAAGTTTGAATGTTGTAAAAGATACTTAAATACTTTACATTATAATAAATGCTTTATTATTTTCAGACAACTTACATATTCAGCCCAGAACATAGGAATTGTCAAGTTGCTGAATCGTTTCACTCTTGGAAAGAAACTAAGAGGTCTTACGACTAAATTGGACTGGCTACGAGCTCTGCTCTCCATCGGCACTCCTGTTGTCTGCAACAATTAAATTACATTGCTTAATTATTATTTGGAATTTCAATTCATTTTAAAGCCAACATAAACTTCATTAATTAAAAAAAAAAGTAACGTATTTCATTAACAAAAGTCCTTTTGATGGGAAATATGATTCACCTACAACTATAAAAAAACAGTTGAGAATACTTTTTTGGATAGTACGATGCCAGGGGTTTGTGTTTGATAGGAAATATGATTCACCTTTAACTGTAAAACTACTGAGAATGGTCTATTGGATAATATGAAGCCTGGGGTGTGTTTTGGATGGAAAATATTATTCACTGTTAATTGTAAAACAGTCGAGCAGTGGTAACTTAATCAGAGGAGAAAACGGAGGGCAAGCCTCCCCAGAGTTTTATTAAATATATGAAATCTCTAAATAATATTATTTAACATATATTTCGAAAAAGACATTTTCAAAAGAAATTTCAAATAAAGTTTGAGCATTAGTAGTGCCAGCATTAATAATAATGAAAGTGTCAGAGGCTGAGTTTTTGCTGGTCGCGTCGCCCTCTACTCTATTACAACGTGATGCAAAATTTCCTGGCGCAGGTGGAGTAGAGGGGAGACATGTTGGTTATATCGGCTATAGAGGTCAGATGTCAGTCGGACTCTGGTGATAATTAAAAGCATATGTGTTGCTGTATCTGCCGTTCATTGGGTATTCACATGTGTTCGTATTATTTTATGGATTATCGCCTGACCTCCAACATGAATTTACAACAGACAATGACATAATAGTAAATTTACTTAATGTGCCATTTTCACAACGTAACGATATTGAGAAAAGCAAAATAGTGATAGATGGACAACCTACACCAAATTATCTTCTTTTTTAAAATATAAAGACCATAGTAGCTCTTTTCAGTCCTCATGGTATGACCAATATAAATGGTTAATTAGTACTGTAGTAAGGAAAATTCTAAATTATTTTGTTAGCCTTGTTTATTATTGAGAAAAAATTAGACTGTATGGTTTGCTAAGGGATTTGATGACTTAAAAAATTTAACTAGGGCTTTGTTGAAGCATGCATCCCATAAGGATCATTTGTCACACATGTCATTATATTTATATTACATTTAAACCTTTCAAAACAAGTTTTAAAAATAACGAAACTGTTAAATGAACATAGCAGGTTGAAAAAACTAAAATTTAACGAGGAAGTTAAAAAAGTTGAGAAGTACTACAAATTGATGTCACAAGTTTAATATGTAATGAGTTTCTTTTCAGGGACCACAATAAATTGGGTATTCACTTAATCAGGGGAATTTAAAGATATTTTTAATCTTGTAATAAACAAGAATCCAGAGTTAAAACAACACTAGGATAACATCAATTTTTTAGAGTATTATCTAAAAACCATACAAAATTAATTAATTTAATGCTTTCAGGATCAGTTAAGAAATGTTATTGAAAGTAACATTACTCAAGCTCCAGTTTTTATATGTAACAAACAGACATTTTTTCTGAAAATAACACAGTTCTTTATAGTTGTAAATTTAGTAGATTATAACGGTTAAATTCAAAAGTACTTTTTTTGGGATTTTATGACGTTAATGAAGACAGAACAGCAAATAGTTTGTGTTATGTTTTGTGTAAGACTGTTGAAAAATTGAATATAAAAACACAAGTTAGTAACTCAAACTTTATGATTGATGTAGTGTTATGTTGGGTGAATTTAACGGTTTACAGGTTAGAGTTTGGGAAATTGCACCACAAGCTGTATATACTCATTGATTTACTCATCGTCTAAATCTTGTTTTGCAGCAGTATTGTTCTAAAATAAAATGATTTAAATTGTTTTTCCTACCCTTCAATACATACCTGTATTTTTAATCATTCGTCGAAAAGAACAGTTGTTGTTTTAGATGGAACTCTGGGTAAACATGTTCCAACAATTAGTGAGGTCCGTTGAAATTCTAATTACAGAATTATCAGTTCAGTTCATACAAATAGAATAAAATTTATTGAGCTTTTCAGACAGTTAATAGAATCTTACGCTGTAAATGTCAGAGAGGGTATTTAAATAATTTAGAAGATTTCGCTTTTGTGTTTCTACTTTTGGTATTTCAAAATATTTTTGAACAAATCAATTTACTATTTAAAACTCTTAATAATGTCAAATGACATATAATTCTGTCATAATTCAGTTGTTGAATATGTTTTATATGAGAAAACTGAAGGATGATAAGATGTATGACGAGTTCATTCAGCTGACTAAATCTGCTACTGTCTCCAGATCAGCAGACATGAAACATCATCTGCTTCTAAATAAGGCTATCAATATCATTACTTCAAATTACTATAAGTAAATTTATTTTGAAGTATTAGACAGAAATAACACAAATAAAAGCACAGTTTTCAAGATGTGAGATTTAAGTTGAGTGAGATAAAAAACTTTTCACAGCATGATACAAATTTTGCAAGTGATATTTTGCCTTATTTAATAAAGACATAGTGATCATTTCAATAAGGAAAACTAAAAACAGAACTAGAAACGACTTTCTTTTCTAAACACAAAGATAAATTTCACAGTTTAAGACTAAATAAATTGATAACACATATGACTGATGATCACACAAAAGACAATTTCCCCGGAAACATTCAAATTATATTTGTTCTTATAGCATCAATACTTGCGTCTAATCCTCTAGTAAAAATAATTTTATATATATGTCTTAAAAGAATTAAATAGTATTTGAGGAACATTTTGACTCAAAAGGGAAGGGGTGGGGTTGCGATTTGGTTTGTTGTAGTGTTAACATTTTTGACAACCCAGGACCCAGCCTCCCTTCTTCCATAACTCATGAGCTGCCACTACAGTCAAAAATGCTCTTTTGGATAGTACGAAACCTGGGATGTGTGTTGGATGGAAAATATGACTCACCTTTAACTGCAAAACTATCGAGAATTTTTATGTTTGTAATTTTTATTTTGACAAACAGGATTTTGTTGAAATGGCTGAATTTTGTTTTTGAGTGTGATAAAGCAATTGAACTAAGTTTTCACTTTAATAAAACTCTAGATCATTATATGAATCACTAGAGAACTGTGGTGAATATACAATGAAAGAAAATTCCTCAAAACCACAATAAAACACTAACAACACATACACTGTTTAGTTGTTTATTCTACCTCAGAGTATGTATTGTACCTCTGAAGATGATAGCAGTGCTATAGTAAGTAGAATAAACATAACTATACAGTCTTTGTGTTGTTAGTATTTTATCGTGGTTTTGGGGAACTTCCTTACAATGTATCAAGTAGTACATCATTTTAGAGATCTTAATGAGTGAAACATTCTACTATGAAGATCTTTTCTTTATCTTTACCTGAGTCAAAATGGCGGCTTGAAACATCTTAAAAGTAGTGTTCTACATATTTTTACATGCTAAGAGCCAATGAATTTTTTTCTAAAGTAAAAAGCGGATTGAGCATAAAAATACCTTTAATAACATGTCACATGATAGGTTTTTTTTTTTACATAAAAACTACATACCTTAAAAAATGTCCTAACTTCAAAATACCATATTTCAAAATCTTTAAAATAGCAACTCTTGTCATATTCCACATAATCTTAAAGAGTACAAAAAATTTTACATTTTTCGTATTTAAGGTTTTGTGATATCTTGTATCGTTTAAAATGGCCGCTAAAAAACTTTATTACAGAAGTTTATTTTATAATATTTGTGATCGAAATTGATGTTTTATGTTCATGTAAAAAATTGTACTTGTTATACCAGAAGTAAATAAAGCCAAAACTGAAAAAAATGTTTTATAGCACTAGTAGGCCTACATAATAAAAAAAAACCTGTTATATTTATTTTAAAATTCCTATTACTATTGGCAAAAATACAATAATTATTTTCTGAAGATAAACTTGAATAATGTTTGAAATTAGTGGGGAAATACAGTTTGTTATAAATGTTTAAATATTTAATTGGTAAAATACTTTAAAAGTATTTTTAAGCCTTGCTATTTGGAAATAAAAATGTAAAAACAAACTTTTATCAAACTACATATCTTGACTGAAACCAATGAACTTTAACTTTCCCTTGGACTTCCCCTTGTCTAAGGACCACTTCCTCAGTCTCATCTCAACACAAATTCTGCTTTTAATTACTCTACAGTTCAGATCTTGATCTTGTTGGTTTTGGGTGATTGGATAGACCAAAAAATGCCTTACACTAATAATGAAGCTTTTGAAATACTCATAGTATTAGTATAGTGTTAACAAAATTTTACAGCTGCTGCCCGCTTATATGCAGAGTATTATCTGGATCAAGAACATCACTCCCAGATGGACTTTGCTACTCGCATACGAGTAACTAGCCAGGTGCAACCCTAGTATCTGGTATATCATAATAGCTAGTATTCGAAAGGATACTACCACATATCAGATAAGTTTTAAAAGTAATTTTGCTTTCAAAAATGTTACAATGCAAAAACCAGCATATTAAGTTTATTCTAAGGTTGACGGCTGTAATTTTGCCTTTGTTAAGTTTGTTCATTAGACAGAAATTTTACTCTCACAAGAATTACATTAAGCATGTAGGTATAGATTTTTTAATAGGGTGGGTTTGGTGGTTGAGCAACTGATTTGTTCATGTATAAACCCCAGTATAGGTAAAACAATATTGAAATAAATGCTTTTATAATATAAATAATACAGACACAGAAATGTAGAGTGATAGGAAAAGAAAATCGAAAAGAAATTTTTTAAATAATTATATTACAAAAACCATAAAATTAAATTGAACCTTTTCTGGTGAGGAGCAAGTTTTTTAAAAGTTATTTGCGTTGAAGAAATGATGATGTCCCTTTGAGCTGTCATCAAAGCTATACTCGTCAGTTTCTGCTGGCCGGTTTTGTTCCTTAGGTATGTCTTGATTCATTTTAAAGATGAAAAAGTCTGTAAGAGTGTTGCAGTTGTTACCGAGATCACCGAAAAATTCCATGTAATTTCTTAATATTAGGGGGGAAAAACTCATAGCATTAGTTGTAAGCTTCTGAAATACCCACACAAAATTCAGCTGTCATCTACTTCCTTTTCTATAAGGAATTTATTCTGTTTTCAAAATTTCGGATGTTACATTATTCAAGTTTAAATTTTGTATTAGTAAGTCCTTCGCTTCCTCGATAATACTGTAAAACGCAACATGGATGAGCCACCAGGACTTTTATGATTGTTTTAATGTGTTGGTATTTTTTATTGAGATTTATGCTAACCGTCTGCAGGGCCACATTAAGACTTCATGTGTAACAAACATCTTGTTCAAAATCGGTAGAGAAATAACAAATTGAAAGTTTTCTAGACTATGTACAAAGTGAAAGGCTTGTGAGTCTCTAACATCATTTTCCAGAATATGCAGTGCTTCTACAATGGTATTAAGCAATTCTACAAATCTGCTTACATAGAGCCTTGTATTATCCCTCTATCTTGTTTCACAAAAAGTTACCAATTGAGAATGTCTATTTTTTCTGACAGTCATCTTCAGCACAGTGTTCCGTAAGGAAGATTATTGAACAAAATTAATAATATTTTTAACTGTTACTATAGAGTTCCTTATCATAGATACTTCTGATAAATAGGCAAGAACTAAATTGAAAGTATGTTCAGCACAATGTATGAAGTGTGCCTTAGGATACAGGTCATTTATCAGAGTATACACACCACACCTTTAAGGTGGCCACTCATTACTGCAGCACCATCATAGCCCTGACCAACCATCATCTCAATATCCAAGCAATGAGAAATCAGCTGTTCCATTATGGCGGCTGCTAATACCAACACTGATAAGTCTTCTAAACGAACGATCTCAATAAAGTCCACATGGACAATTGATTTTTCGCAAGAAATGTCTAAATAATGTACACATAAAGACAATTGTTGCTCTCTTGATATGTCTTGTATATCATCTGCCAAGACTGAGAAATGTCCCGGTCCTTTATTTTTTATTTGCTTGATTACAGTTTCTTGCTGAGTTAAGACATAATTTAACAATTTCTGTTTGAATAGAAGAAAATGTGTACATAGATATACTATCCAAAGTCTTGAGTTTACAAATGACTTTTAAGGGATATTCACCTCCAGAACAGGTTCAATAGCGAAGAAAAACACTGAAATTGGTATTGTCGTGAAGAGGCTTGGTGAATACGATAGGCCCACCACCGCAATCACATCTCAAGGAAATTTCTTAACAACTGCATGTAATAACTGTTCCACTATGGCAGTGGTTTTTTACAATTTTGTAGAGAAATTGTTCTACTTTCTGTATACTGATTGCTTCAATGACATTTGAATTTTTCCTGACATCAGAGAAGAAAATCCTTCAGCTTGTTCAACAGCAAATCAATGCTATTCTGCTTTTTTGCGTTTCTCAAATGTTTCTTTCTCATGCTTCCAATTTGTAAACGGTTTCTTAACAAGAGAACAAGTTCATCAGAATCACTAGAGCACTGTGGTGAATATACAATAAAGGAAAAGATTAACCCCAAAGCCACAACAAAAAAACACTAACAACACAAAAACTATATAGTTATGTTTATTCTACCTGATGTACATTTTAGTAACATAGTTACCATCCTCAGAGGTTGAGTATTAAGCTAACACTGTTAGCTTAAGAGAACAAGTTGTTGATGACCATTACCACAACAGCTACTTCTAAACTGGTTACAAACTTTATAAACTGCACTTTTGAAATAATCTGTGTAAACTAACTAATTATATTACACCATTGAATGGCATTGAAATTACAACAAGTCCCCCTTTATATTTATTGGATATCGATACATAGATCCAGGAATCCAAGTTTTACTGAGAGCTTTAAACTTCTCCATGCCATTTTGAGGTGCTTGTTTTAAATATCTGCTAACATCATGTTTACATAGAGGATAAAAGCTTCCATGTGAATTGTGAAATAAATAAAAAAATATTTTGGCTATTTGACAATAAAGCAATATTAACATAACTACCGGTACCAATAATAAATTAAAAGAAAATTATATTATTAAAAATTCTGTAATTATTTGTAAAACAAAATATTAAATTGGTTTATAGGCATATCAATTACCTTCATACATTTTGCACTATTAAATATATATACTGTGTTATAAAATTTGGATCAGTATTTCAGACAATATTGTAACTTTTATTTATTTGGTTTATTATTAAATTTGTTGCATAACTGTGTTCTATAAGCTAAATATTTTTTATAAGTAATTTTAAAATTATTTTGGGTTGTTCAGTAATATTTTTTCGAAATGATAAGCTTTTGGGTGTTTAAAAAAAAAAATATATATATATATATATATATATATATATATATATATAATATGTGGGGTGACAACTACCATAATGCAAGTATTGCATGTTGTTGTTGTTTTTTTAATTTTAGTTTTGATAAAACCATTTTCAATAAAAAGATCTATGTCTTAGGAAGTAATGATTAGATAATATATTCCAAGAGAATTTTTAGCATGAAAAAGAGTAAGTAGAGTAAGACAAATTTTTAATTCTTCAAGACTTAAATATATTATTTGTTATCTTTGACTTACCGCCAGCAATCCTTGATTAGTTCTTTAGGATTGCTGGCGGTAAGTCACAGATAACAAATAGTTATTCAAGCATATCCGGTTACTCTAGACTATCAATATAATTAAATATATTGTCATTGTATCTAAACCAATTCAAATGTATGAAGATGCTTTGTAAAGATAAACACTTGATAAAATAAGTTGTCATATGAGGGAACCATTGTGTTTTTCCATCTCCATTCCGTAGGATACCAACTCATTATTCCTAGGGGGAATATCACTAGTCAGTGTCCAGTTAGCAATTTTATTACCTCTGCAGATTTATTCTAACAAAGTAAACATAAGATACTTATTGATAACAAATATTTATTATAATTTGTAAAAGTAATGTATATAATAATAATAATTATATTTTAAGGTTTCTTACTGGTTCAACTATGACAAATGATCCATGTTTTTCTGGATCTGGAGTTAGTCCGTCAATTGAATCTAATACTTCTTGTGCTGAATTTAAAAAGTGTGGAAAAGAAGCAGCTATAGGAAAATCTGAAAGTAAAATATATATATTTGTGAAATGAACATAATTATAAAAAATAGTTAAATATTTAGGTTTGATGGAGAAAACATTAATTGATAATGGAATAATATAAAATTGTTTATTTTCACCAAGCATGCTTTTGACTACATAATTTGAAAATAAAACTAGGTAAACATTTAGGTTTGATGAAGAAAACATTAATTATACTTGAATATAAAATTGATTGTATGCTCTTGCAGACATAAATAAACTATTATATAAAACAAGAACAAGTACAAAAACAATACAACAAATTTTTCTCTTCAAATGGAGTGAAAACAATGATTAATAATATACAAATTCACAAGAAAGTAAAGTAATAATGATGACACACAGTGCAAAAACATTGCATAAACTTTTTCACTCACCCATCCTCAAATTCAAATAAAATCGACCAAAACTATATGTTACCAAAAATGTCAAAAAAAAAAACATTTGTACCAAGTCCTCAGTGTAAATTGTATTTGATTAAAATCAAGCTTTTAATAATGGCGGTCAAAGTTAACTTTCGGGTTTTACCAATTATACCTGAACGTAATATTTTTATACTTGCAATTTTGCATATGGTTCACAATTTGGGTCATTAATTTTCACATTTCAATAAAACTTAAACAAAATCAGTAAAGCCGATTTTTAGAAATTACTTCTTCTATAACAGCTCCACAATTTATTTTTGTGTGTTTTACCAATATATTTCTGTGTTTTCTGTAAAAAAAAGGACAAATATTTTATTTTGTTTAAAAAAACAAACAAACAAACATTAAATACGTATTCATTCAATAACTCACAAAACAGAATTTTTTGAGAGATGGTGACCAATAAGTTTTTGTATCTTCTTCAAAGATACAACACTTCTTCAAGTAACAACACTTTTTTACACGAGGAAAAAAGTTAATTTCTAGAAAATGATTTCTAATAACGATAAACAATAGTTTGGAACATTTTTCAAGTCATTATGCTACCAAATGTTATTCCTAGAGTGTAAAACATCTGCTTGATAATATTTATTTTAATTTTCTCTCGTATTATAAATATTTGTAAACAACATCTCAATATTTTTAACTAGACTTTGTTTCATCTCCTGCTTTCGTTACCAAAATTGTCACAAACCCACCTGTCAGTTTCAAAATTATGTGAATTCACTGTATGTATAATAAAAACACAATATTGTATGCTGTAAAAACATCATAAATATTATTTGTCAGCTATTTACTAAGTTACTTATGATTTTAAATTTGTAAACAAGCTAGACAACATTGAAGTATGAATTATAAAATAAGATACATTACATTATAATCAACTATTGTACGCAGAAATAAAAACAAGAGCTTGTGGATTCAAGATGTTGGACAGTATTGCAGGTGATGTTTGATATCTTATATTTTATAAATGCTATAAAACATAAATAATTGGCATAAAATTATTCTAACAACATTATGAAAGCTTAGACTCTGATTGGGGGAGCTACTGTGTGAAAAACAGAGTACGAGGCTGGTAATGCAGTTTATTTTGAGAAAACAAGTCCATCTCATATATCTACTATTTTTCCAGGCATCAGAGATATGAGACTGTCTAGTAAGTCTACAACAATGGGTTAACACGTTCGCTACCAGCTGCCGCATATATGCGGCGGTCGGGTCACTCCCACATCCCACGAAAAAATTCATGAACTTCCCTGTAGACTGGTCCTAATGGTTGTGACCTTCACCACAGACCACGAATAAAATTTGTTCAAAATTAGTTTTTATGCTTCAAATATCCTTATTTAAATCAAAAAATATATATATCAAATTTTTTCTTCATTTTGGGCAATTTTTAAAGCGCCGCATATATGTGGCGCTCGGTCTATCAGATTACAAGTAACACATTGTCATCTCACAGACCAAGTGCCGCATATTAGCGGCACTATTATTACCTTACTTTTTATTCATTACCTAGGATAAACGGTAAATAAAATACGGTTTTTACAAAAAAACATTGTATTGAAATAATTGTTTTATAAAAAAAAGTTGTTTACATTTCATTAGGTTTTATAGTTATACAAAATACAAATGTTTATAGATTTTTCTTATACAATACACTTTTCTTTTTTTTTTTTCAATCTGTCCATATATACTAAATTGGTTGAACATTTGTGTTAGTTTGAAAAAAAAAAAACACCGTTTAAATGTATTTAAAACAGATTAAAAAATTACTCTTAAAAATAAAAAAAATTGAAAATGTAGGCAAAAACATTTCATCAATTTGGTATTGCTCACTCCTTGTGATGATCGTTAAAACATGTTGGCATGCAGAGGCCAAACTGCTGGTTTTTTTTTGTCTCTACAAACAGAACATGTGAAGTAAGAATCTGATCGCTTGTTATGAACCCTCTGTTGCTTACTAGCAGACAGAAACGTGCAGCTGAGATGATGTTGTATGTCAGTGTTACCAACTGTCCAGTGACATCAGCAATAGTCCTAGCTACAGACCAAGCGCCGCATATATGTGGCGGACTATCCTGTAGACCGTGCCTAAACGATCTAACCTTTAAAATAGCCAGTTGCGAAGAAATTTCTCATTTACTATGAAGAAACCAACGCCGCAGATCTGCGGCGGCAGTCTATTTTAATGAGCCCAGCCACCGCAGATCTGCGGCGTTGGGCTAGGAGTAGGACACGCCTGCAGCAAAATTGCGGCGGCAGTCTGTGGTTACGATTTTTTTAAAAACATTGTGGTAGCGAACGTGTTAAAGTTGAATTTGACATCTGTTTTTATTTGCTTGGTTTAAAATGTTGAAGTTTGATGTTTGTAAACGTGTATTTTGCATCTCATATCAACCAAAAATTTGGTCACCCCCTTCCCCTTCAAAATAAATGCTACTCAGTAGGTTTGGCACAATACTACTTAGAAATTAGACAGGAGTTATTTACACGACTTTCATTTCTTACCATAATAGCATGGCGAGACATCGGTTAATCCTGAAGGCAGACTTGGGAGTCCAGGCTGTAGAAAACATTCTTCTACTGTTTTATCCACAGGTCTAGAGAATATATCTTCTGGTAATTCAAATTTGTAGGCAGTCATTCCAAGTTTGTGGATTTCACCTGAAGTAAAATTCTTATTTTTTAATATAGGAAATAATATTCAATATTATATATTTTTAAAAGAATTTATTTCTTATAACATAAGTCGTATTCTTTTACTTTAACCGTTAAGTGCAAATATTCTAACAAAATTCAGAAATAAATAAACATTCTTTCTATTTGCATGACATTATGTAGGTTTTCAATTTAAAAACAGATACATGATAACTACAAGAATGAAAGTACAGTATAGAGGTGTAAACTCCTTAGTATAAATTATTTCAAAGAGTATTCAAGTATGTAGAAACAATCTATAATGAGAAATACAAACAAACTGAAATTAATGCTCAATTAGAGGCTAGAAATAGATACTTTTTATGCACTACAAAAATTATTTAAGATCAATCTACTAACTACAAAATTAAAAGTCGATATATGTTTAGTGATTTTGACACCAGTTGTTTTGTATGGACCAGAAGCATTGACACTAATGAAAAAATAGTATCATAGGCTGGCAATCTGGGAGAGGAAGATCCATAGAAATTTTTTTTTGCTATTTTAAGGCGAAAAACTATTTCGGTCATCACAAAATTAAGTAAAAGATGCTCCACATTGGAAAAACAAATAAAAATAAAAACAATAACATACAATTTGAACAAAACCAAAACTAATTAATAATTGTAAATAAATAATAACAATAACATGTTACAAACCTGTAAAGAGGCTCTGCCCTGAAATAAGTTAAGAATAATAGAGTAAATAAAATTAACAAGAATTAAAAACAAATATTACAGAGCTGTAAAATGGGCCTGCAACATGTTAACAAGAACAAAATTAAAAAAATTAAAACAGACATAATATTATAGAATATTAATATATAAAAAATAAACATAATATTATAGAGTTGTATAAGGGCTCTGAAATAATCGAATCATTAAAAAAAAAATATATATCTAAATATTCAGGCAATGGAAAATGGTCAATATTCAATCCAGGATGTCTGCATTATCAGAACAACACACTCTATTAGTGCTTAATCGTAAGTACATTCTGACAAAATGGGCATTGTGGCGGATTCCCATGATTCTTCAGAAATCCATGAGTGATTATGGAATGATTGATACGAAGACGAGTAAGCACTACTTCCTCTTGATGACTGGTATTAAAAGATAAATCCATGGACGGAAAGTATCCTTGACTTCTCTCAGTTTATTGGTGTACCATTAATATAAAAAATAAGTAATTTATTACCAATAGTAGTTGTATTGTCCACTGTCAATACTTCACTGGGGTACAAGGTTTTATCAGTGGAGTTTAATTATAGGAACTATTGCTAATAAACACAAGTTGTAAAATTTACTACAATTTATTAAAATTTCTCACTTTGAAAAGACACTTATTCAAAATACACCACCGACACGTAAAAATAAAAATAAAAGAAACAACTTCAGTCACTTTTTAAGGGATCTTCGAAGAATTGAGAACTTGTACGTGTTCACGTGGACCCTGTGTAAAATAAAATAAAAAATACTTAATTCAAATAAATACAACAATTCTTTTACGATTTATACCTGAAATTATAATAATCAACAATAAAACAGAAAAGTAAAATGATTATCGTATTCAACCTGCTTCAAAGCTAATGAAGGTCCACACAAAGCAGGAGGAGGCTTCCGTCCAGCATGATATCGGTCGATATAAAACCCCAAAGAAAACGCGTTACCTACCCCCACCTCGGGGGATCCCCCATGCATGTTATTGAACCAGGTCAAATCCGTCATTTTACTTTAGCGTATTAACAAAACGAAAATAAATTTATTTTAAAATTATTGAAGTTAAAGGCCCACATGGTACATTGGATACAATTTGTGTCCATTATTTCTCCCACTGTCCATGAAATAAAAGTTTCATAACCAATACAAAGTAAGTCAGGTACGCTAACGCTCTGTGTGACTGACATCTGACAAGAAGTTTCCTTTGATGCTTCGTTTGCTTTTGTGTTTCCCGTAATTCTACAATGACCAGGTACCCAGCAAAATGATACTCATATTTGGTGAAATCTATGTGTGATACACAGAATATCCTCAACCAAGGGGTTTTTAGAATACATATCCTGGAAAACCTGTAAGCACTTTTGGAATCAGGATGTGGACAAACGCATGGTACGGTGTTAAGACCTTTCAAAGTAGTTTGGTTAAAAAAAAACACTTGAAAATGATGGGTAATCAATACATACATGTCCGTCCAGATGAGTAATATACACAACCGACTTTATTGTCTAGTTTAGACCCATTTGTGAAAATAATTTCCATAGATGGGTATTCATTAAGTATATACTGTAACTCCTGACAATACACTACATTAGGAGTATTGCACTTAATAAATCTGGACAAAAATAATCCAAATGTGTCATTTCAATAACACATGGAGAAAACTCGTATATTAGTGGAATTACAATTTCCAAATTGTCAAGGATTCTAAAAGTTCTAATGCCAAATGGTGTTGTACTATTTTGATGACATTCATTCATATCTATTAGATAGAGGATTATTAAAAACTATGTCATATTATTCTGGATGATACTGTTTGGAGTGCAGACTACTCATGAATGATATATTGTAGTCTTTGTCGAGGTTCACCAGTTTCAGCAAGTAAGCTAGAGACTGGGGTTGAACAAAATGCTCCAAAAACAATATGGAGTGTATAACTATGTATGGAATTATGTTTCTTAATAGCTGATGGTTTTGCAGATCAATAGAATATGGAGCCATAATTAATCCGCAAATGAACAACAGCAGAGTAAAATTGTAACATACAAGTTCTATCAGCTCCCCACTGAGAACAGCTAAGAACACATACATGTCAACAGTTTTATTACACCGTATTTTCAGGTCAGATAAATGTGGAATGTCTATCAAATAATAGGCCTGAAAATTTAGCAGTTACAGCAGTTTGAAGTTGTGTTCCATTGAGAAAATATAGGATGTTGGCTCAGTCTATGGTGACTAAAACAATATATTGCATTTTAGGAGAAGGGAACTTCAATCCTGCCAATCTTGACCATGATTTTAGTCTATTTAAAATGAGCTGAAGGGCTCTTTTGGCAGTTGCTATATCTCAAGAAGCCTGATATACAGCAAAATTGTCAACAAATCACAAACAAATATAGCAAATCGTGAACAGTGGACAGGGTACTGCACACTAGCGGTAATGCTGTTGATTGCCACAGCAAACAGGGTCTCGATCAGCACATTACCCTGAGGGACACCATTCTCTAAATGCTAATAATCTGACAACTTAGCTCCAAAACACACTCTGAACTATCTATTACTAAGAAAGTTTTGTATAAATTTAAGAATATTTTCATTTATTTTAAAGTTTTCAGAATTCGCCATGCCATATCAAAGGCCTTTTCCAAGTCAAAAACACTGCAACCAGTGCCTGACGCAAGAAAAATATATTTTGTTTGGAAAATGGGATATTTAATGCCGATTCTTCTGATAGACAGTGAAAGGTATTGCTTCTTGAGACCTTTTATACATATGAATGTGGTCACTGTAAGCAGCAGTTTTTAGCAAATGATAAGAACAAAACATTAGTAATTTCATAGTTATGTATAGTAAAAACTCCATCCTGGTGCTTAAGTCCCAATAAGGGAGCAGAAGGAGGAGGATCACAAACAGAACAGAACTTTTTTCCAAACAGTAGAGAGTGGGTGTTGTTCTTGATATTGTGCTAATATACTGGATCCAAGGATTCCTTCCTACTCTGCCTAAACATTCTGTATGGTATGTCTCTAGAATTTTATATCTTTCATGATTTTGACATGTATGTCTTCAGTTAAACTACCTTAGAGCTTTACAACATAAGAGGAGAGTGCCACTACATTCATTGTTCCACAATGGAACTGGTGGATGTAGTAGTCTCATCGATGTTTTTGAATCGTTGGCCACTGCTGTAAACGAATGTAATGTTTCATGAATAAGAATATTATCATTAATATTTGATGATACAAAATCTTCGGCATAATCTTTTTATTTTTATTTTTACAAAATCCATCTGGGCAGGCAATCATTACAATGAGAGAAGTCATAAAAGTCAGACAACTTTGAGCATATAAAAATAGTTATACATGTTAAATTAAAATTAAAATTTTAATGTCATTAAGAGTTATTTCTGTGAAAAAGGAATAGATTTTTGTGAATGGTGGAAATCTATGCCTGGCTGTTATATAGGCTTACATGGTCACATCATTAATAAGTTTCTCCCCATGTAGCTTGGAGCCATTGCTGTATTCGCAGACAAAGTTTAGTGTTGAAACCACTGCCAGATTCGTTGAAGGAAGTCCTCACTCAATCTGTCAAAGTTGTTAATTTAACTAAGGCCAATTCAACAAACACCAGAATATGTAAATCTTTGTGTGAAGAGATGGACAGCCTCTATACCACATATCTTTTACACACAGAAATGAGGTGGCTTTCACAAAGTGAAGTACTCATTGGAGACACTTTTGAGTTGAGCTCAAAGTTATATGAAAATAAATTACTTCAATAGCTAGTTTATTTACCTGATATTTTTCATAGATAAATAAACGTAACTTAGGATTACAGAATGTTCCATAACCATCTTTAAGATGCCTGAGAAAATTGATGTTTATATCAATAAAATGGATTTTTTGGAATATTCTATCACAAAAAACAGTGTGACATTTTTGAGACACTTCACAGATTCTTATGTGTGAAATTGTCAAAAAAAGTAAAAAGTAGTATTTAAAATAGCTCATTTAAAGACTTAAGGCATCATTTATACAGTATTGTCTGAAGTAAAATAGTGATGATAATTGGATTTCAAATCCATTTAATGAATTTATCTTTTCAACAAATTATTAGTTTCCGAAAAGAAAAATTGATTGAACTTTTGACTGATTCTTCATTACAATTGGATTAAAAAAAAAAAAAGAAATGTCATTGACTCCTGATGGGTAGCAGCGAAAGAACCAAGTATTCAGTAATAGAGCAATAAAATATTGATTGCCTTTCACAAACATAAAGCTTGTTGAAAGAACATTATCATCTCATGTGTATATTATGAATAAATATTGCAATAAGGTTGATACAGCTCCTGACTTGAGAATATACCTGTCTTCATTTGAACTTGATTAAATAAAAAACACGGCTCCATGAAAGCTGAAGGATCTCATTGAAATTATTAAGTTCCACTTTTATATGAAGGCTTGTATATCAAGATGAATAATTGATATGAACTTTCATCGTAATTTAATGTGATTAAAAATTATTTTAATGCGGTTTTCTTTTGATTTGTTGTTAGAAGACATTATAAAACATTGAGGTTTATTGTAATATGTAAAATCAAAATAAAAACCTACAAATGTCAAGTTAATTTAAGTTATTCAATTATTAACTGACCTAAGAACATTACTAAAAAAAAACTTGTTTGCATGGAGAGATGGGTGGGGTTTATGAGAGAAGGGGTACTCATAAATGAAAAGCCTAATCAAGGAGTACGGGAAGGAAAAAGGTTGGGAACTATTAGCATAGGGGGTTAAGAAAATTATTTTGTTAATGAAAGATACGTACAATCACACAGAGAGTTAAGAAAGTAATTCTATTAATGTAAGACACTTGCTATCTCACAGAAGGTTAAGAAAGTTACTCTGTTAATGAAAGATATTTGCTATCATGTACAGAGTTAAGAAAGTTATTCTATTAATGGAATATACTTACTATATCGTATAGAATTAAGAAAGTTACTCTTTTAATGAAAGGTACTTACTATCACATAGAGGGTTAAGAAAGTTAATGTATTAATGAAAGATACTTACTTTTGAAATTAAGAGGAGTAACTCTACATATAGTTTTACGTAAATATAGTAATGTGTCATTTTTTGTAATTTCCTGATGATATGTAACCCCTTCAGTTGCACCTTGCACAGAATCACATGTTTCATTTTCCCAAAAATTAAACCTGGGACTTCCATGAAACTGGTCCACCGTGAAGAATCGACGTCCATTTCCAGAGCCCATGAATACTGTTACTTCATCCACAAAGTTATTATATATCTGTAATTTATTGGTACAGTGTAAATTAATACTATTGCAAATAACATTTGGCCTTCCCTCCAAAATTGGATATTTAGGGAGCAACTAAAACAAAAATTAAATAGTAACTCGCATTAAGTGATGCATCATTTTAAAAAGAATAGCAAGTAGAGTTAAACCAAACAATCCTGACGTTGTTCCTATCTAAAATGACAGCTGTTAGAGGTTTAAAAGAGACCTCTGTAAAATTAATTTTCTATGTATTTTGATTTGTTACACCTAGATTTTCAAATTTCACCAAAATTTTAATGTTATCGGTATAGCCAATTAAGAGAATGTGCATCATTTATAAAATTTCCATGCTTGATTTTTTGGTTTTTATTGATGTTTCATGTTTCATGATGTTTCATAAAACGTCAACTTTGGAGAGATAGCAACCAATACACTTTGTTTTGGGTACTTAAAGGCTGCATTATAGAAAAAAAAATGAAACCATTATTTGAGAAAATTGGAAGATCTGTTATTTTTATCTTATACCCTAAATTTTGTGTTATTGAAAAAATAGAAAAAAGTCCTGAGCTATAACCAAAATATGTCCACATACCAAATTTCATTAAAATTGGTCCCCTCATTTGGGCTTTAGAGCACTGTATGTATGACAGAAGACAGACAGACATCATTCCAAAAAACATGTTTTTTTAGTCAGAGGACCTAAAACTGATATTTCCTCAAAATAATTGATACTGGTTTTTTGACCTATCACATAACTTTCCCTGTACTACGTAAATACATGAGAAAATAATTTTAAAAAATCTTAATTTAATAGCAGTTTTTTCTCAATATTTGGCTAAACACAATTTTATTATTATTAATAATTTTTTTAGTGTCTTAGTATTACTCTCTATTCTTTTCTGATCAAAATAATGTATAACATGATAATGGTGACATCTACTATTTTGTATTGATTTTTTTATGTCTTGTTTGTAAACCACCTAAAAATTGTGTTCTATTGGTACTATAGAAAAATACATATGATCCTTCAAGGGTTAAGCCCAACTTTCAAAAACAAATAAAGAAAAACTACCAACCTGATATAAAATCCCCATGTTTTGCTCTGGGACTAAATGGGGTACTATGTTATTGGCAACTTGAAGAAGAGGGTCTGTTAGGTTCCAGAAGTAATTCCAGACAGTAACTTGCATTATAGGTTGAGAATCCAGTCTGTTTTGTAATAAGTTGAAACCAAGTTTTGTAAAGAAGGCAGCATTCCACAAATAAGAAGACATACCCTAGGGCAAAGGCACATATTCAAATTATGAACTGGTACATAATACTTTTTTTTTTATATGTTTTTTTTTTTTTTATACATAAAATAATCAGTTAATTAATTTCCCCTAGTGTACATATATATATACAGGAAACAGAAATATTTTCAGTCATAATTCTTATATTATATGTAATCCTTATAAATGTATGGTTTTTAGCAGTGTTGGGGAGTGGCATGCTATATTAAGCATAACTATTATAACAAGCCACTTTTTATGTAGCAATGCTACAAATACAAATCAGGAGCTCTAATAATAGTGTCTCCAATATGTTGATTAATTCATTTATAATTACAGGACTTGTGTATATTGCAATAATACTAGTCGTCTCAAAATATTCCCATAAAAAATACCTCCATTGTTTGCTTGATATTTTAAAAGGCTACAAAATTACCATACTTGTCGTCTGATTCTTTCAAATTTACTCTCCCTCAATAATGACAAAGTTTTCCAGATATATAGCTTGTCAGTTTTCTTTTAGACTGTATCTGTTCAATTACAATCAATGGCTGCTTCTTACTAATGTGTCAGCTGTACACATTTTTTGTGATAATTTGTTTGCTCTGGCTTCTTAGATGTTTCTAATCCCTATACAAAACTAAAATATGTTTTGTTATCCTATACTATATGAGATGCTTATCCTACATATATTATTTAGATTATAAAACAACAGAGTATTTACAAAACACAAATTCTTTAATTTTTGAAAAACAAAACCATTAAAAATAATCTAGTCATTTCTATTAAAATTTACTTAAATCGAATACAATCTTTTGAAAAATCGTATTTAAAATTTGGCTTCCATATATTTTTAAAGTCAGAAATTTTTATTTTCATCATTCCTAATGTAAAATAAATTTTTTGCATTTCCCAATAATAGACATAATAAAAAAACACTGTCCTGATTATCAACACTGTATTGATTTCCACCATCACTTTACTTTATTGGCTCGACCAAATTATTTGTCATTTCAGTAGATGAACTTTGATCATTGCGATGAAGTTTTGTTTTCATGTAAAAATCGAACAAAGTTTGTTGAATTCTTAAATTTTTTACTCTTAAAAGACATACTAATTTTAAAAAATTAGTAGCTACCAATTTTTGTCTAACAATTATTCTGGTATTACTCACCTTGGTCCTTCTTCTGACTAAGAAAGAAAAACAATCTTTCCTTTATATCATGCAAATGATATAACTATATACAACTATTGATTTTACATCCCATTACTGACCCAACTATCTAACTATAAGGACAAGTTGTGGCCACCTTTAACCCACTCCACCTCAAAAAGGAACAAAATATAATAACATGCATCTTACCAGAACAGCCAAGTTTGGTAAAACCAATGTTGCATTGAGGGATATTTGGTTCATCTCAGGAAGGAAGATGGCAGTTCGGTGAGCTGTGTAGGTCATTGTGCCGTTGTCGTTAAATTTCACATTGGAATGACTCAGTTTTTCTCTAAATTTATGAAATCAAAATAGAAATTATTTGTTTATTCCATAAGTCACATATACTAAGTATAAGCATAAAAAAGAGTATTCTATGCACATGTTATAACAAAAACACAAATGAATGAAAACAGGCAATATGAAAACATAAAAATTTTAACGATAAGAAATTTGTGAAAATAATCACATGAAACAGGCACATAGAAAACAACATTACTAAATAATGCTAAAAAATAACTTGAATGAATAGTATAGCACACAAGTAGAAATTCTGGCAGTTTAGCACAGAACAAATCAGAGGGCACCATTTTGGTCACATGACTTTAGGCCTCAACCCGTAGCCATGGCAATATTGCTGCCCCACCTTGTACAAATAATATTGGGTGGAAAACACTTCATTACTAAATGTGAAGATATAAGAGCAAAGTGAAAACTACACATGAAATAAAAAATTAGTGTTTGAGATTAAATTGTAAAATACTCAATTCATCCTTGACCACCATTGGGTTTATTTTTTATCACAATTCCCCCAACATGCTGTTAGGCACATTCACCATAAAAAGTAAGTGGTGAAAAATTTGGTATTTTGATTTTATGAGTTGCCCCAAATTTTCATCTTGCTTGGTATTTGTGTTTGTGTATGGGTGTGTGAGAAAGTTTGTGCACCATGTACTTGTTTTAAATCTGAAGTTATACATTATTCTATGCTTACCTGAATATAAAGGGTCCTACTTCTTCCATCCTAAGCTTTTGATCCTGACCAGAGAGGAATTCTGGAGCATTGGTTATATTGAATAGGTACACTCGTAAAAGAACTTCATCTGGTGGATTTTTCCACCATTCATAAGCTGGTAAACCTCTCACCATTTTCAGTCGCTATTAACAAAATAGATCCAATTTATCTCTACCAATAGGAGTAAAAGCACTTCACTTTTTCAAATATAGGCTGTGAATTTAAATCATAAACTTAATGTATATAAAGCATGTGTACAAAATTATAATTAAAGAAAATTGGAAAGTTATGGTGTGATGTGAAGGTTACTAAATCATAAAGCATGCTTTAGGTTCGACAATATTTTAATAACTGCCTCTTGTACCAGGAACCTTTACAGTACAGCTTATCGACCTATGTCTACATAGGTCTATTAAAACAAATATATTATATCCCTTTCGTTTTCAAATAAAATCAAAAACATAAACATAACTATTTATAACATAAATTAAAAATAAAATAATTTATAAATAAAAGTATCCTCCTTTCTTAAAGAATAAATATACTTATAATTTCTTTAAAACATATTTCCATTACTATGATATATTAAATTTGTCAGGTGGTTTAACAATTCTGCCATACCTAGTTTTATACGGATTTAGAATTGTAGTATTTTCTGGGTTTGTTACATCCACTTCTAGTGGAGGACTCTGAATTGGTGTATAATAATTTAAATATTGTGTTTTAGATTTATAATGACCATTTTTATATTCATTATACAATTGTTTTAATTGTTTAATGGTTTTATGTGACACTTATTTTTTTTCTAATATTTTGTTTTTATATAGCACAATATATGATCTTGGTCGATAACTTTTTTAAAATAATTTTGCTTTTACCCATTGGTTGTAATGCTTAATTAATACCTAATTATTCATATATGTTATTAAATCTGGTAATGTATATGATTTTCTATCAAAGTACATTTTCTGATTTATTTGTCTATAAAGTAATTTATTTCTTACATTTTTTTTTGTTATTATTGGTTTGAGGCATAAGTCACTACATGGTATTATGCCTCTTTTTTTGGATAGAGTATTTCAGCAGGAGATGGTATTGTGTTTGATACTGGCGTATTACGATATTCTAGTATTGATAAATAGGGATCTACCTTGTCATGTATGTGTTTTTTAAGCAAATTTTTAATACTTTGTACTCCACGCTCTGCCATTCCATTTGAGTGAGGAAAATGTGGGCTTGTAGTTATATGATTAAAATTCCATTTTTTTGCAAATTTTTTAAATATTTTACTAGAAAATTGAGTACCATTATCAGAAATAACAATTTTAGGTATACCATGTCTGCTGAAAGTCTCTTTCAAATGAATTACAACAAGTTCACTTGTAATATTATGTATTT
Source organism: Aphrophora alni (assembly GCA_963513935.1). NCBI lineage: Eukaryota > Metazoa > Arthropoda > Insecta > Hemiptera > Aphrophoridae > Aphrophora > Aphrophora alni. The sequence goes on along the minus strand of OY740765.1, from coordinate 14,655,746 downwards.
TAATTACTTCAGGAAATTTTGAAAAATAATCTATAACAAGTAAATAATATACATCATACAATTGAAAAATGTCTACTCAGATTTTTTCCCCATGGTAATTTAGGAATAGTTTGTGGTAATTATGTTTTCTTTTTTTAATTTTTTGAAAATACCTTACAAGTTTCACATTTAGATACAAAATCTAGAATTTGACTGTTCATGCTAGGCCAATATATTACATTCCTACCTTTAGCTGTGTTTTAAAACACCATTTTGAGACAAATGTAAACGTTTTAACATTTCATGCCTTAAAGGTTTTGGAATCACTAAGGCTGTACCATTAAGTATAACATTTTTATAAAAGGTTAGGTCAGCTCTTACATTCCAATAACTTCTTACTTCTAATGGTAAAGTTTGCTTATGGTTAAGCCACCCATTTAAAATATAATTTTTAAGTGTTTTAATTTCTGTGTCTTTTTTGTTTAGGTCTTTAATATTGTCTAGCTGTATATCAGTGATTTTTATATTATTTTAAACTAAATCTACATCAGCTTCAAGTTTTTCATCAATGTTAATGCTTATTTCATCATTATCACTTTCATCACGAGCTCTAGATCCTTATCTGCAATATATAATCCCTTACCTCTTTTATATACTAATTTGAAGTCATATTTATGTAATTTTATTAGTAATCGCTGAAGGCGAGGGGAAACTACATTCATATTTTTCTTGAGTATAATAACTAATGGTTTATGATCAAGGGCTTTAATTTAAAACCTTCCTAGACTGAATACACAATGTTCGTAATAATTTATATATTTATGTATTGGTGGTAATAAGTCCAAAATGGGGATATAGATAATAATAGTTTTACTAAGGACTTTAATTTGATACTTTCCCAGACTGAATACATTAATGTTCGTAATAATTTCTATGTTTTTGTTTTGGTGTAATAAATCGAAAATTGGGGATAGAAAATGATTCATTTAGAAGTTTAATTTGATACCTTCCAAGACAGAATACACAATGTTATTAACAATTTACAAGTTTATGAATGTATTAACAAATAAGCACAAATGAAAGAAAGGAAATATGTAGTTTCGGAAATAACTTTAATTTGATACCCTGCTAGTTTATTTAAGATTAAATTTTTTTTATTTTTTATTATATGTTGTCGATTAGTTTGAAAAGTTAAAATTAAAATGTTATTTTTTTCTGTATGTGAGATAAAACATTGTACATGCATGACAGTTTTCAAGTTTCTACATTCAACAGTTTGTACATAATTTCGGTTAACAGATGTACCACATTGTGGAAGGATAAGGTTATCCCTTACGAATCCTTAACAAAAGACACATATATGTCCAATATAAATAAGTATCATATATGTGTTTTTAAAATAATTCAGAGACACTTGTATCTTATTTTTAATATTGTTTGTATTTTGTCTTGGTAATGCAATATACAGAAAATTAATAACTCCGGGAGGTGATAGTACACACCAGAAACACTACAAATAGATATCTGTTTTTGTTTTCTTTGTTATATTTGTAATATATATATATACACCCAGAATAAATTGATATACTGATACAAAATTTTCCACAATTTTTAAATCAATACTTTGTTGTTTTTTAAAATAATTTTTCACTTAACTATTTAAAAATGGCATTAATTTAAACGTTTATATGTGGTACATCTTGAAAGCAGTTGGTTTAAAAACAATGAATTAGAAACAGTTTTATTTTTTGTCTTTGTAATTACGACTATCTTTGTTTTGATTATAAATCAAAAATAGCTGACATATCAATAAAACACTAAAAACACTTATTATTTGTACATTACTAGAACACACAAGATCTTTTCATGGCCATCCTACAACCAGCAGTCAACAATAATTATATCATAGTCGATTGCTAAGTGATGGATGGTTATGGAAAGGTATTTGTTTTCTAGTTAATGACCAACAATTTTTTTTTACCGATCATGGCTATCGTTTGACCTAAAAAAAAACCAAGATATTACCATTAATAAGAAAAAAAAGTTAGTCTCATATTTTTTTTTTTTGTAAAATCAGCTGTTTTTGAGATATTTGTCATCAAACATTTTTAATGAATGCTGTACTGAGTCGTAACATTATAAAATTTTGTGAAAAAAAATTAGTAGTATAAAAGCTGCCATTTTGTACTGGGTTGAGATAGAAAGCTCTGGTTTCCACTGTTCTTCTTCTTTAATCAAGGACTTTAAAATGAGGTGTCACTTAATGGATCTTTACATTTAAAAATTTTGAGCTGCCCCCCAAAAATCCCATTTTGGGGAAATGGGCAAAGTTGTAATAGTGACTAAAAAGTTCACTTTTATTTCCTAGAAAGGTGTTCTGAGTTTCATTTTTCTATCTTTATCCATTTAAAATTTAACAGGGTGTATCCATACTTTTGACTCACACTGTATATATATATATATATATATATATATATATATATATATATATATATATATATATATTATAAACATTTGAATAATAAATTCATAAATCAATTCGAAAGTATACTAATCAAACACCTGTCTTAGAAAAACTTTATTAGTGATTAGCCTGTTGTTGATACACTATTAACAGTTTTGAATAATAGAAACTGATTATACTAATTCAGCTTATTGACCAATCAAAAGATGTATTAAAACTTTATTAGTGATTCTACATTATCTTCAATTAGTTAAATATGTGATTTATAATTTTACATGAACGATTTTAACAAATTTAAGGGACTATGAACAATTTTATAAACCCTTGCTAAGAAACAACATTAATATTTATTAAATGTTTCCAAATTGTATGTTGGACCATATATGTATGTTTTACTATTTTTATTTTTGAAGCGGCCATTAAACAACACGAATATATGTTAAACATATTAAATAAGCTGAGATAATGGTAATTGTTTACTTAAAGTTGGCTTCTAATTTTTTTTTGTCGTCTACTACATACTTTACTTCATAAGGATAAATAATGTTTTCCTGGTGGGGGTCACTTTTTTTTCATTGAAAAATCACAATCTTAAAATCTTCAAATAAACGTATTTATAGATTAGACATAACGGCAAATGTTCACATTTACGTCTCATAAGTTACTAAAGAAATTTCATCGGTAATCACAGATCACGTGATACTCTGCCAATCCGCCATATTAATAACCTAATTTCAAATTATTAACTTCAATAAACGTACGAAAGGTTTGGGTCGGCGGGTTTATATATAGCCACCTGGATAAACCTGTCGTGACATAAATAATGATAGTCTTTGTGATGCGCATGCGTCCAACCATAAACTATTAACATTGCCATTATGTTTAACCTATAAATACTTCGGATTTTGTAATTTTTAAATTATGATTTTTCAGTGAAAAAAAGTGACCTCTGCAAGAAATACATCATTTATTCTTAAGATGTAAGGTATTTAGTAGACGATAAAAAAAATCCCGAAAATTAGGAGCCACCTTTAAGTAAACAATTACCGAGATAATAACTCTAATATTGGACTAATCAACATATTTAATTTTATTTCAAAATTAATCAAGGAATACTACAATAAATGAACGCGCTAATCGATCAGAGCGAGACGATGGGTCCACCGTGACGTCATTCAGTCAAGCTATCCTGCGCATGACCTCTACCGTATAGTCTAGTAACCGTGGTAATGCCTACATAATTTTGTAAATCTATTCTTAATTTGTTGTTGTCTAACTAAATTTTGACGTTTTGTCCACACTATTTCTCAAAATGGAAGGGGGAAATTTTTACAAGGTACCAACTAGATATTGTAATTTAAATTTATTGACAAGTTATTTAGTATAAAAAGATGTTTAACTTTCAATCAAATTCCATAATAATAGCAAATAATATTGATTAAATGAGTAGCTTTAATATTAATAATTGTAATGCAGTATTTGTAATTCAACTTTATATATTGAGCATTCAGAATCAATTATTACAAATATTAATTGGCGATTATAACATTTCAAGACGAAGAGGTTTCAACTATTGAGTTGTCATTTTCAGGTGTATCCATGACACTTTAGTAATATCTTTTATTGTAGAAATTAGTATATTCCATTATTAATTAATCTATATCTACACTTATAATAGAATATTATAGTTTAAAATCTAAACTAATTATATCTGCGATATGATATTTAACTTATACATACCTCATTCATTAGAATGTCATACGGTGTCCAGACTAGAGTGAATGTGGCCAGAATAGATATAAGTGCACTGAGGAATATGAGGAAGTACAGACCTGTAAGGGGAAAAAAAATCATATAAATATTTACAAATGAAAAACATTGTAACAAATAAATATAGATTGTTTGGTGGGGCGTGGATCTCATTGGCTCACTATTGGCCGTAGGGCGTGGCTCTCATTGGCTCACTACTGGTCGTAGGGCGTGGCTCTCATTGGCTCACTACTGGCCGTAGGGCGTGGCTCTCAGTGGCTCACTACTGGCCGTAGGGCGTGGCTCTCAGTGGCTCACTACTGGCCGTAGGGCGTGGCTCTCATTGGCTCACTACTGGCCGTAGGGCGTGGCTCTCATTGGCTCACTACTGGCCGTAGGGCGTGGCTCTCAGTGGCTCACTAATGGTGGGGAAATCCTGAGGATCTACACCTTTCATCATCTAGTCTTGGGTTAGATCCCTCTTTTCCATATTTCTTGTCACGTCTTTCTTGACCGACTCTTGTTCTCCTCAGAATCTGACGCTATTCGAATACTTGAGTTGCAGGGGTTTTTCTTATCTTCTCAGTTTGATATGAACAGTGAAAGAAGGTTAATGTAGAAGGTCAAATACCTTTGTGTGAAGTTAAAATGTTAATTTTATTGTTGTTGATTGGTTATACAAGTATACGGAGTATTATGTTAAGGTAGGACGTGGCGTTTAGAGAGTGAATTGTAGGGTTTGTAATGGGGTCGCGGCCCATGGAGGGGAAATATCTATACAATATTGTAATCAAATTATAAACAATCACAGCATTTATTTATGTTTTAACGGAAATATTATTTCTTTCAGGTAAATAATTATTTTGCATCTGTTATTATTAACTTTGAAGGAAATGAAATCAAATTTATTAACAACCTTTTGCGATACTTTTAACTTTATTTTTTTCTTGGGTAAAAGCTCTTAATGTTTTCCCTTCAGTGTTTAAGTGCTCGAAGATAGTCTGAGACAGGTGGTGAAGAAATTCTCTCGCTTCCCCCACCGCTGAAAAATTTAATGGTAACCAGTTTGTTGGATCAAGGCCAAGCGCCAACACTGAACAAAATAGCTATATTGTACACACACTACACTAATAACTAGGCTTATTAGCAATTAATTTTACTATGTACAAAGTGGTGAAGTTCAGAGACCCGATTTATTTTCCTTAATACAGTAATTGGAATAAAAAAAATCCTAAATTTGGTTCTTAAATTGAGTATAAACTCGCTTGTTGGTACAATAACTTTAACATATATCACGCCAAAAACCTTTTTTTTTTTTGGACTCGGAGAACATTAAAATGAATATATCCGCAAAAAATACCACAGAACCTCCTCATACCATGTAATAGAGGGGAAAGTAAAAATAACTGTGAGAGTTCTATTTAAAATTTTTGGGACATTTTGAGAGTCGGTGAAATAAAATTTTCTTTGCGTCATCTCTACTTATCAATAACTTTAAAATGATGAATCATATGCCCCCCCTTCTACCGTTTAAGATGTGTGAATTAACCACACATATATTTAGGGGGGGAGTATATATCTGGGGGAGTTGTTTGGTCTCATTTTTCTTGTAATGAAGTGCAGTATAAATATATAGTACAGATTTTATTTTTAAATATCAAATGAAATACAGTTTTTATAGTTTCTATGAGAGATATTTAGTCTCAGAGTACTGGACTATGAAACCCACCGTGTAACAACCATGGAATGAAAACATTTCCATGATCATGGGGGTGAGATCATTTGAGAGTAGGTATCATATATTTCAACTGCTTCCCGATAACTTCATTCTTCATAGAATACTCATTTTGCAACTATGATATGTCATGTACGGAGAAAGTAGTCATTAAGAATTGCCATTAATGCCTAATTATTGTGACCTCTGTTTAGGCCAAGGCTAAATAATCATATAAGGCGGTAGTTATACTACACATGATTGGTCTTTCATTCAGTTGACACTAGACGTAGACAGTGTAGAGAGACAGTAACTCTGAGGACAGTCACGATTCGCTGACAGACGACTTATCATATCTAATTAATTTCCCAACAAATAAACTCCAATGTGTAATCATTTACTTTGTTTAAATTTCCGATAAATAGACTTCAAAGATTTTTATTAATTATAACATATTCTCATTAACATTGCAATAATACGGGACAAACATTTTCACGTATCCATCTCCAAAAATGTGTTCGTTAGTTGAACTGAATTGAATTTGTCGTTGTTTCAAAGGCGAGAGGCCAAAATAAATACAATTTATTTGTTTTATTGCAGTTGTCCGCCAAACAATGTAATACTAATAAATAAAATTTCTTTGTTTTATTGCAGTTGTCCGCCAAACAATGCAATATTAATAAATACAATTTCTTTGTTTTATTGCAGTTGTCCGCCAAACAATGCAATATTAATAAATACAATTTCTTTGTTTTATTGCAGTTGTCCGCCAAACAATGCAATACTAATAAATACAATTTCTTTGTTTTATTGCAGTTGTCCGCCAAACAATGCAATACTAATAAATACAATTTCTTTGTTTTATTGCAGTTATCCGCCAAACAATGCAACACTAATAAATACAATTTCTTTGTTTTATTGCAGTTGTCCGCCAAACAATGCAATACTAATAAATATAATTTATTTGTTTTATTGCAGTTGTCCGCCAAACAATGCAATACTAATAAATACAATTTATTTGTTTTATTGCAGTTGTCCGCCAAACAATGCAATACTAAGGCCAGTCACTTTTAAAAAAAACAAATTAACTAAGGCTTAAACTCGCTTTGCTTGTACCATAAACACATATATCAGATTTTATGGCGCCAGGCAAAGTTTATTACATTTCATTTTTTGCTAATTATTCCTGAACCGTTACAATTTTTACTTGCAATTTTTCACTTGGATTTGAATTATTGATCTTAACATTTCACTAAAATTTCAACGAAATCGGTAAAGCTAATTTTGTAAACTTCATCTTTTTAAACAGCCTCATAAAGTTAGTTTTTTACTGTTAGTTACAAGGCTTAGATGCCTAGGCCTTGTCGTTTACCACTTTTTACGGGGAAGTGGTATTATTATTTTGAAAATTTTAGAATTTGATTTTTATTTTACCAATTTTTATTCATATTTATACTAGAAAACGTTTGTAAGAAATGTAAAACTAGATTTTCTATGCTCTATTTGACTTTCAGTTGTAAGTTACCTTCGATTTTTATGTTTTCTTTTTGTTCTTTGCAATACTGACTCCAAAATTATTTTTCAAACTTTTTTTAAATTACACTACTATATATTCTATGAACCATTCTGAATATAATAATATATAGAAGATGGTTTTCCATAATTATTACAATTTTTTGAAAATAAGCTGGCCAATTTCCCTTTTTTCGTAAAACATTTTTTTAAATTTTGAAAATGTAACAATTTTTTTTCCCCTAAATATATTCACAAATATAACACTAAACTTTTGTATATCTTAGGAAAAGGTGGTAAGCTATTGATTTTGGATGGTACAGGTTTTTCTGAAAAATGTTAACTTCATTTTTTGACATCCAACATACTTACTCCAAAACCGTTTCAAAAAAAAAAAAAAATTATTACATAGATGAATTCTATGCATCTTTCTGAGAAAAATGATGTCTTATAAGTTAGGTTTTGTGTAAAAATAATATATTTTATTAATTTTTAAACAAACGAAGAAAATTAACATTGCTAAGTTTTGCCTTTTCAAGGGTTAACTCAGGAACTGGCATTTTTGAACAGACGATGACAAATATGCTTTGTTTGTTGAGAAGTTAGAAGTTACACTTGAACATAATTAAATCACCATAGTTACACAAGTTGGTAATTCAGTGTTTATTATTACAGCAGCACTAAAATTTTTGAGTGATCGAAGAATTGAAAGAAAGAAACACATGTTAAAGTTTCTGTTTATTACTAAATTACTTACGTCTTGGCAATCTTGTGTTTAGTATTTAATAATATTTAACAACAGCTGTTTCGGTATAACATATACCATCATCAGATGAAATAACACGTTTACACAACACACTGATACACATTTCACAAAAATAAATAAACAAAATGTTTGGTACTGCAGTACAGGTCGAAAATAATATAAAATAAAGTTGAGATAATATAGCCACATCTTGCTATTGTAGTGGTCAACTCTACGTGCGGTTAAAGTTTCTTCAACGTTGTTGTGTTGGGGAGATTACAGTCTGTACATTGTGTTAGTTAAAAATTTGCTTTTTTCAATACAGTTGATAACATAGAATGTTTGTGTGTCGAGAAAGATTACAGTGTTGTCAAGAGGTTATGTTAGTTAAGGAATTGATTTTTTATTACATTTTGCACACGGTTGTTCTGCCGGTGGAGATCATTATCAGTAGCCTACGTAAGGATTTGATATCGTGAGGACGCATGAAGAATGTTTGTACAATGTTGTTGTACCGATGGAGATTATAATCTGATCAATGCGTTATGTTACTTGACGATATGATTTCGTGAGGACGCATGAAGAATGTTTGTACAATGTTGTTGTACCGATGGAGATTATAATCTGATCAATGCGTTATGTTACTTGACGATATGATTTCGTGAGGACGCATGAAGAATGTTTGTACAATGTTGTTGTACCGATGGAGATTATAATCTGATCAATGCGTTATGTTACTTGACGATATGATTTCGTGAGGTCGCATGAAGAATGTTTGTACAATGTTGTTGTACCGATGGAGATTATAATCTGATCAATGCGTTATGTTACTTGACGATATGATTTCGTGAGGACGCATGAAGAATGTTTGTACAATGTTGTTGTACCGATGGAGATTATAATCTGATCAATGCGTTATGTTACTTGACGATATGATTTCGTGAGGACGCATGAAGAATGTTTGTACAATGTTGTTGTACCGATGGAGATTATAATCTGATCAATGCGTTATGTTACTTGACGATATGATTTCGTGAGGACGCATTAAGATTGTTTGTACAATGTTGTTGTACCGATGGAGATTATAATCTGATCAATGCGTAATGTTACTTGACGATATGATTTCGTGAGGACGCATGAAGAATGTTTGTACAATGTTGTTGTACCGATGGAGATTATAATCTGATCAATGCGTTATGTTACTTGACGATATGATTTCGTGAGGACGCATGAAGAATGTTTGTACAATGTTGTTGTACCGATGGAGATTATAATCTGATCAATAGGTTATGTTACTTGACGATATGATTTCGTGAGGACGCATGAAGAATGTTTGTTCAATGTTGTTGTACCGATGGAGATTATAATCTGATCAATACGTAATGTTACTTGACGATATGATTTCGTGAGGACGCATTAAGATTGTTTGTACAATGTTGTCGTACCGATGGAGATTATAATCTGATCAATACGTTATGTTACTTGACGATATGATTTCTTGATGACGCATGAAGAATGTTTGTACAATGTAGTCGTACCGATGGAGATTATAATCTGATCAATGCGCTATGTTACTTGACGATATGATTTCGTGAGGACGCATGAAGAATGTTTGTACAATGTTGTCGTACCGATGGAAATCAATACGTTATGTTACTTGTCGATATGATTTCGTGAGGACGCATGAAGAATGTTTGTATAATGTTGTTGTACCGATGGAGATTATAATCTGATCAATGCGTTATGTTACTTGACGATATGATTTCGTGAGGACGCATGAAGAATGTTTGTACAATGTTGTTGTACCGATGGAGATTATAATCTGATCAATGCGTTATGTTACTTGACGATATGATTTCGTGAGGACGCATGAAGAATGTTTGTACAATGTTGTTGTACCGATGGAGATTATAATCTGATCAATGCGTTATGTTACTTGACGATATGATTTCGTGAGGACGCATGAAGAATGTTTGTACAATGTTGTTGTACCGATGGAGATTATAATCTGATCAATAGGTTATGTTACTTGACGATATGATTTCGTGAGGACGCATGAAGAATGTTTGTACAATGTTGTTGTACCGATGGAGATTATAATCTGATCAATGCGTTATGTTACTTGACGATATGATTTCGTGAGGACGCATGAAGAATGTTTGTACAATGTTGTTGTACCGATGGAGATTATAATCTGATCAATGCGTTATGTTACTTGACGATATGATTTCGTGAGGACGCATGAAGAATGTTTGTACAATGTTGTTGTACCGATGGAGATTATAATCTGATCAATGCGTTATGTTACTTGACGATATGATTTCGTGAGGACGCATGAAGAATGTTTGTACAATGTTGTTGTACCGATGGAGATTATAATCTGATCAATGCGTTATGTTACTTGACGATATGATTTCGTGAGGACGCATGAAGAATGTTTGTACAATGTTGTTGTACCGATGGAGATTATAATCTGATCAATGCGTTATGTTACTTGACGATATGATTTCGTGAGGACGCATGAAGAATGTTTTGTACAATGTTGTTGTACCGATGGAGATTATAATCTGATCAATACGTTATGTTACTTGACGATATGATTTCGTTAGGACGCATGAAGAATGTTTGTACAATGTTGTTGTACCGATGGAGATTATAATCTGATCAATGCGTTATGTTACTTGACGATATGATTTCGTGAGGACGCATTAAGATTGTTTGTACAATGTTGTTGTACCGATGGAGATTATAATCTGATCAATGCGTTATGTTACTTGACGATATGATTTCGTGAGGACGCATTAAGATTGTTTGTACAATGTTGTTGTACCGATGGAGATTATAATCTGATCAATACGTAATGTTACTTGACGATATGATTTCGTGAGGACGCATGAAGAATGTTTGTACAATGTTGTTGTACCGATGGAGATTATAATCTGATCAATGCGTAATGTTACTTGACGATATGATTTCGTGAGGACGCATGAAGAATGTTTGTACAATGTTGTTGTACCGATGGAGATTATAATCTGATCAATGCGTTATGTTACTTGACGATATGATTTCGTGAGGACGCATGAAGAATGTTTGTACAATGTTGTTGTACCGATGGAGATTATAATCTGATCAATAGGTTATGTTACTTGACGATATGATTTCGTGAGGACGCATGAAGAATGTTTGTTCAATGTTGTTGTACCGATGGAGATTATAATCTGATCAATACGTAATGTTACTTGACGATATGATTTCGTGAGGACGCATTAAGATTGTTTGTACAATGTTGTCGTACCGATGGAGATTATAATCTGATCAATACGTTATGTTACTTGACGATATGATTTCTTGATGACGCATGAAGAATGTTTGTACAATGTAGTCGTACCGATGGAGATTATAATCTGATCAATGCGCTATGTTACTTGACGATATGATTTCGTGAGGACGCATGAAGAATGTTTGTACAATGTTGTCGTACCGATGGAAATCAATACGTTATGTTACTTGTCGATATGATTTCGTGAGGACGCATGAAGAATGTTTGTACAATGTTGTTGTACCGATGGAGATTATAATCTGATCAATGCGTTATGTTACTTGACGATATGATTTTGTGAGGACGCATGAAGAATGTTTGTATAATGTTGTTGTACCGATGGAGATTATAATCTGATCAATGCGTTATGTTACTTGACGATATGATTTCGTGAGGACGCATGAAGAATGTTTGTACAATGTTGTTGTACCGATGGAGATTATAATCTGATCAATGCGTTATGTTACTTGACGATATGATTTCGTGAGGACGCATGAAGAATGTTTGTACAATGTTGTTGTACCGATGGAGATTATAATCTGATCAATGCGTTATGTTACTTGACGATATGATTTCGTGAGGACGCATGAAGAATGTTTGTACAATGTTGTTGTACCGATGGAGATTATAATCTGATCAATAGGTTATGTTACTTGACGATATGATTTCGTGAGGACGCATGAAGAATGTTTGTACAATGTTGTTGTACCGATGGAGATTATAATCTGATCAATGCGTTATGTTACTTGACGATATGATTTCGTGAGGACGCATGAAGAATGTTTGTACAATGTTGTTGTACCGATGGAGATTATAATCTGATCAATGCGTTATGTTACTTGACGATATGATTTCGTGAGGACGCATGAAGAATGTTTGTACAATGTTGTTGTACCGATGGAGATTATAATCTGATCAATGCGTTATGTTACTTGACGATATGATTTCGTGAGGACGCATGAAGAATGTTTGTACAATGTTGTTGTACCGATGGAGATTATAATCTGATCAATGCGTTATGTTACTTGACGATATGATTTCGTGAGGACGCATGAAGAATGTTTGTACAATGTTGTTGTACCGATGGAGATTATAATCTGATCAATGCGTTATGTTACTTGACGATATGATTTCGTGAGGACGCATGAAGAATGTTTTGTACAATGTTGTTGTACCGATGGAGATTATAATCTGATCAATACGTTATGTTACTTGACGATATGATTTCGTTAGGACGCATGAAGAATGTTTGTACAATGTTGTTGTACCGATGGAGATTATAATCTGATCAATGCGTTATGTTACTTGACGATATGATTTCGTGAGGACGCATTAAGATTGTTTGTACAATGTTGTTGTACCGATGGAGATTATAATCTGATCAATGCGTTATGTTACTTGACGATATGATTTCGTGAGGACGCATTAAGATTGTTTGTACAATGTTGTTGTACCGATGGAGATTATAATCTGATCAATACGTAATGTTACTTGACGATATGATTTCGTCAGGACGCATGAAGAATGTTTGTACAATGTTGTTGTACCGATGGAGATTATAATCTGATCAATAGGTTATGTTACTTGACGATATGATTTCGTGAGGACGCATTAAGATTGTTTGTACAATGTTGTCGTACCGATGGAGATTATAATCTGATCAATGCGTTATGTTACTTGACGATATGATTTCGTGAGGACGCATGAAGAATGTTTGTACAATGTTGTTGTACCGATGGAGATTATAATCTGATCAATGCGTTATGTTACTTGACGATATGATTTTGTGAGGACGCATGAAGAATGTTTGTACAATGTTGTTGTACCGATGGAGATTATAATCTGATCAATGCGTTATGTTACTTGACGATATGATTTCGTGAGGACGCATGAAGAATGTTTGTACAATGTTGTTGTACCGATGGAGATTATAATCTGATCAATGCGTTATGTTACTTGACGATATGATTTCGTGAGGACGCATGAAGAATGTTTGTACAATGTTGTTGTACCGATGGAGATTATAATCTGATCAATGCGTTATGTTACTTGACGATATGATTTCGTGAGGACGCATGAAGAATGTTTGTACAATGTTGTTGTACCGATGGAGATTATAATCTGATCAATAGGTTATGTTACTTGACGATATGATTTCGTGAGGACGCATGAAGAATGTTTGTACAATGTTGTTGTACCGATGGAGATTATAATCTGATCAATGCGTTATGTTACTTGACGATATGATTTCGTGAGGACGCATGAAGAATGTTTGTACAATGTTGTTGTACCGATGGAGATTATAATCTGATCAATGCGTTATGTTACTTGACGATATGATTTCGTGAGGACGCATGAAGAATGTTTGTACAATGTTGTTGTACCGATGGAGATTATAATCTGATCAATGCGTTATGTTACTTGACGATATGATTTCGTGAGGACGCATGAAGAATGTTTGTACAATGTTGTTGTACCGATGGAGATTATAATCTGATCAATGCGTTATGTTACTTGACGATATGATTTCGTGAGGACGCATGAAGAATGTTTGTACAATGTTGTTGTACCGATGGAGATTATAATCTGATCAATGCGTTATGTTACTTGACGATATGATTTCGTGAGGACGCATGAAGAATGTTTTGTACAATGTTGTTGTACCGATGGAGATTATAATCTGATCAATACGTTATGTTACTTGACGATATGATTTCGTTAGGACGCATGAAGAATGTTTGTACAATGTTGTTGTACCGATGGAGATTATAATCTGATCAATGCGTTATGTTACTTGACGATATGATTTCGTGAGGACGCATTAAGATTGTTTGTACAATGTTGTTGTACCGATGGAGATTATAATCTGATCAATGCGTTATGTTACTTGACGATATGATTTCGTGAGGACGCATTAAGATTGTTTGTACAATGTTGTTGTACCGATGGAGATTATAATCTGATCAATACGTAATGTTACTTGACGATATGATTTCGTCAGGACGCATGAAGAATGTTTGTACAATGTTGTTGTACCGATGGAGATTATAATCTGATCAATAGGTTATGTTACTTGACGATATGATTTCGTGAGGACGCATTAAGATTGTTTGTACAATGTTGTCGTACCGATGGAGATTATAATCTGATCAATGCGTTATGTTACTTGACGATATGATTTCGTGAGGACGCATGAAGAATGTTTGTACAATGTTGTTGTACCGATGGAGATTATAATCTGATCAATGCGTTATGTTACTTGACGATATGATTTCGTGAGGACGCATTAAGATTGTTTGTACAATGTTGTTGTACCGATGGAGATTATAATCTGATCAATACGTTATGTTACTTGACGATATGATTTCGTTAGGACGCATGAAGAATGTTTGTACAATGTTGTTGTACCGATGGAGATTATAATCTGATCAATGCGTTATGTTACTTGACGATATGATTTCGTGAGGACGCATTAAGATTGTTTGTACAATGTTGTTGTACCGATGGAGATTACAATCTGATCAATACGTAATGTTACTTGACGATATGATTTCGTCAGGACGCATGAAGAATGTTTGTACAATGTTGTTGTACCGATGGAGATTATAATCTGATCAATGCGTTATGATACTTGACGATATGATTTCGTTAGGACGCATGAAGAATGTTTGTACAATGTTGTTGTACCGATGGAGATTATAATCTGATCAATGCGTTATGTTACTTGACGATATGATTTCGTGAGGACGCATTAAGATTGTTTGTACAATGTTGTTGTACCGATGGAGATTACAATCTGATCAATACGTAATGTTACTTGACGATATGATTTCGTCAGGACGCATGAAGAATGTTTGTACAATGTTGTTGTACCGATGGAGATTATAATCTGATCAATAGGTTATGTTACTTGACGATATGATTTCGTGAGGACGCATTAAGATTGTTTGTACAATGTTGTCGTACCGATGGAGATTATAATCTGATCAATGCGTAATGTTACTTGACGATATGATTTCGTGAGGACGCATTAAGATTGTTTGTACAATGTTGTCGTACCGATGGAGATTACAATCTGATCAATGCGTAATGTTACTTGACGATATGATTTCGTGAGGACGCATTAAGATTGTTTGTACAATGTTGTCGTACCGATGGAGATTATAATCTGATCAATGCGTAATGTTACTTGACGATATGATTTCGTGAGGACGCATTAAGATTGTTTGTACAATGTTGTTGTACCGATGGAGATTATAATCTGATCAATGCGTAATGTTACTTGACGATATGATTTCGTGAGGACGCATTAAGATTGTTTGTACAATGTTGTCGTACCGATGGAGATTATAATCTGATCAATGCGTTATGTTACTTGACGATATGATTTCGTGAGGACGCATTAAGATTGTTTGTACAATGTTGTTGTACCGATGGAGATTATAATCTGATCAATGCGTAATGTTACTTGACGATATGATTTCGTGAGGACGCATTAAGATTGTTTGTACAATGTTGTTGTACCGATGGAGATTATAATCTGATCAATGCGTTATGTTACTTGACGATATGATTTCGTGAGGACGCATTAAGATTGTTTGTACAATGTTGTTGTACCGATGGAGATTATAATCTGATCAATGCGTTATGTTACTTGACGATATGATTTCGTGAGGACGCATGAAGAATGTTTGTACAATGTTGTTGTACCGATGGAGATTATAATCTGATCAATGCGTTATGTTACTTGACGATATGATTTCGTGAGGACGCATTAAGATTGTTTGTACAATGTTGTTGTACCGATGGAGATTATAATCTGATCAATACGTTATGTTACTTGACGATATGATTTCGTGAGGACGCATGAAGAATGTTTGTACAATGTTGTCGTACCGATGGAGATTATAATCTGATCAATAGGTTATGTTACTTGACGATATGATTTCGTGAGGACGCATGAAGAATGTTTGTACAATGTTGTCGTACCGATGGAGATTATAATCTGATCAATGCGTAATGTTACTTGACGATATGATTTCGTGAGGACGCATTAAGATTGTTTGTACAATGTTGTCGTACCGATGGAGATTATAATCTGATCAATGCGTAATGTTACTTGACGATATGATTTCGTGAGGACGCATTAAGATTGTTTGTACAATGTTGTTGTACCGATGGAGATTATAATCTGATCAATGCGTTATGTTACTTGACGATATGATTTCGTGAGGACGCATTAAGATTGTTTGTACAATGTTGTTGTACCGATGGAGATTATAATCTGATCAATACGTTATGTTACTTGACGATATGATTTCGTGAGGACGCATGAAGAATGTTTGTACAATGTTGTCGTACCGATGGAGATTATAATCTGATCAATGCGTTATGATACTTGACGATATGATTTCGTGAGGACGCATGAAGAATGTTTGTACAATGTTGTTGTACCGATGGAGATTATAATCTGATCAATACGTAATGTTACTTGACGATATGATTTCGTCAGGACGCATGAAGAATGTTTGTACAATGTTGTTGTACCGATGGAAATCAATACGTTATGTTACTTGTCGATATGATTTCTTGATGACGCCTGATTAAACTGTCTACACTGTTGTGAGGACGCATAAGACACTTTGTAAAATGGTGTCGTGCTGAGAGAGATCAATAAGTTATGGATTTGATATCATGACAGAGGAGATTATGATCAATAGGTTTTGTTTGTTAAATATTGATTGATCGTAAGGAGGAAACTTCAATCTCTAAATTTAATAGAGTTTTGTTGTGGAAAATCGTGTTGTTTTTTTTTACATTTTGTTGAGTTAATAATTTGAGTTCGTGAGGACAAATTGGAAAGTTTGTTGAGTCCGTTACTTTATGTATCATCGGATTTCATCGATTCGGATTTTTATTTGTCATGTTTCTCCAAATTTCTACTGAAAAAAAAAATATAAACCGATAATTAAACAATCTACATTTAGCGACTGCAATAGGAAGATTCTAAGCTGTAAAGCGAGTGATAGATTGGTTAATTACCGGCTCCGTCATTTTAATTCTTTAAAACAGAAACTTTCTTATTCAAACCTTAACAACTATCTACAGGGTGATCCAAAACTACATGCATCTGATGATTACAGTGCAGAAAACACTCAAAAATATTGTAAACACTAGTTTCAGGAAAATATTTCTTATTAATAGTTTGAATCGGTCTGCATGTAGGGCAACGGATGCATATTATTACCATTAGAATTGGTAAACTCCTACTCCTACAAGCCTCTTAAATTTATTCATGTATTTATAACAGATCCGGGAAACGACTGCCGTTATTAAAATTAGCCTAAGGACTAGAAACTGGTCCTCGCAGTGTTTTGACTGGTTAGGTCCATCTTAGACGAGGAGGCATCGACCTTAATCATTTATAAGTGTGTATAAACTTTTCACCTCTTTCTGTAGACCATTTTAGCCCACAGTTGAATACCTGACAGGAAGGAATGTAAGCCATTAGCTGTGCATGGCGTGAAATGTTTCACAATCGTATCAAAACAAAGGGTGAAACAAGGGCGGAATTCGAGAAGGCTGACCTGAGCAGGAATATGTCTTGACGATGGGAATCTACCCAATAATGTTTCAGTCAGAAATTACAGCCGTAATGGAATACTTTATATTTAGATACAAATATATATAACGTATATATATATATCTGTATATATCTTTGTATCTAAATATAAAGTCATTTGACTGAAAAACTGCCTAGGCCATTCACCGGCTGTAGCGTTACAGAGAAAGTTATACGGTGGGTCAAAAAACTGATGTCGAGTTAGATGTGAGCATTTAATCAAATTTGGTATTTGGGCATATTTTGGCCACATCTCCAGACATTTTTTTTTTTGGTAAATCAAAATTTGGAAGTAGATGCCATTAAAAAAAATATATAATTATAATTTTCTCATAATCGGATCTAACGATTTTGGTCAAAATTTGCTCAAGTGTAGCCACTATGGTCACTATGGACCCCCAAATAAAAAGTATTAGTAGAGCTATCTCTTCAAAAATGTTGGTTCAAAAGTTATCAGTACAAAACCTAAAATTAGCGATATCGCTGAAAGACGTAATTTTTCAAAATTGAGTCTACCGATTTCATTCAAATTTTAGTGAAATGTGAACTTTAAAGACTTACGCAAGAATAAAAAAGTCAAAAAATCATTTTTTTAATTGTTTTTTCCCCCCTTTAGAATACGTCCAGTAACTAACCAGAAAACAAAATATTGAACCACTGCTGCTTAATTTTACAGGTGAAATGAAGAGTTAATAATCCTGCATTGTTATAACGTAATATTTAAACTAGACCTACTTTCATAAACGGATATTACTGTACTAGAGGTTAGCGCGCTGACAATCATCATTATACTGTTTAAAGTTCGTTATTGGATGTATTCTACAGGAAAAAATATAATAGAAGTTTCGACCGAGCATTTTACCTCGTTTTATTGCTAACGCGATTTTTCCGTCATGGCAACTTTGAATGCTTATAACTTAAAAACGAAGGCATTTATAGAAAAACTGTTTTCACCAACGTTTTCCTTGTCCAATTATACATGAAAAACATGTCTCACATGTCCATTTTTCCGATTTAAAAAATAAAGTTAAATTTAATAAACATTTCAAAGCTACAAAAAGGTAAAATTACTCCAAGTACCTCTCAGTTATACAGTATAAAGCTGTTTCCATACTTATAAATCACTCTGTATATCGTGAAAGGAATAATAAGAATACAATTAAAAGGTACCTTGATCGCCATCAACAAAAGTCAACCTTATCAAATAACATTGACGCTGTGGATGAGTTTAACGCACTCACAAAGCAAATTTATCCCTATTTAAATATTTTTTTGTCTACAGTTGTTGACAAAGTGGCATTTTGTTCATTTAAATTAGTTTGCAAAACAGCTGATTTCTCAACAGTTTCACTTTGCCCACTACTTTGCACACTACTTTGCTCACTCCGAATGGCAACCGAACAAAACGAAATTTAGGTTAAGTTTATTTGAATTGATTTATAATATACAGGAAATGTCCCGTATGTAGGTTAGATTAATTCTTACATGTAAAATAACATAAATAAACAACAAAACAACGTTTTAAAGTTGAAAAAGGAAGTAATTATTCTTCAAGTGTATGTACACGGAGAGATTTTTTCGTTTGCCGAGTTTTGAAGTTGGCAATCCCGTTTCCTCAACAATACACCTAAGTTATTTGTAATATTCATAAATAACCTCAGTTTTGACGTGAGAACTTCTACTCAGTGTTGATGTGTTGTTTAGCACTACTGCTATATTTTGTGTAGTTAGTTTTAAAATATGGACAGTTCAGAGGATGAAAACCTGTCGAATACCCCGCCTAAATTAGCGGAAAAAGCTAACAACGTTGTACTAAATCTCCTTCCTGTCAAATCAAGGAAAAAGTACGACCGCCAGTATGAACGGTTTTTGTCATGGCTAAAGGAAAACAATGGTAACAAAATAACAACTGTAGACAAAGTATAATGTGCAATTCGTGAGCAAAGTGTCTTTTTTAAACTCGATAAAATTGACGCACTCGGCAAGCCTCATGCGTCAACATTTTTATCTCCTTTAAAAAAGTGCCACTTTGCTCACTAGTTGCACAAATAACTATTTTCAAAGACAGTTTTTAAAGGTATTTTTTATTGACAAAAACTAAACTGATACATTCGGTGACGGATAGTTGTGATTGGTTTTTGCAATCAATGCAATGTTTTTTTGCACAGTTTGCATAACTTGTTTTGATTCCAATAGATGATGAATTAAAATTAAATGTAGGCGGTAAAGAAAAACGTCTTTGTGAATATGCAAATGATAAAGTATCAGGGTTTAATATGTTAATTGCAATACTCCCAAGATTGAGGAAGTTAAATCAGCATATCTTAAGAAAGGATGGCTAAAGAAAGAGAAATAGAACTGAACAGGCGCATTATGCTCTTCTTGTAATTAATGTTCCTCGCCCAAGGCCGTTCCGGCAGTTGCTTTTACACTATTGTCAATAGGATTTGTATTTAACTAGAATAAAGAGCAAAGGTTTATCCTCTTATTGCTACATTGTGTTGAGTAACAGACATTTGCAATTAAGTAAAACCCATCTTAAGATCAATCAATCTTAATGAATATCGACAAAATTCCTGCTTCTTACATTAACAACGAGAAATTAAACCGACGAAGAAAGCAAATATAAGTTGCGTATTCATATCATGTTCAATATGAAATAAAACCTAACCTGTTGGAAAAGACAAATATTAGTATTCATATCATAACAATAATAATTAGTCTCTTCTCTGCATAATCTGTAAGTAAACTGCAATTCAGTAAAGTTATGTGTCATACCCTGATTATCTGCAATTTTATCTTTCACATAGAATGTGGAGTCTATGCATTTTACAGAATTCTTAAGGTCATCTAATTAAATTTAAACTTTAAATACAAACATACTTAAATTATACTTTAAATTTACATCTTAAGAACTGCTCTGTGTCTTATGAGAAATATGTTTCCAGAGCCTTGTTTTAAACTTTGTTTTCCGGCAATGATTTTTGGTTGTTCTGATGTGCAATTTTTTTTTTACCCATCAAGGCCTTTAAATCATATATCACACGACAACCTCACTTTTTGAGATATTTAAACCCTCTACAGCCACAATGTGATAAATAATGTAATATTAGAGCATAAAAACAAAATCAACATCCAAGCCCAAATCCCTGGTATATAGAAAAATGAAATTCGCGAAATATATTCAGTCTATAACGTAATGAATTACCAAGAAGAATTGTTTAAAATTTGCCCTTAAATTGTCGAAAAGGGGTAAAATGTATTTTCGCGGAACCACAAAAATTTAAATTATACCAGCGCGATGAAGCGCCCTGCAGTAGAGCTGAAGGGTGATGTCGAATTGGGCCCACGGTCTGTTAGGGTCGTAAAAACGACGGTTGAATTGGGCCCAAGGTCAGTTCGGAGGCAGTGTCGGATTGGGCCCATACCTCTACAATCATGACCTACAAAATGGAATGCTCGTATCCACCTTAGTTTTAAATACATTAACATCTAAAATAGATGTTTGGTTAGGTTAGGTTAGGTTAAAAGTTAAAATCAATAAAACTGTGATTAGGAAGCAAAATCTACTGGATTTTGATATAAAATGTTGCGTTGAAACGGACATTGATCACATTACGTTATTGAATAGGATTATTCCTAAGTTTAAATAATAATTAAAAGATGAAAGTACAGTATTTTTTAATGAATTTTATATTTGTTTTAGTGAAGTTTTATTGTATTATTTGCTTACAAATAAAAACGAATGTCTGATCACTTAACAAAACTAATGTTGCCCGATCACCTAACTATTGATAAATGTTGCCCGACTGACTAGGGGCCCAATTCAACCCCGACCCTTCGAGGGTTGACGGTAATCCGCCTAGGAATGTTTTGACCGTGGGCCCAGTTCGACCGTGTCCGAGCTGAACCCTATACTAAGGTCCAACTTAGCCATGCCTAGGGCCCAGCAATGTGTATGAGATGGAAGACTAAATCTAAGCTAAAGACAAAATACAAACGTGTTCAGATAAAACCACAATAAAAAAAACAGCTACAGCTATTATCTTAATTCAAAATTTCTCCTAAAATAACTCAAATATTAAGCGTAACTGTAGTGGGCCTATTTCTTATTTTAGGAGTCCCAGATGGTTTTAAAATCTCACTTTAAAAGCTTATATCTCTTTTTCCTAAACTCATTGCTCTTTAGAGATAACTCTACATCCCAAGGTTTGCTGGATATATATGAACCAGTGGCGTAAATAAGGGGGGGGGGGGGTGATCAGGTGATCAATCACCCCCCCCAAAGACTAATAATATTATTTTTTTAAAAAATTTAAAAAATAAAAAAAATCCAAAAGTTTAAAAATACTGCTGTTTTAACAAATACCGTTAAGCGCTTATAAGTTAAGAAAAGCAATAACTAAAAAGTAACAATTTTAAATCAAAATAGCAAATGGAAGCTACTACGTAAAACAAAAATAGACAATAAAGTCGCTAAAATCGCGCTTTTAAGAGTATAAATTTTCAAAATTTTCCGGGGTAAGACCCCCGTCCCACCTGATTTGAGTTGGGGGATCCCTCGGTAGTGTCTTCTTCCAGGTTAATCACCCTCCCAAATTAAAATCCTATTTACGCCACCGATATAACCCACCTCTTCTTGAAAATGGTGGGTCTTAAATTTTCTACGCAACAGATGGCACGCCCACATTTGTACACACATTCTGTACACAAACACAGACAACATAGTTATTTGTCTGTGATAAAAGCATATGATTTGTTGCTGTATTTGGCTGATTGCCAAGCATTTACTGTTCAAGGAAACACGCTACACAGAATGGCCAATGATTCAATAAGAAGGAAAACATTAAGCAAGTAATAAATAAATGTCAGAAAGAGAGACGAGAACTCACCAGAGACCATGAAATGTTCACAAGCTTGCACAATAGTTCATCGTAATCGTGGTTTCTGAGCATAATCATTTTTTAATTTGCTGTGTTATTTCCATAAATTTAAATTCAAATACTAAGGTTTATTTTCAATTTATAACTGTCATTTTTGGTGACGAATAGTTTGAATTTAATTTAATTGGGTTTTTGGGATGGATCAGTTTAAAGGCGTTAGGCTATCACCTAAAAGGAAATTGCATTTAGGTGTTATCATTTAATTTTCCTATAATTTTGTATACCAAGTATCCTAAAAGTCCCCCTCCAATAATTTTTTTTTTATTAAGGGAAATAGACAGATTTTCTTTAGGGAAAGTTTAGACAACAAAATTAGGAGTTTTTTGAAGTATCGAAATTGTCAACCCTTACCCCCAAAATGGGGTAGTTTGGGGGTAAGTCAATAATTTTAAATAGCAACCCCTATTGAGTGATACCTCATTTTAAAGGTCTTTTAAAATAAGAATAATAGTGCAAACTAGAGGTCTCTCAGTTCATTGTGAATGTTAACCTACAAACTCCGGTTGTTTATAGACTATTTACATTACAAACTGCTCTATGTTGGTAAAATGATGGTAAGAGCCTTAACTTGTTTTTTTAGCTCAGATTAAGTTCTCGAAATGGCTACCATTTACTTCATGGCAGAAATAGATTCTGCACTCAAAAACATGTTGAACATTTCCGGTGTAATTATTAACGTAAAATTGTCATTCGATTGGTCGCTATGTTGGGTAGGATGAACTTAGAGACCTCTAGTTTGCACTATTATTCTTATTTTTAAAAGACCTTTAAAATGAGGTATCACTCAATAGGGGTTGCTATTTAAAATTCTTGACTTACCCCAAACTACCCCATTTTGGGGGTAAGGGTTGAAAATATCGATACTTCAAAAAACTCCTCCTTTGGTTGTCTAAACTTTCCCAAAAGAAAATCTGTCTATTTCCATTAACTAAAAAAAATAATAGAGGGGTGGGACTTTTAGGATACTTGGTATATTTTGTTTAATTGTGATTTGTTATTTAGTATAAATTGTAGAAAAAGCGGGAAACATTTAATGTCTCCAGTTTCTTATTTGTATAATTTTTGTAAAATATTTGTAGAATATATTGTATTTCTGTTTTTTCCCGTTTAACTGTCATTGAATTAATATTGTTTGATACGGTCAGTTTTTGAGGCCCATTAGATAAGGCTTATTTTATTATTTTTCTTTTTAAGTAATTTGTTTGTGTAAATACGGTAGAGTGAAAAAGACGCTTGGAAAGACAGGTAGGCAACTAGTTTTTGACACCGATTAGTTTTTTAAATGACTTCTTTGTCCAATTATTCCAATTCCATCATGGATAAATAAACAATTGTTGGTAAAATCCATTTTAGAGTATCAAAATTTAAATATTTTTGTGTGTATATATATATATCAATAAATGTATATAAAAAGTATATATATATATATATATATGACAATATAAGTTTATTAAATTATATTATTTGTTTTAAGCAAAAATTTGTCCAGAATAAATCATCGACAAATTTTTTGTGAGATATAAATCACCAGTGCACTTCAAATATGAAGGCATGTTAAAAGTGGCTATTAGAGCTCATTTGTTAGTTTTAGGCGCTTAGCCTTGATCGCACAAATTAGTAACCAGTTATTTGTTAGTGGCAGGGGAAGCTAAAGTTACAGTGCTTCACGCTCCGTCCAGTGATTAACTTCATGCACTAAATTAAATGGCCTTGATCGCACAAATAAGTAACCAGTTATTTTTAGTGGCAGGGGAAGCTAAAGTTACAGTGCTTCACGCTCCGTCCAGTGATTAACTTAGTGCACTACATTAAATGGCCTTGATCGCACAAATAAGTAACCAGTTATTTGTTAGTGGCAGGGGAAGCAAGAGTTGCAGTGCTTCACGCTCCGTCCAGTGATTAACTTCATGCACTAAATTAAATGGCCTTGATCGCACAAATAAGTAACCAGTTATTTTTAGTGGCAGGGGAAGCTAAAGTTGCAGTGCTTCACGCTCCGTCCAGTGATAAACTTAGTGCACTACATTGAATGGCCTTGATCGCACAAATAAGTAACCAGTTATTTTTAGTGGCAGGGGAAGCTAAAGTTGCAGTGCTTCACGCTCCGTCCAGTGATTAACTTAGTGCACTAAATTAAATGGCCTTGATCGCACAAATAAGTAACCAGTTATTTTTAGTGGCAGGGGAAGCTAAAGTTACAGTACTTCACGCTCCGTCCAGTGATTAACTTAGTGCACTACATTAAATGGCCTTGATCGCACAAATAAGTAACCAGTTATTTGTTAGTGGCAGGGGAAGCAAGAGTTGCAGTGCTTCACGCTCCGTCCAGTGATTAACTTCATGCACTAAATTAAATGGCCTTGATCGCACAAATAAGTAACCAGTTATTTTTAGTGGCAGGGGAAGCTAAAGTTGCAGTGCTTCACGCTCCGTCCAGTGATAAACTTAGTGCACTACATTGAATGGCCTTGATCGCACAAATAAGTAACCAGTTATTTTTAGTGGCAGGGGAAGCTAAAGTTGCAGTGCTTCACGCTCCGTCCAGTGATTAACTTAGTGCACTAAATTAAATGGCCTTGATCGCACAAATAAGTAACCAGTTATTTTTAGTGGCAGAGGAAGCTAAAGTTGCAGTACTTCACGCTCCGTCCAGTGATTAACTTCATGCACTAAATTAAATGGCCTTGATCGCACAAATAAGTAACCAGTTATTTTTTAGTGGCAGGAGAAGCAAGAGTTGCAGTGCTTCACGCTTCGTACAGTGATTAACTTAGTGCACTACATTCAATGGCCTTGATCGCACAAATAAGTAACCAGTTATTTGTTAGTGGCAGAGGAAGCAAGAGTTGCAGTGCTTCACGCTCCGTCCAGTGATTAACTTAGTGCACTACATTGAATGGCCTTGATCGCACAAATAAGTAACCAGTTATTTTTAGTGGCAGGGGAAGCTAAAGTTGCAGTGCTTCACGCTCCGTCCAGTGATTAACTTCATGCACTAAATTCAATGGCCTTGATCGCACAAATAAGTAACCAGTTATTTGTTAGTGGCAGGGGAAGCAAGAGTTGCAGTGCTTCACGCTCGGTCCAGTGATTAACTTCATGCACTAAATTCAATGGCCTTGATCGCACAAATAAGTAACCAGTTATTTGTTAGTGGCAGGGGAAGCTAAAGTTGCAGTGCTTCACGCTCCGTCCAGTGATTAACTTCGTGCACTAAATTAAATGGCCTTGATCGCACAAATAAGTAACCAGTTATTTGTTAGTGGCAGGGGAAGCAAGAGTTGCAGTGCTTCACGCTCCGTCCAGTGATTAACTTAGTGCACTAAATTAAATGGCCTTGATCGCACAAATTAGTAACCAGTTATTTGTTAGTGGCAGGGGAAGCTAAAGTTACAGTGCTTCACGCTCCGTCCAGTGATAAACTTAGTGCACTACATTAAATGGCCTTGATCGCACAAATAAGTAACCAGTTATTTTTAGTGGCAGGTGAAGCTAAAGTTGCAGTGCTTCACGCTCCGTCCAGTGATTAACTTCATGCACTAAATTCAATGGCCTTGA
The DNA here is from genome assembly GCA_963513935.1 of Aphrophora alni. Lineage (NCBI taxonomy): Eukaryota > Metazoa > Arthropoda > Insecta > Hemiptera > Aphrophoridae > Aphrophora > Aphrophora alni. The sequence goes on along the minus strand of OY740765.1, from coordinate 14,629,141 downwards.
TCGCACAAATAAGTAACCAGTTATTTGTTAGTGGCAGGGGAAGCAAGAGTTGCAGTGCTTCACGCTCCGTCCAGTGATTAACTTAGTGCACTACATTCAATGGCCTTGATCGCACAAATAAGTAACCAGTTATTTGTTAGTGGTAGGGGAAGCAAGAGTTGCAGTGCTTCACGCTTCGTACAGTGATTAACTTAGTGCACTACATTCAATGGCCTTGATCGCACAAATAAGTAACCAGTTATTTGTTAGTGGTAGGGGAAGCAAGAGTTGCAGTGCTTCACGCTCCGTCCAGTGATAAACTTAGTGCACTACATTCAATGGCCTTGATCGCACAAATAAGTAACCAGTTATTTGTTAGTGGCAGAGGAAGCAAGAGTTGCAGTGCTTCACGCTCCGTCCAGTGATAAACTTAGTGCACTACATTCAATGGCCTTGATCGCACAAATTAGTAACCAGTTATTTGTTAGTGGCAGAGGAAGCAAGAGTTGCAGTGCTTCACGCTCCGTCCAGTGATTAACTTCGTGCACTAAATTAAATGGCCTTGATCGCACAAATAAGTAACCAGTTATTTTTTAGTGGCAGGAGAAGCAAGAGTTGCAGTGCTTCACGCTTCGTACAGTGATTAACTTAGTGCACTACATTCAATGGCCTTGATCGCACAAATTAGTAACCAGTTATTTTTAGTGGCAGGAGAAGCAAGAGTTGCAGTGCTTCACGCTCCGTCCAGTGATTAACTTCGTGCACTACATTCAATGGCCTTGATCGCACAAATAAGTAACCAGTTATTTTTTAGTGGCAGGGGAAGCAAGAGTTGCAGTGCTTCACGCTCCGTCCAGTGATTAACTTAGTGCACTACATTAAATGGCCTTGATCGCACAAATAAGTAACCAGTTATTTGTTAGTGGCAGGGGAAGCAAGAGTTGCAGTGCTTCACGCTCCGTCCAGTGATTAACTTCGTGCACTAAATTAAATGGCCTTGATCGCACAAATAAGTAACCAGTTATTTTTTAGTGGCAGGAGAAGCAAGAGTTGCAGTGCTTCACGCTTCGTACAGTGATTAACTTAGTGCACTACATTCAATGGCCTTGATCGCACAAATTAGTAACCAGTTATTTTTTAGTGGCAGGAGAAGCAAAAGTTGCAGTGCTTCACGCTTCGTACAGTGATTAACTTAGTGCACTACATTCAATGGCCTTGATCGCACAAATTAGTAACCAGTTATTTGTTAGTGGCAGGGGAAGCAAGAGTTGCAGTGCTTCACGCTCCGTCCAGTGATAAACTTCGTGCACTAAATTCAATTAATTTTATGTAAGACACTGAATTGTGTAGCTGTTGTGTACAGTTCAGATGTTATTTATCAAATGTAAAATGATAATCCTAAAAAAACTATATTGAAACATAAAATTTCGTTTCAAATAACATAGTTGCTAATTGTTGAAAATGAGACAATTTTAACAGGAAACTTTTGACTAAAGAAAATAATAAATTCTATAAGTCTGTAAGTGGTCGTTAAAAAAAAATGTTTTCGTCATACTGCTTTAAAAATAGCTGTTTTCAACACATGCATTGAGATACTAAAGTTGTTCTTTTTAGTCATCAGATGTTACTTCGTTTATACGAATTACTTAACGATTGTAAAGCATCTATAAAAACAACCGATACTCTCGATTGTAAATAACCGTTAAAACAGCTGTTACCATCGATTTGAAGGTAAATAGGTTATAACATTTTAGTTTTTGTGAAATTGTTTTCTTATATTATTTGCAGTATAACGAAAAATATAGTTCTTCACTTGGAACAGAAGAAGCTTGTCGATCCTCGCTCATTTTCCGGCCTCGGTCGTTAAACTTGAGCTTGTATCGAAAAGCTTCACTTTTCGTCCTAGCGATGAACTACACTATTTTCATTTGATTTCATATCCATTAGAGTTAATAAGAACGTATAAATAATAATTATTTACATGTCAATAGAGAACGAAATGACAAATATAAAATATGTGAAACGACTAATTACAAAGAAAATTAGTTGTGACTACAATTGCGTTGTAAAAGTCAGGAAATATCCAATTACACAAATGCACATAGAATGGTCTGTTTTCCTACTATGAAACACAAGTCATCCCTCTATACGCCATGTCCTATTCAACGCAATATATAAAACTCTTTTATTGAAAAAAAAAATTCAACGAAGTGCGGTTGGTAAGGTGTAGATCATGCATTAAAAAGCCAGTTATTTTTAAGATGATTCCGCAATAAAAACTGTTTTAAAATACGTTTTCTGAAAACTACTCTATAAATTGAAACCTGTTTTAACTAAGTTCTATGCTTTGGTATACACTATTTTCACGTATTGGTAAAATCTATTTTGTAGGAGGTAATGATATCTGATATTACTAATCGTCATGTAAACACGGTAGCATTTTAGGAATCTATAATTTAAAACCTGCTTTGACTAGTTTGGATGTTATTTCAAATCATATTTTGAAATATACTGTCTATATCTATTGGTATGAAGGAGGGGGGGGGTCTTAACTCCTCTCTGCGTCCTTGAGTGATTTAATACACGAGCAAGACAGCAGATGCATCGTAATCACTGATTTATGTTAGAAATTCCACAGTGTTGTTATGTAATTCTACAGGCTGGATTGCAGGACCTGACTAGAAACCTGCCTGTTGTTGGTAAACTGGTTATTTTAAATAATATCTGTAACATGACTCAGAATGTATTATCAAAGTAAAATAAGAACGTTTTAAGGTTCAAGTCGAGCTGTTTATGAAAATAAAATAAGAACGCTTTAAGGTTCAAGTCGAGCTGTTTATGAAAGTAAAATAAGTACACTTTAAGGTTCAGTCGAGCTGTTTATGAAAATAAAATAAGTACGCTTTAAGGTTCAAGTCGAGCTGTTTATGAAAATAAAATAAGAACGCTTTAAGGTTCAAGTCGAGCTGTTTATGAAAGTAAAATAAGAACGCTTTAAGGTTCAAGTCGAGCTGTTTATGAAAGTAAAATAAGTACGCTTTAAGGTTCAAGTCGAGCTGTTTATGAAAATAAAATAAGAACGCTTTAAGGTTCAAGTCGAGCTGTTTATGAAAGTAAAATAAGAACGCTTTAAGGTTCAAGTCGAGCTGTTTATCAAAGTAAAATAAGTACGCTTTAAGGTTCAAGTCGAGCTGTTTATGAAAATAAAATAAGAACGCTTTAAGGTTCAAGTCGAGCTGTTTATGAAAATAAAATAAGAACGCTTTAAGGTTTAAGTCGAGCTGTTTATCAAAGTAAAATAAGTACGCTTTAAGGTTCAAGTCGAGCTGTTTATGAAAATAAAATAAGAACGCTTTAAGGTTCAAGTCGAGCTGTTTATGAAAGTAAAATAAGTACGCTTTAAGGTTCAAGTCGAGCTGTTTATGAAAGTAAAATAAGAACGCTTTAAGGTTCAAGTCGAGCTGTTTATGAAAGTAAAATAAGTACGCTTTAAGGTTCAAGTCGAGCTGTTTATGAAAGTAAAATAAGTACGCTTTAAGGTTCAAGTCGAGCTGTTTATGAAAATAAAATAAGAACGCTTTAAGGTTCAAGTCGAGCTGTTTATGAAAGTAAAATAAGTACGCTTTAAGGTTCAAGTCGAGCTGTTTATGAAAATAAAATAAGAACGCTTTAAGGTTCAAGTCGAGCTGTTTATGAAAGTAAAATAAGTACGCTTTAAGGTTCAAGTCGAGCTGTTTATGAAAATAAAATAAGAACGCTTTAAGGTTCAAGTCGAGCTGTTTATGAAAGTAAAATAAGTACGCTTTAAGGTTCAAGTCGAGCTGTTTATGAAAGTAAAATAAGTACGCTTTAAGGTTTAAGTCGAGCTGTTTATGAAAGTAAAAAAGAACGCTTTAAGGTTTAAGTCGAGCTGTTTATGAAAGTAAAATAAGTACGCTTTAAGGTGTAAGTCGAGTGTATTTTTTGCGTAAATACAGTACAAATATACACTACGAATGAAAAGGCAAATTAAACAAAAACAAAAGGTATTTATAAAATAAAAACACAATGTAGAAAAATTACTTCAATATTCCCTGCTTTCTTTTTAAAATCAATAGTTAAAATAATTAAATATACTATACCTATATTTCCAAGCACTTTTACAATAACGGATCAACGAAATTCAGTCCTTTATAAAAAATCCTTAAGCATGTTAAAACTAAAAGTTCCCTTATCGATGAATTATAGCATATATTCAGATAGAACTGGGAAGAACACTATGAAATGGAAATTTTCTTCTTTTAATTCTGGTGAAAATTATAAAAATATCAAATCAAAGTCCTTATGCAGGTTAAAACCCAAATGTTCCCTTATCAAAAAAATTATAGGCTATATTCAACTAGAACTGGGAAGAACACTATGAAATGGAAATTATCTTCATTTAATTCTGGTGAAAATTATAAAAATATCAAATCAAAGTCCTTATGCAGGTTAAAACCCAAATGTTCCCTTATCAAAAAATTATAGGCTATATTCAACTAGAACTGGGAAGAACACTATGAAATGGAAATTATCTTCATTTAATTCTAGTGATAATTCTAAAAATATCAAATCAAAGTCCTTATGCAGGTTAAAACCCAAATGTTCCCTTATCAAAAAGTTATAGGCTATATTCAACCAGAACTGGGAAGAACACTATGAAATGGAAATTATCTTCTTTTAATTCTAGTGATAATTCTAAAAATATAAGTCAAAGTCATTAAGTACGTTAAAACCCAAAGTTCTCTTACCAAAGAATTATAGTCTACATTCAACTAGAATTGGGAAAAACACTATGAAATGGAAATTATCTTCTTTTAATTTTAGTGATAATTCTAAAAATATAAGTCAAAGTCATTAAGTACGTTAAAACCCAAAGTTCTCTTACCAAAGAATTATAGTCTACATTCAACTAGAATTGGGAAGAACACTATGAAATGGAAATTATCTTCTTTTAATTCTGGTGAAATTACCAAAAATATAAACCTATAATATACAAATATCAACCGAAACACAGAGGAATGGACGAACAGATAAAATCACTTTTATGGACCTTCAAAACTGATATTCTCATTGAAGTAGTTCTACATATAAGGGAGGTTCTAGATCGGATTTTTAGCGGGTGAGGGGAGATAAAATAGAATAACCGTTAAAGTGACATAATAAAGCCGACCGATTCCTATTGTAAACACTTAAAACTGTTGTAATAATTGCAGTTTTTATAAAATAACATTTTAGGATCATTATGTAAAAATGATGCCTGAGGAAGTCGTCTGTAGACTACCTTAAACTGTATTTTAACCTATTTTTAAATGGATCCTCCGTGTATAAAATTTTGTAAACAGCATAAATCAACGTTAATGTTTATTATTAATCAAACAGATTTTTACCACTTTCTCCAAAGACAATCTACATTCAAAGAAAGTACAAATGAAATGTCTTTTACGTTATTGTGTAATTAAAAAAATAATTTTAAACATCGTGTAATTTTGAATGAAAAATACTTTTTTTCATAAAGTTTCTGTAAGCGTTAATAATTTTTGCCTGGGTTCCTACTGATTGCTACAATTCTTGTATAATTAATTATGGACTTTGGAATATTTTCAAAATATTTGATAATAAACAATCCAATTATATCGTTTAAAAATATGTGTTACATAATTGAAAAAACACACAATTACAAAAAATAGACTATATTGCAATGTAAATTAGTTATTTGTGCAACTAGTGAGCAAAGTGGCACTTTTTTAAACGAGAGAAAAATGTTGACGCACGAGGCTTGCCGAGTGCGTCAATTTTATCGAGTTTAAAAAAGACACTTTGCTCACGAATTGCACATTATACTTTGTCTACAGTTGTTATTTTGGCGATAAAAACAGTTCATACTGGCGGTCGTACTTTTTCCTTGATTTGACAGGAAGGAGATTTAGTACAACGTTGTTAGCTTTTTCCGCTAATTTAGGCGGGGTATTCGACAGGTTTTCATCCTCTGAACTGTCCATATTTTAAAACTAACTACACAAAATATAGCAGTAGTGCTAAACAACACATCAACACTGAGTAGAAGTTCTCACGTCAAAACTGAGGTTATTTATGAATATTACAAATAACTTAGGTGTATTGTTGAGGAAACGGGATTGCCAACTTCAAAACTCGGCAAACGATAAATACTCTCCCGTGTACATACACTGTCAATCATCTTTATGAATAATTACTTCCTTTTTCAACTTTAAAACGTTGTTTTGTTGTTTATTTATGTTATTTTACGTGTGAGAATTAATCTAACCTACATACGGGGCATTTCCTGTATATTATAAATCAATTCAAATAAACTTAACCTAAATTTCGTTTTGTTCGGTTGCCATTCGGAGTGAGCAAAGTAGTGGGCAAAGTGAAACTGTTGAGAAATCAGCTGTTTTGCAAACTAATTTAAATGAACAAAATGCCACTTTGTCAACAACTGTAGACAAATGCTATTTTAACGAACTTTTTAAATTACGAGTTATGCACACATTTGTCGACTAAATATTTAGCACATAAAATTCGACCTGACAAAGACAGGAAACGCTTCTACGAAATATATTTACTACAAATCGCGCGCAAAGGACTGTTCTAGCTTCTATTCATAACACATACATTATTTTCCAAGGTCTCGAAGGAGGGGGGGGATCTCCTTATGGACTTCCTCCTGAAGCCTTCTAACGTGGAACGTTACAATTTGAGTTTTGTTAACAATTAATTAATTATCTTGCTCAACTAAATTTCTCAATCATTACCATTAATATCATTAGGCGTACTTTTATTTACCCACTTAGGCGACACTACTAATGAGTTTTCAAAATCAAACAAATTAATTCACCGGCTTACCTCTAGCAGTATTGACTAAAACATTTCGAGGTAAACATTCGACAAATAAATAAAGTACATAACGAAATAATTACAAAAACAAGGAATAATATATTGAAGCGGAGAAGCGTGCTTTGTGGCACGAAACTCCTAAATACTCAAGTCACGAAGTTCTCCACTTCCAAGGTTTTCGGCTAGAATGATCTCACCCATTGTCAGTGTAGGTCCTACAGTCTGATGAAAGGAAAAAGACGTACAAAGTGACCAGGAAAAGAGTTCCTGCTATGTCTGGTAAAGTTATGTTGCGTTAGGTTTGGTTACCTATCACGAACTAAATTCATAAATAATCATATGTTTGTTTGACAACCATCGTAAATGAAGTAAATTAAAACTTCACTATCAGACAGTAATATCCGATTGATAAGGGAAACGAGTTCCTTTTATATCTGCCAATATTAGGTATTTTTATTGGTTGCTGGTTTCTAATTTGAATATAATGAGTAATAAATTAATTTATATTACCTTATAGTTCCGTCATGTGACTTTGTTGTCTTTATTACAAAGACGCGTTTCGGAGACGTATCTCCATCTTCAGTAATTTCACTCCGTAGAGGTCGTTAAAACATTAAACATCACAAAAACATTGACACTGTACACACAATTAAATAAATACACATATACGTTGATTTTAACATTTTTTTTACATGCGCACGGTTTCATAGTTCGCGAACCATTATGAGGAAAAGAGTGAAATTACTGAAGATGGAGATACGTCTCCGAAACGCGTCTTTGTAATAAAGACAACAAAGTCACATGACGGAACTATAAGGTAATATAAATTAATTTATTACTCATTATATTATACAAAGTGACTTGGACACCAAACAATGAACATCTAATTTGAAGTCGAAAAACTAATTTCATATTTTTAAATAACTTATCTTGTTATTTCTATTATTGTATTTGTAGCCATATCCGATTGCTATTGTATATATAATACAATCTTATTTATACTTGCCTTAGCAATTCTTTTTTAGACGTTTTCACTGTTTACAGCTGTTTCACCTATTCATTTCAGGCATCATCAGAACTAATATTGCAAAAACACTTTTCTCGTATTTACACTTATTAAAATATTAATATCACATTTAATGCACAAACAAAATAAAACTATAATAAAAACATTACGACACTTGGTCAAGCATTTGAATCATTTGTTAAGTTTTTTCGAGTCACAGTTGTGACTGTCGTCAATTCTATTAAATCTCATACTGTAAAATATATGTTCAAACTGGGCAGTCATCAATGAGGTGGGTGAGAAATCTTATCTATTAAATCAAATATCATGTTTGCCTGGAATTGTGTCTGGTCATTTAATCATTTATCTTTGTCCTTTTTGCAACTATTATAAATATAGTAAGCCTCCAGAGTGTTCATTTTATGCCCTTTACTGCAACAATTCAAGATTACCGTATTTGTTTCAATATTGGTATATGTATGATCCTCATTAATGAGATGTTCAGCAAAGTTCGATTTTGGTGCGTTTAATCTTGAGCTTGAAGGGATGTGTTCCTTAAATCTTGTTCGGAAAGGTCTTCCCGCCTGTCCAATGTAATTCTTAGGGCAGTCATTACAATTGATCTTATGTGTTATTTCTTTGAAAAATAGTAATGAATAATTTTTTTTTTTTAATTAATGTAATCGTAGGTCGTTTAGAAACGTAGATATAAAAAACTAAAAAAACTGGTAATTATATAGCAGAGCTGCCTCACTTCAAAATCAATTTTTATGGGTTTTATTCGTCAAATAAATGTTGGAAAAATATTTTACTATCGAAAAAAAGTGTCGGAAAGATGATTACATAATACAATAATACAATTAATTACACAAGTAGTTTTTTCGTGAAAAAATTAACTGTGTTATCTTTCATACTCATGACATTCACTTCAATAAACGTACGGAAGGTTTGGCCAGGTGGTTATATATAGCAACCTGGCCAAACCTTTCGTGACATATAATAATACAGCCCTACATATGCGTACACTGAAGCACATACGCAGACAATTGAACGTCAATGGAGGGAGGTGCGAGGAAATGTGCCGCGATATGGAAATTAAAAACAACATTTCCATGGCCATATAGCCGAATTTATGTTTAAGAGAAAGACAATGAGTATAATAATCGTTTTCATCATTTATGGCGAATTACGAGTGAAATACATTTAAATTCAATAAATTCCTCTTCTACTGAATTTGCAGCAGAATTTGACTCTGATTAAGATTTTCTTGTGTAATTATATTATGTAATCATCTTTCCGACACTTTTTTTCGATAATAAAATATTTTTCCAACATTTATTTGACGAATAAAACCTTTAAAAATTGATTTTGAAGTGAGGCAGCTCTGCTATATAATTACCAAAAAACTAAACAAATTACCATTTTCGTAGCTAAACTCCTACTTTGAATAATTTATTTCTTTATTTGTTTATTACAATTAATTGTTTACACAAAATATACACACATTCTCGCAAGTTTAACGTTGATGTAGATTTAATCAAAATCTGCGCATATTTTGACCTAGACTTGTGCTGTATCTGATGTGGTGTTGCACTTGCTTAGGACCAAAGACGTTTGACTTGACACGTTTGACTGACATGTTATACACGTTATGCCTCTCACCATGACTCACTTATTGGTGTCAGTGACCCATTTGAGACTCTTTCGGTGTCACTTCATTACATTCCCTACAGAAATTATATAAAAATTATAAATTACGAAAAAATGGTTGACGAGTTGATGAGATCTAGAATAGAGAGGGCTAAAGATTCTGTGGTGTACCTACATCTGGCAATCAGTGAAAAAAAAATATTGTTTTGGGATTTCCGTTTAAAAGTTGTGTGATCACCCTAGTCTAGTGAAATTAGATATAATTTAATTCATATTTTGGAGATATATCGGTTATTAATTTATTCAAATATACTTATATAACACATTACTCGTTGGAAGTGAAATTAAAACTCCTTTAAATAACGATTTTTGTCAATTTTTAAAGATGAATTTACAATGTTATAGCTTATATGTTTTAAAACAATGTATACTTTACGATTATTCTAATGTGCATTATATTTTAATTTTATAATAGTTGTTTGTTGTAATTTGTGTGTAATATAATACGACAAATATAAGAATGGGTTTGTGTGTCACAAACAAACACAAAAATGACGAACGACATGTTAGTACAGCATTGACTTTCTCTATCCAGTGCTGAAGACAGAGTAAATCTCTCTATTATATATTAAACGCAAAGTCACTCTGTATGTTTATAACTCGAAAACCGCTGAATTACTTTTCACGCGGTAACTGCTAGGGTTTAATGTAAATTGATCCAATAGTTCTCAAAATTTGTCTGAACGGGTAATACAAAAACAGAATTTTCGACATATTTTTAATTTTCAACTATAACATGTCAACGATAAAGTTGATAGATTGTTTGAACGCTAAAACACTGGAAATCTGTTTGAAATCGACACAGTAGTTTCCGAGTTATATATTTTTTTTCTGCTTAAAAATAAGAAATACAGATTTTTTGACATATGTTTCGCATTTTCATAAAATTAACCACCACTCTTTCACTGGCTATGTTTGTATATGATTTAAACGCTAACTGGAACTGAAAACGTTTATTTTAGACGAAGCAGTAGTTTCCAAGTTTAACAAATTTTTGTTATCAATTAAGAAGAAATCGATATTATTCAATATTTATTTGCAGATATTCAGCATCTTCATACACTTTAATAACGTAAATATTTAACAAAAACTAAACAAAGGTACCATTTTGGGAATCATATTATTTTTACCAAATTACGCTCACCTCCAAAAAGGGATATTCTTTTGGTGTAATTTTAAAATGTCGTCTAGAAAGGATTTAAGCAATTCTCCTCTCCCGGGCCGAAAGGGTTTTATATTTAATTTTCCTCACTAACATGAATTTTCTTCCCGATTCGGTTAGTTATCGACTTTAGTTTATTTATCTTCGTATTCCGAAACCCTAATACAAAGTGTTTATTACTGTTCTTGAAGGCTCATAAACAGAAGTCATTCGCAGATCCCTACTGATCGTTCCCTCCAGTAAAGGTGGAGTTTAAGATTTGACACGTGACCTAAGTCTTTCTAAGAGAAGAATCTTGAAATTCGCGATGGTATCGAAGGTATACCTGAGTGTAGGGTATTTGTATTACTCCATAGTCTACTATTATTAGCGACCTTTCTTGAGTCTGGTTGCAGCTGTGAGTTGTAGCTCTAAACTGGAACACGTAAGTATAGGTCACCAGTAATTGAACATAATCAGACGTTCTCAATACGTGTCTAAAATGTAACTAGACCTTCGACATAATTTTATAGCAAAAAGAATTTATGAGGTCTAGAGATGCAACCGCTGTCCTAATTTAAAAAAAAAATCCTAATAAGGATAGTTGCAGATTTTAAAATGAAAAGATAATTTAAAAATATCAATAAACACAATCTTAATATATTTAAATTTTTCGTGGTAATTTTAGAAGAACAACTATCATTAATTTCATTCTCATAGATTAGAAGGCGGACTGACGGCGCAATATTTTATATTTTATGTTATTTCCAAAAATTGTAATACCTACTAAAATTCACCATAACCGGAGACGAATTGCTTAATAACCAGCATCAAAACAAAGATCATTGTAAATAATTTATTTTCAATCTTTACATTCTGCCTGCGATAACGGCTAAGTACATTTACACGTCGGGGGAGCTCTAAGCAAACCAAAATCGCACTCAAAGAATTGAACAGATTCATTCATGAATTACTACTCTTTTTTTGTTCTTGTTGTAAATATGCCACTTAGATTTATTTTATTATTTATAAATAAATAATAAAGGCCTAGCTTTAGAAAGTTACTAATTACGCCTAAATTGTCGAGGTTACCTTTTTAGGGGAAAACGTTAATTTTATTTTGAAAATGTAACAAATTCACAAATATATTACAAATCTCTAGTAATCGTTGAAAAAATTCAGAAAAATCTATTTGTATGGTGTACATTACCATTTCTGTGAAATTATTCTCTCCGTTACTCTCCGATTTTTTGGTATTTGACCAAAAAACTCCAAATGTTTTACATCTAACATTTTTTTTCACTACACACCTAAATTCTATTTCTGAATATAATGATTTATAGAAGTTGTGTATAAAATATGTTTTATTATTTTTTGTGAATTTGTGAAAAAAAAAATGATCATTTTACCTTTTTTCGTAAAATATATTTTTTTTAATGTTGAAAATGTAACAAATTTTGTTTTTTCTAAATATATTCACAAATATTACACAAAACTTTTGTATATCTTAGAAAAAAAGGTGGTAAGTTATTGATTTTGTATGATACAGGTTTTTCTGAAAAATGTTAACTTCATTTTTGACATCTAACATACTTACTCCAAAACTGTTTCAAAAAATTTTTTTTATTACATAGATGAATTCTATGCATCTTTCTGAGAAAAATGATGTCTTATAAGTTTGGTTTTGTATAAAAATAATATTTTTTATTAATTTTTAAACAAACTAAGAAAATTAACATGCGCCGTCTTTAGGGTTAAATGAGTTATCACAGAGACGAGACTTAGCTAACTTCCAAACCCAGTAGATTCACAGCTCGTTGACTAATCTGGTTATTTAACAACCGAAATTAGTTATCACAGAGACGAGACTTAGCTAACTTCCAAACCCAGTAGATTCACAGCACGTAGATTAATCTGGTTATTTAACAACCTAAATGAGTTATCACAGAGACGAGACTTAGCTAACTTCCATACCCAGTAGATTCACAGCACGTAGATTAATCTGGTTATTTAACAACCTTAAATGAGTTATCACAGAGACGAGACTTAGCTAACTTCCAAACCCAGTAGATTCAGAGCACGTAGATTAATCTGGTTATTTAACAACCTAAATGAGTTAACACAGAGACGAGACTTAGCTAACTTCCATACCCAGTAGATTCACAGCACGTAGATTAATCTGGTTATTTAACAACCTTAAATGAGTTATCACAGAGACGAGACTTAGCTAACTTCCAAACCCAGTAGATTCACAGCACGTAGATTAATCTGGTTATTTAACAACCTAAATGAGTTATCACAGAGACGAGACTTAGCTAACTTCCAAACCCAGTAGATTCAGAGCACGTAGATTAATCTGGTTATTTAACAACCTAAATGAGTTAACACAGAGACGAGACTTAGCTAACTTCCATACCCAGTAGATTCACAGCACGTAGATTAATCTGGTTATTTAACAACCTTAAATGAGTTATCACAGAGACGAGACTTAGCTAACTTCCAAACCCAGTAGATTCACAGCACGTAGATTAATCTGGTTATTTAACAACCTAAATGAGTTAACACAGAGACGAGACTTAGCTAACTTCCAAACCCAGTAGATTCAGAGCACGTAGATTAATCTGGTTATTTAACAACCTAAATGAGTTAACACAGAGACGAGACTTAGCTAACTTCCATACCCAGTAGATTCACAGCACGTAGATTAATCTGGTTATTTAACAACCTAAATGAGTTAACACAGAGACGAGACTTAGCTAACTTCCAAACCCAGTAGATTCAGAGCACGTAGATTAATCTGGTTATTTAACAACCTAAATGAGTTAACACAGAGACGAGACTTAGCTAACTTCCATACCCAGTAGATTCACAGCACGTAGATTAATCTGGTTATTTAACAACCTAAATGAGTTAACACAGAGACGAGACTTAGCTAACTTCCAAACCCAGTAGATTCACAGCACGTAGATTAATCTGGTTATTTAACAACCTAAATGAGTTAACACAGAGACGAGACTTAGCTAACTTCCAAACCCAGTAGATTCACAGCACGTAGATTAATCTGGTTATTTAACAACCTAAATGAGTTAACACAGAGACGAGACTTAGCTAACTTCCAAACCCAGTAGATTCACAGCACGTAGATTAATCTGGTTATTTACCAACCTAAATGAGTTATCACAGAGACGAGACTTAGCTAACTTCCAAACCCAGTAGATTCACAGCACGTAGATTAATCTGGTTATTTAACAACCTAAATGAGTTAACACAGAGACGAGACTTAGCTAACTTCCAAACCCAGTAGATTCACAGCACGTAGATTAATCTGGTTATTTAACAACCTAAATCAGTTATCACAGAGACGAGACTTAGCTAACTTCCAAACCCAGTAGATTCACAGCACGTAGATTAATCTGGTTATTTAACAACCTAAATGAGTTAACACAGAGACGAGACTTAGCTAACTTCCAAACCCAGTAGATTCACAGCACGTAGATTAATCTGGTTATTTAACAACCTTAAATGAGTTATCACAGAGACGAGACTTAGCTAACTTCCAAACCCAGTAGATTCACAGCACGTAGATTAATCTGGTTATTTAACAACCTTAAATGAGTTATCACAGAGACGAGACTTAGCTAACTTCCAAACCCAGTAGATTCACAGCACGTAGATTAATCTGGTTATTTAACAACCTAAATGAGTTAACACAGAGACGAGACTTAGCTAACTTCCAAACCCAGTAGATTCAGAGCACGTAGATTAATCTGGTTATTTAACAACCTAAATGAGTTATCACAGAGACGAGACTTAGCTAACTTCCAAACCCAGTAGATTCACAGCACGTAGATTAATCTGGTTATTTAACAACCTAAATGAGTTAACACAGAGACGAGACTTAGCTAACTTCCAAACCCAGTAGATTCAGAGCACGTAGATTAATCTGTTTATTTAACAACCTTAAATGAGTTATCACAGAGACGAGACTTAGCTAACTTCCAAACCCAGTAGATTCACAGCACGTAGATTAATCTGGTTATTTAACAACCTTAAATGAGTTATCACAGAGACGAGACTTAGCTAACTTCCAAACCCAGTAGATTCACAGCACGTAGATTAATCTGGTTATTTAACAACCTAAATGAGTTAACACAGAGACGAGACTTAGCTAACTTCCAAACCCAGTAGATTCACAGCACGTAGATTAATCTGGTTATTTAACAACCTTAAATGAGTTATCACAGAGACGAGACTTAGCTAACTTCCAAACCCAGTAGATTCACAGCACGTAGATTAATCTGGTTATTTAACAACCTAAATGAGTTAACACAGAGACGAGACTTAGCTAACTTCCAAACCCAGTAGATTCACAGCACGTAGATTAATCTGGTTATTTAACAACCTTAAATGAGTTATCACAGAGACGAGACTTAGCTAACTTCCAAACCCAGTAGATTCACAGCACGTAGATTAATCTGGTTATTTAACAACCTTAAATGAGTTATCACAGAGACGAGACTTAGCTAACTTCCAAACCCAGTAGATTCACAGCACGTAGATTAATCTGGTTATTTAACAACCTAAATGAGTTAACACAGAGACGAGACTTAGCTAACTTCCAAACCCAGTAGATTCACAGCACGTAGATTAATCTGGTTATTTAACAACCTAAATGAGTTAACACAGAGACGAGACTTAGCTAACTTCCAAACCCAGTAGATTCAGAGCACGTAGATTAATCTGGTTATTTAACAACCTAAATGAGTTAACACAGAGACGAGACTTAGCTAACTTCCAAACCCAGTAGATTCAGAGCACGTAGATTAATCTGGTTATTTAACAACCTAAATGAGTTATCACAGAGACGAGACTTAGCTAACTTCCAAACCCAGTAGATTCAGAGCACGTAGATTAATCTGGTTATTTAACAACCTAAATGAGTTATCACAGAGACGAGACTTAGCTAACTTCCAAACCCAGTAGATTCACAGCACGTAGATTAATCTGGTTATTTAACAACCTAAATGAGTTAACACAGAGACGAGACTTAGCTAACTTCCAAACCCAGTAGATTCACAGCACGTAGATTAATCTGGTTATTTAACAACCTAAATGAGTTATCACAGAGACGAGACTTAGCTAACTTCCAAACCCAGTAGATTCACAGCACGTAGATTAATCTGGTTATTTAACAACCTAAATGAGTTATCACAGAGACGAGACTTAGCTAACTTCCAAACCCAGTAGATTCAGAGCACGTAGATTAATCTGGTTATTTAACAACCTAAATGAGTTATCACAGAGACGAGACTTAGCTAACTTCCAAACCCAGTAGATTCACAGCACGTAGATTAATCTGGTTATTTAACAACCTAAATGAGGTAACACAGAGACGAGACTTAGCTAACTTCCAAACCCAGTAGATTCACAGCACGTAGATTAATCTGGTTATTTAACAACCTTAAATGAGTTATCACAGAGACGAGACTTAGCTAACTTCCAAACCCAGTAGATTCACAGCACGTAGATTAATCTGGTTATTTAACAACCTTAAATGAGTTATCACAGAGACGAGACTTAGCTAACTTCCAAACCCAGTAGATTCACAGCACGTAGATTAATCTGGTTATTTAACAACCTAAATGAGTTAACACAGAGACGAGACTTAGCTAACTTCCAAACCCAGTAGATTCAGAGCACGTAGATTAATCTGGTTATTTAACAACCTAAATGAGTTAACACAGAGACGAGACTTAGCTAACTTCCAAACCCAGTAGATTCAGAGCACGTAGATTAATCTGGTTATTTAACAACCTTAAATGAGTTATCACAGAGACGAGACTTAGCTAACTTCCAAACCCAGTAGATTCACAGCACGTAGATTAATCTGGTTATTTAACAACCTAAATGAGTTAACACAGAGACGAGACTTAGCTAACTTCCAAACCCAGTAGATTCACAGCACGTAGATTAATCTGGTTATTTAACAACCTAAATGAGTTATCACAGAGACGAGACTTAGCTAACTTCCAAACCCAGTAGATTCACAGCACGTAGATTAATCTGGTTATTTAACAACCTAAATGAGTTAACACAGAGACGAGACTTAGCTAACTTCCAAACCCAGTAGATTCACAGCACGTAGATTAATCTGGTTATTTAACAACCTAAATGAGTTAACACAGAGACGAGACTTAGCTAACTTCCATACCCAGTAGATTCACAGCACGTAGATTAATCTGGTTATTTAACAACCTTAAATGAGTTATCACAGAGACGAGACTTAGCTAACTTCCAAACCCAGTAGATTCACAGCACGTAGATTAATCTGGTTATTTAACAACCTAAATGAGTTAACACAGAGACGAGACTTAGCTAACTTCCAAACCCAGTAGATTCACAGCACGTAGATTAATCTGGTTATTTAACAACCTTAAATGAGTTATCACAGAGACGAGACTTAGCTAACTTCCAAACCCAGTAGATTCAGAGCACGTAGATTAATCTGGTTATTTAACAACCTAAATGAGTTAACACAGAGACGAGACTTAGCTAACTTCCATACCCAGTAGATTCACAGCACGTAGATTAATCTGGTTATTTAACAACCTTAAATGAGTTATCACAGAGACGAGACTTAGCTAACTTCCAAACCCAGTAGATTCACAGCACGTAGATTAATCTGGTTATTTAACAACCTAAATGAGTTATCACAGAGACGAGACTTAGCTAACTTCCAAACCCAGTAGATTCAGAGCACGTAGATTAATCTGGTTATTTAACAACCTAAATGAGTTAACACAGAGACGAGACTTAGCTAACTTCCATACCCAGTAGATTCACAGCACGTAGATTAATCTGGTTATTTAACAACCTTAAATGAGTTATCACAGAGACGAGACTTAGCTAACTTCCAAACCCAGTAGATTCACAGCACGTAGATTAATCTGGTTATTTAACAACCTAAATGAGTTAACACAGAGACGAGACTTAGCTAACTTCCAAACCCAGTAGATTCAGAGCACGTAGATTAATCTGGTTATTTAACAACCTAAATGAGTTAACACAGAGACGAGACTTAGCTAACTTCCATACCCAGTAGATTTACAGCACGTAGATTAATCTGGTTATTTAACAACCTAAATGAGTTAACACAGAGACGAGACTTAGCTAACTTCCAAACCCAGTAGATTCAGAGCACGTAGATTAATCTGGTTATTTAACAACCTAAATGAGTTAACACAGAGACGAGACTTAGCTAACTTCCATACCCAGTAGATTCACAGCACGTAGATTAATCTGGTTATTTAACAACCTAAATGAGTTAACACAGAGACGAGACTTAGCTAACTTCCAAACCCAGTAGATTCACAGCACGTAGATTAATCTGGTTATTTAACAACCTAAATGAGTTAACACAGAGACGAGACTTAGCTAACTTCCAAACCCAGTAGATTCACAGCACGTAGATTAATCTGGTTATTTAACAACCTAAATGAGTTAACACAGAGACGAGACTTAGCTAACTTCCAAACCCAGTAGATTCACAGCACGTAGATTAATCTGGTTATTTAACAACCTAAATGAGTTATCACAGAGACGAGACTTAGCTAACTTCCAAACCCAGTAGATTCACAGCACGTAGATTAATCTGGTTATTTAACAACCTAAATGAGTTAACACAGAGACGAGACTTAGCTAACTTCCAAACCCAGTAGATTCACAGCACGTAGATTAATCTGGTTATTTAACAACCTAAATGAGTTATCACAGAGACGAGACTTAGCTAACTTCCAAACCCAGTAGATTCACAGCACGTAGATTAATCTGGTTATTTAACAACCTAAATGAGTTAACACAGAGACGAGACTTAGCTAACTTCCAAACCCAGTAGATTCACAGCACGTAGATTAATCTGGTTATTTAACAACCTTAAATGAGTTATCACAGAGACGAGACTTAGCTAACTTCCAAACCCAGTAGATTCACAGCACGTAGATTAATCTGGTTATTTAACAACCTAAATGAGTTAACACAGAGACGAGACTTAGCTAACTTCCAAACCCAGTAGATTCAGAGCACGTAGATTAATCTGGTTATTTAACAACCTTAAATGAGTTATCACAGAGACGAGACTTAGCTAACTTCCAAACCCAGTAGATTCACAGCACGTAGATTAATCTGGTTATTTAACAACCTTAAATGAGTTATCACAGAGACGAGACTTAGCTAACTTCCAAACCCAGTAGATTCACAGCACGTAGATTAATCTGGTTATTTAACAACCTAAATGAGTTAACACAGAGACGAGACTTAGCTAACTTCCAAACCCAGTAGATTCAGAGCACGTAGATTAATCTGGTTATTTAACAACCTAAATGAGTTATCACAGAGACGAGACTTAGCTAACTTCCAAACCCAGTAGATTCACAGCACGTAGATTAATCTGGTTATTTAACAACCTAAATGAGTTAACACAGAGACGAGACTTAGCTAACTTCCAAACCCAGTAGATTCAGAGCACGTAGATTAATCTGGTTATTTAACAACCTTAAATGAGTTATCACAGAGACGAGACTTAGCTAACTTCCAAACCCAGTAGATTCACAGCACGTAGATTAATCTGGTTATTTAACAACCTTAAATGAGTTATCACAGAGACGAGACTTAGCTAACTTCCAAACCCAGTAGATTCACAGCACGTAGATTAATCTGGTTATTTAACAACCTAAATGAGTTAACACAGAGACGAGACTTAGCTAACTTCCAAACCCAGTAGATTCACAGCACGTAGATTAATCTGGTTATTTAACAACCTTAAATGAGTTATCACAGAGACGAGACTTAGCTAACTTCCAAACCCAGTAGATTCACAGCACGTAGATTAATCTGGTTATTTAACAACCTAAATGAGTTAACACAGAGACGAGACTTAGCTAACTTCCAAACCCAGTAGATTCACAGCACGTAGATTAATCTGGTTATTTAACAACCTTAAATGAGTTATCACAGAGACGAGACTTAGCTAACTTCCAAACCCAGTAGATTCACAGCACGTAGATTAATCTGGTTATTTAACAACCTTAAATGAGTTATCACAGAGACGAGACTTAGCTAACTTCCAAACCCAGTAGATTCACAGCACGTAGATTAATCTGGTTATTTAACAACCTAAATGAGTTAACACAGAGACGAGACTTAGCTAACTTCCAAACCCAGTAGATTCACAGCACGTAGATTAATCTGGTTATTTAACAACCTAAATGAGTTAACACAGAGACGAGACTTAGCTAACTTCCAAACCCAGTAGATTCAGAGCACGTAGATTAATCTGGTTATTTAACAACCTAAATGAGTTAACACAGAGACGAGACTTAGCTAACTTCCAAACCCAGTAGATTCAGAGCACGTAGATTAATCTGGTTATTTAACAACCTAAATGAGTTATCACAGAGACGAGACTTAGCTAACTTCCAAACCCAGTAGATTCAGAGCACGTAGATTAATCTGGTTATTTAACAACCTAAATGAGTTATCACAGAGACGAGACTTAGCTAACTTCCAAACCCAGTAGATTCACAGCACGTAGATTAATCTGGTTATTTAACAACCTAAATGAGTTAACACAGAGACGAGACTTAGCTAACTTCCAAACCCAGTAGATTCACAGCACGTAGATTAATCTGGTTATTTAACAACCTAAATGAGTTATCACAGAGACGAGACTTAGCTAACTTCCAAACCCAGTAGATTCACAGCACGTAGATTAATCTGGTTATTTAACAACCTAAATGAGTTATCACAGAGACGAGACTTAGCTAACTTCCAAACCCAGTAGATTCAGAGCACGTAGATTAATCTGGTTATTTAACAACCTAAATGAGTTATCACAGAGACGAGACTTAGCTAACTTCCAAACCCAGTAGATTCACAGCACGTAGATTAATCTGGTTATTTAACAACCTAAATGAGTTAACACAGAGACGAGACTTAGCTAACTTCCAAACCCAGTAGATTCACAGCACGTAGATTAATCTGGTTATTTAACAACCTTAAATGAGTTATCACAGAGACGAGACTTAGCTAACTTCCAAACCCAGTAGATTCACAGCACGTAGATTAATCTGGTTATTTAACAACCTTAAATGAGTTATCACAGAGACGAGACTTAGCTAACTTCCAAACCCAGTAGATTCACAGCACGTAGATTAATCTGGTTATTTAACAACCTAAATGAGTTAACACAGAGACGAGACTTAGCTAACTTCCAAACCCAGTAGATTCAGAGCACGTAGATTAATCTGGTTATTTAACAACCTAAATGAGTTAACACAGAGACGAGACTTAGCTAACTTCCAAACCCAGTAGATTCAGAGCACGTAGATTAATCTGGTTATTTAACAACCTTAAATGAGTTATCACAGAGACGAGACTTAGCTAACTTCCAAACCCAGTAGATTCACAGCACGTAGATTAATCTGGTTATTTAACAACCTAAATGAGTTAACACAGAGACGAGACTTAGCTAACTTCCAAACCCAGTAGATTCACAGCACGTAGATTAATCTGGTTATTTAACAACCTAAATGAGTTATCACAGAGACGAGACTTAGCTAACTTCCAAACCCAGTAGATTCACAGCACGTAGATTAATCTGGTTATTTAACAACCTAAATGAGTTAACACAGAGACGAGACTTAGCTAACTTCCAAACCCAGTAGATTCACAGCACGTAGATTAATCTGGTTATTTAACAACCTAAATGAGTTAACACAGAGACGAGACTTAGCTAACTTCCATACCCAGTAGATTCACAGCACGTAGATTAATCTGGTTATTTAACAACCTAAATGAGTTATCACAGAGACGAGACTTAGCTAACTTCCAAACCCAGTAGATTCACAGCACGTAGATTAATCTGGTTATTTAACAACCTAAATGAGTTAACACAGAGACGAGACTTAGCTAACTTCCAAACCCAGTAGATTCACAGCACGTAGATTAATCTGGTTATTTAACAACCTAAATGAGTTATCACAGAGACGAGACTTAGCTAACTTCCAAACCCAGTAGATTCACAGCACGTATATTAATCTGGTTATTTAACAACCTAAATGAGTTAACACAGAGACGAGACTTAGCTAACTTCCAAACCCAGTAGATTCACAGCACGTAGATTAATCTGGTTATTTAACAACCTTAAATGAGTTATCACAGAGACGAGACTTAGCTAACTTCCAAACCCAGTAGATTCACAGCACGTAGATTAATCTGGTTATTTAACAACCTTAAATGAGTTATCACAGAGACGAGACTTAGCTAACTTCCAAACCCAGTAGATTCACAGCACGTAGATTAATCTGGTTATTTAACAACCTAAATGAGTTAACACAGAGACGAGACTTAGCTAACTTCCAAACCCAGTAGATTCAGAGCACGTAGATTAATCTGGTTATTTAACAACCTAAATGAGTTATCACAGAGACGAGACTTAGCTAACTTCCAAACCCAGTAGATTCACAGCACGTAGATTAATCTGGTTATTTAACAACCTAAATGAGTTAACACAGAGACGAGACTTAGCTAACTTCCAAACCCAGTAGATTCAGAGCACGTAGATTAATCTGGTTATTTAACAACCTTAAAATGAGTTATCACAGAGACGAGACTTAGCTAACTTCCAAACCCAGTAGATTCACAGCACGTAGATTAATCTGGTTATTTAACAACCTTAAATGAGTTATCACAGAGACGAGACTTAGCTAACTTCCAAACCCAGTAGATTCACAGCACGTAGATTAATCTGGTTATTTAACAACCTAAATGAGTTAACACAGAGACGAGACTTAGCTAACTTCCAAACCCAGTAGATTCACAGCACGTAGATTAATCTGGTTATTTCAACAACCTTAAATGAGTTATCACAGAGACGAGACTTAGCTAACTTCCAAACCCAGTAGATTCACAGCACGTAGATTAATCTGGTTATTTAACAACCTAAATGAGTTAACACAGAGACGAGACTTAGCTAACTTCCAAACCCAGTAGATTCACAGCACGTAGATTAATCTGGTTATTTAACAACCTTAACTGAGTTATCACAGAGACGAGACTTAGCTAACTTCCAAACCAGTAGATTCACAGCACGTAGATTAATCTGGTTATTTAACAACCTAAATGAGTTTATCACAGAGACGAGACTTAGCTAACTTCCAAACCCAGTAGATTCACAGCACGTAGATTAATCTGGTTATTTAACAACCTAAATGAGTTAACACAGAGACGAGACTTAGCTAACTTCCAAACCCAGTAGATTCACAGCACGTAGATTAATCTGGTTATTTAACAACCTAAATGAGTTAACACAGAGACGAGACTTAGCTAACTTCCAAACCCAGTAGATTCAGAGCACGTAGATTAATCTGGTTATTTAACAACCTAAATGAGTTAACACAGAGACGAGACTTAGCTAACTTCCAAACCCAGTAGATTCAGAGCACGTAGATTAATCTGGTTATTTAACAACCTAAATGAGTTATCACAGAGACGAGACTTAGCTAACTTCCAAACCCAGTAGATTCAGAGCACGTAGATTAATCTGGTTATTTAACAACCTAAATGAGTTATCACAGAGACGAGACTTAGCTAACTTCCAAACCCAGTAGATTCACAGCACGTAGATTAATCTGGTTATTTAACAACCTAAATGAGTTAACACAGAGACGAGACTTAGCTAACTTCCAAACCCAGTAGATTCACAGCACGTAGATTAATCTGGTTATTTAACAACCTAAATGAGTTATCACAGAGACGAGACTTAGCTAACTTCCAAACCCAGTAGATTCACAGCACGTAGATTAATCTGGTTATTTAACAACCTAAATGAGTTATCACAGAGACGAGACTTAGCTAACTTCCAAACCCAGTAGATTCAGAGCACGTAGATTAATCTGGTTATTTAACAACCTAAATGAGTTATCACAGAGACGAGACTTAGCTAACTTCCAAACCCAGTAGATTCACAGCACGTAGATTAATCTGGTTATTTAACAACCTAAATGAGTTAACACAGAGACGAGACTTAGCTAACTTCCAAACCCAGTAGATTCACAGCACGTAGATTAATCTGGTTATTTAACAACCTTAAATGAGTTATCACAGAGACGAGACTTAGCTAACTTCCAAACCCAGTAGATTCACAGCACGTAGATTAATCTGGTTATTTAACAACCTTAAATGAGTTATCACAGAGACGAGACTTAGCTAACTTCCAAACCCAGTAGATTCACAGCACGTAGATTAATCTGGTTATTTAACAACCTAAATGAGTTAACACAGAGACGAGACTTAGCTAACTTCCAAACCCAGTAGATTCAGAGCACGTAGATTAATCTGGTTATTTAACAACCTAAATGAGTTAACACAGAGACGAGACTTAGCTAACTTCCAAACCCAGTAGATTCAGAGCACGTAGATTAATCTGGTTATTTAACAACCTTAAATGAGTTATCACAGAGACGAGACTTAGCTAACTTCCAAACCCAGTAGATTCACAGCACGTAGATTAATCTGGTTATTTAACAACCTAAATGAGTTAACACAGAGACGAGACTTAGCTAACTTCCAAACCCAGTAGATTCACAGCACGTAGATTAATCTGGTTATTTAACAACCTAAATGAGTTATCACAGAGACGAGACTTAGCTAACTTCCAAACCCAGTAGATTCACAGCACGTAGATTAATCTGGTTATTTAACAACCTAAATGAGTTAACACAGAGACGAGACTTAGCTAACTTCCAAACCCAGTAGATTCACAGCACGTAGATTAATCTGGTTATTTAACAACCTAAATGAGTTAACACAGAGACGAGACTTAGCTAACTTCCATACCCAGTAGATTCACAGCACGTAGATTAATCTGGTTATTTAACAACCTTAAATGAGTTATCACAGAGACGAGACTTAGCTAACTTCCAAACCCAGTAGATTCACAGCACGTAGATTAATCTGGTTATTTAACAACCTAAATGAGTTAACACAGAGACGAGACTTAGCTAACTTCCAAACCCAGTAGATTCAGAGCACGTAGATTAATCTGGTTATTTAACAACCTTAAATGAGTTATCACAGAGACGAGACTTAGCTAACTTCCAAACCCAGTAGATTCACAGCACGTAGATTAATCTGGTTATTTAACAACCTAAATGAGTTAACACAGAGACGAGACTTAGCTAACTTCCAAACCCAGTAGATTCAGAGCACGTAGATTAATCTGGTTATTTAACAACCTTAAATGAGTTATCACAGAGACGAGACTTAGCTAACTTCCAAACCCAGTAGATTCAGAGCACGTAGATTAATCTGGTTATTTAACAACCTAAATGAGTTAACACAGAGACGAGACTTAGCTAACTTCCAAACCCAGTAGATTCACAGCACGTAGATTAATCTGGTTATTTAACAACCTAAATGAGTTAACACAGAGACGAGACTTAGCTAACTTCCATACCCAGTAGATTCACAGCACGTAGATTAATCTGGTTATTTAACAACCTTAAATGAGTTATCACAGAGACGAGACTTAGCTAACTTCCATACCCAGTAGATTCAGAGCACGTAGATTAATCTGGTTATTTAACAACCTAAATGAGTTAACACAGAGACGAGACTTAGCTAACTTCCAACCCCAGTAGATTCACAGCACGTAGATTAATCTGGTTATTTAACAACCTAAATGAGTTATCACAGAGACGAGACTTAGCTAACTTCCAAACCCAGTAGATTCACAGCACGTAGATTAATCTGGTTATTTAACAACCTTAAATGAGTTATCACAGAGACGAGACTTAGCTAACTTCCAAACCCAGTAGATTCAGAGCACGTAGATTAATCTGGTTATTTAACAACCGAAATGAGTTATCACAGAGACGAGACTTAGCTAACTTCCAAACCCAGTAGATTCAGAGCACGTAGATTAATCTGGTTATTTAACAACCTAAATGAGTTATCACAGAGACGAGACTTAGCTAACTTCCATACCCAGTAGATTCACAGCACGTAGATTAATCTGGTTATTTAACAACCTTAAATGAGTTATCACAGAGACGAGACTTAGCTAACTTCCAAACCCAGTAGATTCACAGCACGTTTAATAGTATTGGGTTCAACGGAGCTGGGTAATTAACACAGCTTAATCAATCTAAGCGTGATTTTGTTTTATTGAATTGTCGAGAGAAAAATGTAACCACAACATCGAAATAATTTAATTGGCAATGTTTTGCTGGACTTTAGAAGGAGCGATTTTATGAGCATTAATCCCCTGAAAAATACCTGCGTTAATTACCACTTGGAGTAATCGATCTATGAAATGTTTTATTGTAAATAGAAGTGGCAGAGAAAAATTGTTAGCATAACAATAAACGTAACTTTTTTTTTGTCCCTCAGAAGGGCCGATTTTTAGAGTATTAACTATTTATTTATTTAACCTGATAAATGAGTTTTCAAAAGTAGCTAAACCAAAAAATCCCCATTTCAAAAAATTCTTTTACCAATTTTTATAATAAAATTAAAAAATGTACATGAATTGCTCATGTATTTGAGAGTTTCATTGACAGGGGTCGAACCAGTGTAACCTTTGACGGTTCACTAGTCCAAACTGCAGGGAGATAAGCGCCCCTCTACCCAATTGTTACTACCAGGATTAAGGAAGAAATAAAATAATTGTTTTTATTTATTGACAGTCCCGCTTGAAACCACTTGGGATCACCGTAGTCCGTAGGATTGAGTGAAATGCCTATCTTAGCCACCACGCTGTTCTCTTGACACTAGAAAATAATATATTATCGGCAAACCAACCAGAATTAATTTAGAACTAAAGGGACTTACATATCAAATTCACTACACGTACCTGAAGACTATTTCTTTTAGACCTTTGCACCGTAACGTAAGGACATTTCTACAACCGGAGTTAATAGTGGTTGTAGGTCTACACGAAAGACCTATCCTGAAACCAGGCGCTAGTGCAGAATAAGTGGGTAAGGACAATGTCCATTGGCAGTTTTCAAAGGTGACATTATCAGACCGGAAGACCTCGAGAGCCCAACTACAAGACAAAAACTTGTTTGTTTTAATTGATGTATGTGAGCGTATGTTGTAGTCTTACAAAACGTAACACACCATTACAAACAAAAATAATAATAATAAAAACAAAACAAAGGAAAAATGAAAGTATTCACGATATGCAATTATGGGTAATAAGGTGATTGGTAAATTTATTTTGTTTAACGGAAACAAAAAGCCCTTCATTCAAGTCTTTACTTAAAATGTTGAAAGATTTATGTTAAATATGTTAAAGGAAATATGTTTAAAAATTATAAAAAGTCCAGAGACTTAACTGTCCTCTTACCAAATTTGATTAAAATTGGTCCATGCGTTTTGAGCATCAGATAGACAAACGGATTTTAAAAAATTACTTTTATTCTCTTTATACTCTGGGGACCTCAAAACAGCCTATCCACAAAAAACAGGTCATACATTATTTGACCCATAAAATGACTTTCTCTATAGGCCTACTATAGAGTACTCAGTTATAGTTTAGTTTCTGTAGCTCATGTATTATTGAGGATGGCGACTTTGTCGTTGAAACGCGTTTAAGTAAACGTAATTTTTGTTAGATCTTGTTACATTTAATATTATGTTACAAGTGATGCTCAATATTTATTTATAAATATGGCACTCAAGTCAGTAGAGCTGAACCTTCTACATAAGTTAAAGTTAAAAGTTAGATTATTATCTGATGGTATTTGGTTTTAAGTAGTCTATGATAGAAAACGAAAAGTATTTCTGAAGATAAAAATACCTACCGATAACAAATTTACTAAGCAAATCGAGGAAAGTGTAAAGAGGAAGTGGTTAAATTTTGAAATAAAATTGTTATATTCTAAACAAGGTAATTTAGAACTTCAAGTTCTTGAACTTCATCTAAAGTTAGTTAAAAATTATGGATAAATATAGTTATGAAGATTTTAACGTAGACTACGATTTGAGACAATGATGTCTGTAATAAAACATAAACATAACGTAAAAATTCAAAACCTAAGTAAGAAATTACAATCATTGCGCAAAACGAAACATGGAAATAAAAACTAATCAGAAAAATAAAATGATCAATTTGGTAGACAAAAGTTAGTGGATAATTGGAGTAATAAGGAATTTAATCTAGTTTTTATTGATTCAAATCTAAAGTTTAATATTGAAAAAGAAATAAAAACGATCATGAAATTTTATTAGTGGATGTCTAAACTGCATTAAGGTTAGAAAAATTTGACGTAACAACAAGCGTGCCAACTGATATAAAGAAAAAATTGGAAGAAACGAGTTCTAAAGTAAAAATAACATTAGATAAAAATAAAAAGTATGTTAGAATTATAAAAGAATTAAAGAAGAAAGAAGTATATTACCTAAAAGCGAATAAGAGTAATGCAATTGTTATTAAGGGGTAAAATTGAATAAAAGTTATTTATACTTTAGTAGCTCATGTATCACCGAGGATGGCGACTTTGTCGTTGAAACGCGTTTGATTAAGTAAACGTAATTTTTGTGAGGTCTTGTGTTAGAGTTTTTTTTCTATCTATAGACCTACTACTTAACTGTGAGATAGTGAAATTGAAAAACAAACATCGATAAATTTGGTCAAAATTCATTATGAAAAACGACAAGTAGAAGAAAATTGCAACTTCTTGAGGAATGACTCTAACTTTTCTATACTACGTATAATCTCAAAATAATGCGACTAATTCTAACCTGGAACTGTTTAAGCTACAGTAAAAATTAGCACATCTTGGAAAATCCCTAAATTTGTTGAATAATTATCGGATGTAGGTGTTTTTATTTACAAACGAATAACGGTATTCTGTCCGTATGTACTCTCGGATGTGGTAACAATTCCCTGGAATATTAACAAAATGTGGAAATCATATGACGAGGTTTCGAGGTAGACAGAGTTTTATCTGGGTCAGATCATGGACTGGTCGAGTATCCGGGTCATTCTCAAGACTGTAGGCTATACTTACGGGATGTCCCGAGTGGTAAGACAAATTTCAGAAATCGATTCAGAACGTCAAGATAAGAAACGTAAGGTTGGAATGTGGTCGATATTTACAATCGGCAATGGCAAACTTATTTAAAAAAATAAATAAAAATTTAAAATAATTTAAATATATAACATAATTAGAATTTTTAATTATAAAGATAATGATGTCTCATTTATTATTATAGGTTCAAGAATAACTGATTTATGAGAGAGAAACTACTAGGATTCTGTCATCCCTGGACTTTTTATTTCTTTAAAATATTTGATTTTTTATTTCATTAGTTAGCTATAATAATCATTTAATTGTAAACACTTAGTCCCTTACTACAAGTTTACACTAACACAACAAAAATAAACTTATGACAAAATGTATTAGCCTATGTTTTTACAGTTCCATGATGTACATTTCGGTAACCAAGTTACCATTATCGGAGGGGTCTAAACAAATATTAACAAAATAAAATAAAATTGTAAAACTAAACTGATAATCCCCCCCCCCCCCTACTTCAGTTCAGGTGGATCGGCCACTCATAGTTAAACTACATTATAAACCTTTTTGAAGAAAACATCTGGTAGCAGAGGCTAACGGTACGGTGTCGCAAAAAAAGCGCACCACGCCGAGAACCCCCGCCCCCCCTTCGTGTTGACTAGAAAGGTTTGACTTGTCCAACAAATCAATTATTACTGTTTACATAAAACTTACGAGCAAACTAACTTATAACCAATATTTACAGCAGTTTTAAAATTTAAATAATGTAGCCTACATATGGAGTTAAATAAAAATAGCAACTTCAGTTTTGGTCGGGTCAGGTTAGGTTAGGTTAGGTATAGCTTTTTTCAGCTGTCAAATTTTGTTTCCTCAAAGGTTAACCCTTGTCTCACTCTTGTCAAATATCAACCAGGTGGGCTGTGCGCTTTTTTCGCTAAATTCCAGTTGTCCATTTTTTTTGCGTATTAAACGGTACCTGTCTCTGTCCTAGGGAATGTCCACAAATTTATAAAACTAAACAGTATATCGAAGAACAAAATTACAAAAAAATAATGTAACTAATAATACATAACACTACATAACTAATGAACAATAATATACTGTTACCGACAGTACATAAAACTACATAACTAATGAACAATAATATACTGTTACCGATAGTACATGAAACTACATAACTAATGTACAATAATATACTGTTACCGACAGTACATGAAACTACATATCTAATGAACAATAATATACTGTTACCGACAGTACATAAAACTACATAACTAATGAACGATAATATACTGTTAACGACAGTACATGAAACTACACAACTAATGAACAATAATATACTGTTACTGACAGTACATGAAACTACACAACTAATGAACAATAATATACTGTTACCGACAGTACATGAAACTACATAACTAATGTACAATAATATACTGTTACCGACAGTACATGAAACTACACAACTAATGAACAATAATATACTGTTACCGACAGTACATGAAACTACATAACTAATGTACAATAATATACTGTTACTGACAGTACATGAAACTACACAACTAATGAACAATAATATACTGTTACCGACAGTACATGAAACTACACAACTAATGAACAATAATATACTGTTACCGACAGTACATGAAACTACATAACTAATGTACAATAATATACTGTTACCGACAGTACATGAAACTACACAACTAATGTACAATAATATACTGTTACCGACAGTACATGAAACTACACAACTAATGTACAATAATATACTGTTACCGACAGTACATGAAACTACACAACTAATGAACAATAATATACTGTTACCGACAGTACATGAAACTACACAACTAATGAACAATAATATACTGTTACCGACAGTACATGAAACTACACAACTAATGTATAATAATATACTGTTACCGACAGTACATGAAACTACACAACTAATGTACAATAATATACTGTTACCGACAGTACATGAAACTACACAACTAATGAACAATAATATACTGTTACCGACAGTACATGAAACTACACAACTAATGAACAATAATATACTGTTACTGACAGTACATGAAACTACACAACTAATGAACAATAATATACTGTTACCGACAGTACATGAAACTACATAACTAATGTACAATAATATACTGTTACCGACAGTACATGAAACTACACAACTAATGAACAATAATATACTGTTACCGACAGTACATGAAACTACATAACTAATGTACAATAATATACTGTTACTGACAGTACATGAAACTACACAACTAATGAACAATAATATACTGTTACCGACAGTACATGAAACTACACAACTAATGAACAATAATATACTGTTACCGACAGTACATGAAACTACATAACTAATGTACAATAATATACTGTTACCGACAGTACATGAAACTACACAACTAATGTACAATAATATACTGTTACCGACAGTACATGAAACTACACAACTAATGTACAATAATATACTGTTACCGACAGTACATGAAACTACACAACTAATGAACAATAATATACTGTTACCGACAGTACATGAAACTACACAACTAATGAACAATAATATACTGTTACCGACAGTACATGAAACTACACAACTAATGTATAATAATATACTGTTACCGACAGTACATGAAACTACACAACTAATGTACAATAATATACTGTTACCGACAGTACATGAAACTACACAACTAATGAACAATAATATACTGTTACCGACAGTACATGAAACTACACAACTAATGTACAATAATATACTGTTACTGACAGTACATGAAACTACACAACTAATGAACAATAATATACTGTTACCGACAGTACATGAAACTACACAACTAATGTACAATAATATACTGTTACCGACAGTACATGAAACTACACAACTAATGAACAATAATATACTGTTACTGACAGTACATGAAACTACACAACTAATGAACAATAATATACTGTTACCGACAGTACATGAAACTACATAACTAATGTACAATAATATACTGTTACCGACAGTACATGAAACTACACAACTAATGTACAATAATATACTGTTACCGACAGTACATGAAACTACACAACTAATGTACAATAATATACTGTTACCGACAGTACATGAAACTACACAACTAATGAACAATAATATACTGTTACTGACAGTACATGAAACTACACAACTAATGAACAATAATATACTGTTACCGACAGTACATGAAACTACACAACTAATGTACAATAATATACTGTTACCGACAGTACATGAAACTACACAACTAATGTACAATAATATACTGTTACCGACAGTACATGAAACTACACAACTAATGAACAATAATATACTGTTACTGACAGTACATGAAACTACACAACTAATGAACAATAATATACTGTTACCGACAGTACATGAAACTACATAACTAATGTACAATAATATACTGTTACCGACAGTACATGAAACTACACAACTAATGTACAATAATATACTGTTACCGACAGTACATGAAACTACACAACTAATGAACAATAATATACTGTTACCGTTAGTACATAAAACTACATAACTAATGAACAATAATGAAAATACGTGAAAATATAAATTTGAATATTTTGACGAAAAACAGGTTAATTTTAGTAACTACGAACACTTACTATTAAAGACAATAACAAATGTGTTACATGTAAATATAAATTAGAATATATAAAACAATTATTACTAGAAACAATAACAAAATGTGATACATGTAACAAACCAATAGAACACTGATTGCAACGGCTAATTAATGGAAAGATATTACCTGGGTTTCAACAAAAAGAATAAACATGAATTAGGAATTATCTGCGTTGAATAGTGAATCGCTATTAGTTTTGCTTTTATTTCAAAAGTTTATTTGTGTTGTGTTTTTGTACCTAACTTGTGGTAGGGGACTTGGTGTTTACAATTGTACAATTCACCACAGTGCTCATTGTTAATCTATTAACAATAATTAATTAACAGATAGTAAATATATTTATACATAAATATGACTCGGCAAAGTCTTGTGATTTATCAATGGACATGAAGCATTCAAGAAACATCGTGGGTCTAATTCATAGCCCGTCTAATAAAGTAATTCTTTGCTTTACGAAGGATAGAGCTAAAGATGTTAGTGTAAAAATTGAGACGATTATTATGAAGAAAGTGTTGTTGTTAAAAGAAGGTTAAAATAACTAAATATGATTGTATTTTGATGAGAAAAAACAAATATCGATAAACTACACAATATTTACTTTTTTATTCAAACAATTTTAAAAGTATTTTTTTTCAAATTTTTAAAGTATTTTTTTCTGTGTGTTGGCCACTACACTTGCACACAAAATTAAAGTTCGCAAATACACCGGCATACAATTGAAATCTTACATCGAGCTAAACTGCCACCTTAGAGATTTGTCTCTTCAACTGTGCTCAATAGCTCTTTTTCCTGAATGAAACTTTGAGAGGGTGGTTACCTGAGAGTCGTGTAAGGGGAAAGGGAATGGGAACATCTTTAAGGTACAGATTTTACTTGTCTAATTCTTTAACTGTGAGGGAAGATCTGATGAAAATATTCTTCTATTTTTCTCGAGGTCTCAAATTGAGGGACTAAATTTGAATGAGTGGAGGATCGTCAGGAAAGGCTACCATCGAGCATGAGTCATCAGATAACTCAAAGAGAAGGGATCTACATAAAAGGCCACCAAAGAAGTGCTTAAAGCTGTTGACCATCAGAGAAACTTAAAGAGGAGGGATCATCAGAAGATGCGACCAATGAGGGATAGTTGAGGTTCTATAAGCTGTAGACCAAGAGTCAGTAAAGAAACTCAAAGAAAAGGCATCCCGGATTTCTTTAAGTTCAGAAACACTACAATTAAAGCAATAAAGTATCTCTGACTGAGAAGGCAGGACTAACTATCTGAGCAATTTCCAGTCAGATGCTGCTGACTGTTCTGCTCTTATTGATTTGAAGTTCATCATTCTTATAGTCTTTAGCGGAGCTGATCCAAGTGTCCTTATCACTTATGAATTTTGTAAGAAGTCTACGGAGGAATTTGTAGTCAGCTTTTATAAGTATATGTACTGTTTTATTGTACAATATGTTCGTATTGAATAATATACCACAACAAATTATAAAGATTAGTTAGAAAGACCATGAATAACACCAAGGCAAAAGTGAAAGTAAATGATAAGTTTAGTGAATAATTTAAATTCAGTGCAATTATTGCGATGTACGAGATTGGGCTCTCTGCTATTTTACTTTATATGGCTCTGCATAAGGTGATAAATGTAATTGATCAGAAGAGAACAATATGTAGAACATCCTGTCAAATATGTGCATACGCCAATGATATTGCAATTATTAGACAATAAGCTAATATATATATATTAACAAATGGAAAAAGAAGCGCAGAAAATAAGGCTTATTGTAAATGAAAAGATAACCAACAACATGAGGATGTCTAACTTAGAGCGCATAAGAGCACCGCTGTACTTTGTAAGTTGGAGAAATGAGGATTGAAGGAGTTTCTTGTTTTAAGTTTTTGGGGACAATAATATTCGATAATAATAATGTCATGAGGATCATGGAAATAAGGAGTTGTTTAGGAATCAACTTATACTAAGCTCAAAATATGAAAGAAAAAAAAATTAGTGGTTGTCATGTTTGGTTCAGAGACTTGGACTTTGAAATAAAATGAAAACGTCATTAGATTATTTAAGCGACATGTACTAAGGAAGACATTTGGACCCATAAGAGAGGATGATGACTGGAGAATGAGATACATTGTAGAGCTCGATGAATTGATAAAGGTCAGGATGTGGTTAGATTTGTGAAAGCTTCATAATAAAGTGGTATGGACATGTGGATAGAATGGTGGAAGTCCGGTTCCTCAGATGGATACTTAGGGAAGTAGTTTACCATTCAAGAAGAAAGGGCAAACCTAGATTTAGATGGATGATGTTGCTGCAAGCCTTAGGGCCATGCAAATTAAAGGATAGAGAAGAAGAGTTACAGACAGAGAAATTTGGAAGCTGTTTGTGAAGAAGGCCAAACCCTGATGGTCGTAGAACCAGAGAAGAAAGTTCCATAATGGTTCGGCATTGAGTGAAAAGTTATCGGCGACATCCTTTAGAAAAGATGAGTTAAAATCAAGTGTTTTTTTTAAACACCCTGTGTAAATAATAAATTCAACAGCACAACGCCACGACATCTTGCCAGTTCTTAGAAGACTAATTTTATGATCGTGTAAAATAGTAATTTGTAGATACGTTGATTTGGTACTAAATTAGAACTTTATATACTAATAAAAGTTAGAAAATTTGACAATTTATAATCATAAATGTTTCTGAAATTCCATTTTTAACTGCCATATTCGACTGAAGGTCAAAGCCACCAGACTTTGTGAGATTGAGGATTCTAATAAATTACTAACTTTTCGACTGACCTTCTATGGGCTTTTTCGTTCGCTCACATCCTCCATTCTCTGAATATGTCCCAACCAACCGATATGTTCCCACCCTTTATAACAACAAATATGCCCGGTTCTTGTTATACAAGAGGTTCTCTTTAATTTTCTCACTCTACTGGTTTAGGTTAAAAATGACAAACAAACCGTGTTTAAATTTTCTTATAGACCCCCCCTCTCCAATGTAAAACAATAATAGATAATTATATGAATCGAAGCAATAAATAAGTTAAAATATTATTCGGAAAAAGACGTAGATGGAAAAACCTCATCCCTGCGATTATCTAGAGATATATTGCATGACTAGATTTATAACAGTGCTTCGCAACGGCTTGTTACTACTAAATTGGATTTAATGAGATATTTATAAATACTATAAACCATATTTATTTACTGAAACTAATTTTTGTATAAATGACTCATAGAAAATAATTTTTTTTAGGTGAAAATCAAAGTCAATTACAGTGTGATTCTCAGCATCCTAAATAAA
The DNA here is from genome assembly GCA_963513935.1 of Aphrophora alni. Lineage (NCBI taxonomy): Eukaryota > Metazoa > Arthropoda > Insecta > Hemiptera > Aphrophoridae > Aphrophora > Aphrophora alni. The sequence goes on along the minus strand of OY740765.1, from coordinate 14,593,361 downwards.
TAATTGTTTTACTGTAGTTTTTTGCCCATTTAAATGTAGTTTTTAGATATTATTTACGTTTAGTATTTGTAAATAAGTCTCATAGAATACCTATGATGAATTTCAGAATTCTAGTTATTCATAAAGAAAAAGACACAGTGAGTTTTGCGTTTCGACGTATTTTTAATCCTTCTAATGGTGGGGGAAGGGGAACTAAAACCACATAAGTTTGAAACCTCAAAAGCGATTTTAATAAATTCTTTCAATTCAAAATAACTTTAATTATGCACCAACTTTGTTATTGATAAAATGTTATGTACTTGCTAAAATCTTTAAAATATATGAGACATTATGGATTTACAAACAAAAATGGTTGAGACGCGTAAACGACTGCCCCGATTTTAAAATAATTAACGCTTATAAATATGTCAAAAATTATGATTTTCGTATTATCAGCGCAGAAAAATATTATTGTTGTTTAGTTTTTGGTTTAATTTGTTTGTTTTATGTTAAGGAGCATTTTATGCTCTATTGTTGTTAAGGCGATGAGAATATCGATGATTTTTGCCTTTTAAAATAGAAGATATTTGTGTAACCCTATAAACTCGAAAAGTTTTAATTCTTGTAAATAAAAATATCCAAAAAATAGTGAGGAAGTTTATTTAAACAGATAAAAACTACCTCCAGAAATGTTTTAGAAAACAGTTCACATTTTAGGTGGCTTTTTTTTTTTTATACAACTGTTCGTTACAACTTCTTCACACCATTATATTTAATACTTATAAGTGCGCTTTGTATCCTAGCAGGAGCACACGCCTCTACTCTTGGAACTGTGAAGTACTCTTTTGTGTGGCCGTCATTTTAATACGGGAAAAAATTGTAAAATTCTTGTTCATTTATCGTTCGGTCTAGTTGCACAGAACCTTATTTCTAAATGTTATAACAAATAGTTGACACGTTTGGCCGTTACTATACCATTATCAAACGGGTAGTGAGGCTGAGCGAAGGGTCGCCTCACTCTAACGCACGCGCAATTACACACAGGAGCGCAGTGTATTAGTTACCTACTGTGCTTCACTTGATCAAAATTTCATTTTTCTAATTCGATATTTAAAAAATAAAATCTGTAATATATTTTTATTCTACATTTCATTACAAGAATAATGAGACCAAACAAAGTATAATTGACTTAGAGTCTAAAATCAACAATGTTTTGCTACAAAATGAATGACAATATGATGACTAATAAGTGTGAATAAACAAACACACGCGCGCGCGCACACACACACACCCCACACACAAAGACCAAATGCCAAATGGTCGAGTTAAAACAGTACCTCACTTCCCCCTATTAAGTTTGGAAAATTTCCCACAGTATCATTTTTTTGTTTTATTATTATTATTTTATTTTTTCGTAATGCTTTCACAAAACCAAAACATAACTGTACGTCACTCCTTGTGTGCAGCCATTGCTGGTGTTTCATAATAAAAGATAGTGTAACATTAGAAAGTTCGATTACCTTTGTGATGAGTTAGAGTAAATAACTTGTTGAGTGATGATGATGATGATGTTGTTGCATTTCAAATGTTTTTTCCATGCTTAGGAGAAGAACATATTCTCTTTGAAAGCAGAAATATGTCAGAGCGACTATCGGAATGGTCTGTTTGAATGGGATTCGTAGTTCCAATTTTCATAGCTAGAGTAGCTAGCGTCTAAAAGTGGTGCTCTGGTAGCAGTAGAAAAGCAGTTCTCATCTGTATTACATAGTTTTTATCAGGGCTTAGTATGGTTACCATTTTTCCCCCTCAGAAACCTAGACATGTTTTTTTTGCATTTCCTCATTTATATACGTTATAATGATTGACCAATTTTAAATGCAATACTCGTGGGCGTTCTCACTTAGCTTATGACATTACTGTCTAATATCAGACAGGGCAAACAAAAACTGATTACATGAATGGCATTTCTGTAAGAATTAATGGCAATATTTTATTCTCATAGTTATTATTGTAATTTTAATTAATTTTAAAATAATCGAAGAAATTCCCAAAAGTAAATTACTTAATATCTTTTTTTTTTAATTACTATTTTTTGATAAATATTTTTAAAGTTTAATAAAAAGTAACTAAGAAAAATTTAAATTTTATTAATACAAATATTATGTAATCAAATTAAGATATAACTTCGGAAATCTCCAGGAGTGAATAAAATAAAATTTCATCATGAGAATAGTTTTGTCTAGACAAAACCCGAACTAAAAAAAAATTGACGCTGGATTTTTTTTAAATTGACGCTGGAGTGTTTATCAGAAAAATTGTCCATGTCAAAAAATGAAACAAAATACCCGTAAAACGTGTTTTTAGATATTTTGTTAAAGAAAAAAAATCTTGATTCCTGTAATGTTTTCGAAAAACCGCGTATTTTCCTAGATATAGCCATTTGAAAAAGTCAAAAAGGGAGGAGGGGGAGCAGAAACACCTGAAAAAAATCTTTAAAAATTCAGAAACGTGTAAAATAAATTACCCAAGACTTTATTTTATGATATTTAAAAAATGGTTATTTTCGAAAAACTTTAAGGGAAACGAATGTGAAAAAAATCTGCAACAATTCACACGTATAGGTTGACTCAAGACGGACATATTTTTGTATAATGAATGTTTTTTTAAACTTCACTTTCCAACTTACGAACGATTTTATTTTTTTGAGAAATTATATAAAAACGTTTGCGTCTTAAAAATATTGAACCCATTTATAATTTAATTTTATATATGAAGGCAAATTATCTTTAAGTAAAATAATTTGTAGTTATATAAAAGTGCAATAAAAATGTTACATAACTGTTCAATATGAAAGTCTGAAAATGAAAATTATAAGTTTACTTGGAACAATTATTATACGATTTAATGACGCCTATTTGATAATTGAATGAACTATAAGGATCAATTTAGTACATTCCTCTGTAATAATGATTTAAAATGTCTGTTTTCCTACGTTAATCTCACTATATACTATTATCAAATTGGGAATGCCGCTGAACGAAGGGTCGCTTCACTCACACAAGCGTAGAGTGTCCAATGACCACCCTCAAGCCATCCATGTGAGTCACCTACTTGGCTTTACTTTATAAAATTTTAATTTATTTTATTTAATATTTGATTTTTATATTTTTATTCTATACATAATTACAAGAAAAATGAGACTAGAAATCATTATAGCCCAAAATAAAAAATATTGTTAGTTTTATGTAAATAATACTAAATGTTTATTTAATGCGTAACTTATCACAAAGTTTATAAATAGAAATATATGTTTTTGCATTTAAAAAAAAAAATTTGTTACAGTTTCAATATTAGTAGGGAATTATTTTCTGTTTTCAACATTATTCTCTGTATTATTTGCTGAAATTTATTTGCAAAAAATAAATTCTATAAATCCCAATATTACCGTTTTAATACACATTTATTCATACACAGCTTATCACAATGTAAATAATAAAGTAAATATTATGTTTTATACTATTGTTAATATATTGTGCTTCCTTTGTTTCATTAAAATTGAAAAGTATATTCAAGGATAAAATAAAGCAAAAGCTTAAAGTTTCAAATATTTTAATAATATAAATGAGCTACAATTGTTTCGCCTTGCGGCATCATCGGGCAACTGATAATTTACAGGTATAGACAACTATTTAAACATAAGTAACAGGAAACTGAAATACAATAGAGAAATCTTATGTTTAAATAGTTGTCTATACCTGTAAATTATCAGTTGCCCGATGATGCCGCAAGGCGAAACAATTGTAGCTCATTTATATTATTAAAATATTTGAAACTTTAAGCTTTTGCTTTATTTTATCCTTGAATCTGGAGTTTCAACAAGAAATATCTGCTGTTACATTAAAGTTGAAAAGTACATATTTTTCGATAAAGATATACGATAGTGTTGTTTATTCACACTTATTAGTCATCATACTGTCATTCATTTTGTAGCAAACATTATTGATTTTGGACTCTATTAAAATAAATTATACATTGTTTGGTCTCATTTTTCAAGTTTGCTAACTCATGCGGGTGAACCACGGCAGGTACTTATACCATTATTGCCAGTCCTAATACACTGCGCGCCCGTGTGTGATTGCGCGTGCGTTAGAGTGAGGCGACCCTTTGTCCAGCTTCATTTTTTAAAGAATTGTTTAAGATGTTTTATATTTCAACGAATTTATAGAAAGATGAAAGTAATTTTAATTTGCAGATTATAAAAACAATATAATATTTACAAAAACAGTTTAGAAATGCCAGGAATCAAATAGAGTCATTAATACATATATAGAATTTAATCCTGTAGTTTTTTCTTTTAATTTTCATCTTAATTTCGAGTCCGATAATTTTCTGTGAAGTTATTCCTATTTTCGTGCGTTTATCATTCTCAATTCTAGCTCTTTTAGTATACAAAAATATAGTTATAATAGTTATATAGATTTTGTTGTATGACATTCAATTTATATTCCATTTAGGTTTTGTTCATAATATGTAATATTATATTAAGTGTAAACACATCCTGTCTGGGCATTTACCTTCTCAGGTAGTCCTGGCTCAGTCCCTCTTCCTTGCATTCCACCCCCCCCACTTTCTTAGTAAGTTATGGAGGGTCAAATAAATAAAATTTCGACGCAAAGAATTACAATTTTATATAACGTGTTGACAGATTAGTCTGGAGTGAGTTAAGTTCTGTTTATTTTTGAAATTCAGAAGTTTTTTTTTTTTAAGAATGGAAGAATATTTGGGCTACAGAGTTTTCCTTCAATAAATGGAAAAACATTTGAGGATTATAGACTTTTTTCAAGCGAACAGGAAATAATTTGAGTTACAAATGTTTCCTGAAGGGAAATGAATATACAATATATTTGAGTTAGAGAGGTTTTCCCTAGGAAATGAAACAACATTTGAATTAGAGGTTTTCTCCATAGAATGAGAAAACATTTGAGTTATTGAGATTTTCTTGAGGGAAAGCAATGAAATGCAAAAACATTAAAGTTATAGTGAAGGAATAGAAAAGCATTTGTATCATAGAGATTTTCTCTAGGGAATGGAAATATATTTGAGTTATAGAAATTTTCTCAAAGAAATAGAAAAAACATTGATTATAGAGGTTTTCAAAAGGGACTGGAAAAACATTTGAATTATAGTTACTCAAGTGAATGGAATGGTATTTGAGGTTTTCTCAAGTAATGCAAATACATGTCAGTTATAGAGATTTAGAAAATATGAGAAATAAATTCAACGTGTATCCAACATTGTTACCCATTTCTATAAGAAAATTTTATACCTAAACGAAAATATGATAAATAAATTCTATGGCTATCCAGCATAGTTTCCCGTTTCTATAATTACCGATACTTAAATTTAAACTTTGGGAAGACTGGATTAATAGTTTTGCAGATAACGGCGTAGTTTTTAATTCAATATATTTCACGTGAAATTAAGAACTAAATATTTTGACTTAATTAGTTTCGAGATGAATTGTTGCAAAGGATGAATAACAAGAAAGGATTAAAACTCCTGACAATTTAAAACAGTTTTTTCCCTAATATTTCTGGATACTAACAAGTTTAAGATATATTATCTCTAAACTGGTGTTGGTCTGCTAAATAAATAAATGAGTGTAGTAAATTTATTGTCTGCAACATCATCACTCATATGTTAAAGTGAAATTTTCCCCAAATAAAATCTGTGAGCAAGAACTGATTGAGTGTAGAAAATTGATTAGCAAGTCTAGAATTATTATTATTATATCCAACATGATAACAGGCCCCTAGTACTTGATGAAGGTTTCCTTCGACATAGTCTGTGGAGTTAAAATTTGTTAAAACAATATAGGCAGTTTAACAAATTTATTTGTACGATTACAATACCATCACCAAAATGGTAATAATTCTTTCTGAAGTTTTCCTCGGGCACATTCTGTAAGGTGGAAGTCTGCTAAAAGAATGAATGAGAACCAAATTGATTAGTAAATTTTCAGGATGATGAACAATATGGTAGTTGTATTGGTGAAGTTTCCCTTGGACTAATTCTGTTAAGTTGAAGTTTATTTAAATGTGAAAGAATATAGCATATTGATTAGTAAGTCTACAATATGAGACCAATATAATAATAGTATTTGCTGAAGTTTTTCCTCGATCCAATCTGTTAAGGTGAAGTATTATAAACTTGAATGAAAGTAGCTTATTGATTAAAGTTTACAATATGATGACTAATATGTTACTAGCACTTGCTGAAGGTTTTCATAAACCCAGTCTGTGAAGTTGAAATATGTTAAAATATGAATGAAATAAGCAAATTGATAAATAAGTTTACAATATTAGGGCCATTATATTTTTAGAAGTTTTTTGTCAACCCAGCCTGTGAAGTTGAAGTGTGTTAAAACATGAATTGATGAAGGAAACTGATTACTAAGTTTACAATCTGATGGCTAATATGGAAATCATACTTTCCGAAGTTTTCCTTAATCCTAGTATGTAAAGTTGAAGTGTGTTAAAACATGAATGAATGTAGCAAAGTGATTAGTAAGTTTACAGTATGATGATTAATATGATAATAGTAGACCTACTTGCTGATAGGTTTTAGTTCAACCTAGTGTGTGAAGGTGAACTGTGGTAAAACGTGAATGAAAGTAGAAAATTTAATACTAAAATTACAATATGATGGCTCATATGGTAATAGTACTTGCTCAAGTTTTACGCCAACCCAGTCTGTGAAGTTGAACTGTGTTAAAAACATGAACGAATTTATTAATAAGTTTACTATATGATGACCAATAGGATATTATAGTTGCTGAAGATTTTCTTAAAGCCAGTCTGTAAAGTTGAACTGTGTTAAAACATGAACGAATTTAGTAAATTGATTAATAAGTTTACTATATGATGACCAATAGGATATTATATTTGCTGAAGATTTTCTTAAAGCCAGTCTGTAAAGTTGAACTGTGTTAAAACATGAACGAATTTAGTAAATTGATTAATAAGTTTACTATATGATGACCAATAGGATATTATAGTTGCTGAAGATTTTCTTAAAGCCAGTCTGTAAAGTTGAACTGTGTTAAAACATGAACGAATTTAGTAAATTGATTAATAAGTTTACTGTATGATGACCAATAGGGTATTATATTTGCTGAAGATTTTCTTAAAGCCAGTCTGTAAAGTTGAACTGTGTTAAAACATGAACGAATTTAGTAAATTGATTAATAAGTTTACTATATGATGACCAATAGGATATTATAGTTGCTGAAGATTTTCTTAAAGCCAGTCTGTGAAGTTGAACTGTGTTAAAACATGAACGAATTTAGTAAATTGATTAATAAGTTTACTATATGATGACCAATAGGATATTATAGTTGCTGAAGATTTTCTTAAAGCCAGTCTGTGAAGTTGAACTGTGTTAAAACATGAACGAATTTAGTAAATTGATTAATAAGTTTACTATATGATGACCAGTAGGATATTATATTTGCTGAAGATTTTCTTAAAGCCAGTCTGTAAAGTTGAACTGTGTTAAAACATGAACGAATTTAGTAAATTGATTAATAAGTTTACTATATGATGACCAGTAGGATATTATATTTGCTGAAGATTTTCTTAAAGCCAGTCTGTAAAGTTGAACTGTGTTAAAACATGAACGAATTTAGTAAATTGATTAATAAGTTTACTATATGATGACCAGTAGGATATTATATTTGCTGAAGATTTTCTTAAAGCCAGTCTGTAAAGTTGAACTGTGTTAAAACATGAACGAATTTAGTAAATTGATTAATAAGTTTACTATATGATGACCAGTAGGATATTATATTTGCTGAAGATTTTCTTAAAGCCAGTCTGTAAAGTTGAACTGTGTTAAAACATGAACGAATTTAGTAAATTGATTAATAAGTTTACTATATGATGACCAGTAGGATATTATATTTGCTGAAGATTTTCTTAAAGCCAGTCTGTGAAGTTGAACTGTGTTAAAACATGAACGAATTTAGTAAATTGATTAATAAGTTTACTATATGATGACCAGTAGGATATTATATTTGCTGAAGATTTTCTTAAAGCCAGTCTGTAAAGTTGAACTGTGTTAAAACATGAACGAATTTAGTAAATTGATTAATAAGTTTACTATATGATGACCAGTAGGATATTATATTTGCTGAAGATTTTCTTAAAGCCAGTCTGTAAAGTTGAACTGTGTTAAAACATGAACGAATTTAGTAAATTGATTAATAAGTTCACTATATGATGACCAGTAGGATATTATATTTGCTGAAGATTTTCTTAAAGCCAGTCTGTAAAGTTGAACTGTGTTAAAAACATGAACGAATTTAGTAAATTGATTAATAAGTTTACTATATGATGACCAATAGGGTATTATATTTGCTGAAGATTTTCTTAAAGCCAGTCTGTAAAGTTGAACTGTGTTAAAACATGAACGAATTTAGAAAATTGATTAATAAGTTTACTATATGATGACCAGTAGGATATTATATTTGCTGAAGATTTTCTTAAAGCCAGTCTGTAAAGTTGAACTGTGTTAAAACATGAACGAATTTAGTAAATTGATTAATAAGTTCACTATATGATGACCAGTAGGATATTATATTTGCTGAAGATTTTCTTAAAGCCAGTCTGTAAAGTTGAACTGTGTTAAAACATGAACGAATTTAGTAAATTGATTAATAAGTTTACTATATGATGACCAATAGGGTATTTATATTTGCTGAAGAATTTCTTAAAGCCAGTCTGTAAAGTTCAAGTGTGATAAAGATGAATGACTTTAGAAAATTGATAATTAAGTTTACAATATAATGTCCAATATGATAATAGTACTTGCTGAAGTTTTTCTTCACTCATTCTGTAAAGTTGAAGCGAGTTAAAAACATGAATGAATGTAGTAAACTTATTATTACGTTTACAATATGGTAATAGTAGGTACTTGCTGAAGTTTTTTCTTCAAATCATTATGTAAAGTTGAATTGTTAAAACATTAACGAATGTAGAAAATTAATTATTAAGTTTACAATATGATGACCTATATGGTTATCGAAAGTTGAAAGCCCAATGACCTTAAAGATGACAAGGCCATACAACCCAATTTCGGAATATCCATTGGCAACAGCACATCCTTTTAAAACGTAAATCAAGGTCTGAAGACAACAAGACTGGTAATGCAGTATGAATACTAAACCTAAGCTTCTCTTCAACTACCAAGGAAGTTTTACATTCTATAACTTTTCTTCCTGTTAAAATCAACGGCTTCGTAGCCGACGTCTGTCTGCTCAAACAACATATTCATTTTTAAATCGAAGTAATTTATTTATATTGTTATAATTTGTATTCGTAAGCATTTAGTATAACTTGTAAAATAAGAATATTTATATTGAGATTTTGAATTGAAAATAGTGGTTATACATTTGTACTATTTTTTTTTTTTTCAATTTAAAATGCCGTGCACCCGCTGCCTTTGTGATCTACGACTAATCAGAGCACAAAAGTGTGCGCAAAATCTGTTTTGTGATATAAGAAAAATAAACGGTAAACAACAGTGACAAACTTTCTCACTCCATCATCCTCAAAACTAATAAAAACTTACCAAAACTATTAATCATCAAAACTGTCTGTACCGTAGTTGTCAGACAAAAAGCGAAAATAACTCGTGGAAAAAATATATACATATTTAAATAGTTTAGCTGTCTTGCTTGTGCCATAAACCCGTCTTGGCGTAAATCTTATTTAATTAGTTTTAATGACGGCTGCCAGCTTCAGTTTTGTTTTTTGGCAATTCTAGGCTATATTCTTGAAAAGATTTTTTTTTTTTTTTTTTTTTTTTTTTTTTTTTTTTTTTTACTTGCGATTATGAATGCTAGGATTATTAATCATCGTATTTCATAAAATATGAACAAAATCGTTAGAGCAGATTTTGAGAAATTACATCTTTTATCAATGACATTTTTACCAATAACTCGCGAACCATTATTTTGTATTCATTGTTTTACCTTATTTCAAGTCGATAATAGTTCCTTATATTATAGTAATCATCAGGCTAGCTAATAACATTAACGCTTTATTCACATGCACATCACAAATACATATAAAAATCTCGGTCTAGCACAAATAATCGTGCAGAAACGACACTCCTTAAAAACTATAAACGGTCGCCATTTTGAATATTTACACAGTAAAGTTTTATATCTTGGTGTAATGATTAAAAATACCATAAACAGTGCGTGTACGAAATTTAAACTCATAACATTACCGATTTCAAAAGTTATAAATAATTTTTTCTTTAACGCAAAATGGCCGACAGACGGAAAATGAAGCATTTCCGGTCCTATGTTTATATAAACTTTTCTTATTTTTAACTCTAGAATCAACTCCCGAAATATTGCAGTGCAATTTTCAATCACTGTGTATAAATATAATTTCTCTAAATAATGAGATTTTAATAAGAAGTTATTTTGTATAACTTTGCTTTTGAAGTTTTGAAATTTATATTTTATAAAAAATAACATACAATGGTTTATACAAATAAATAAATACAGTTTAGAATCAAACTTGTATAGATTTTATAATCCACCATTATCTGCTTAAAATATTAATTAAAATTAAATTGACGTTTTATTTTACTTTTTTTTTTTCTTCTTTTTTTTTTTTTTTAAATGACATATAATATATGCAAATACTTACATTCACTAGTGTGACAGAAAATTAATTTTAAAAGTGCATTATATATATTTCAAAGTAGTATTAAATATTTGGAAAAATTAAGTACCCTTTTTACGTATAACCTGTTTTAAAGGTTACCATTAGAGGCAGTAACTTAAAACGAAAAAGTAAAAAAAAACGCATTACATTAGTGGTTCATCCAGTAATAGTTATACAAAACAGAAAGTATTTACAAGCATGAATATTTTCTTTAACAAAATTGATTATTTACGCTTATTATTTAATTAACCTCAAATAAGGAAATAATCAATCCATGTGTAACTTTTATACGGTCTCTATTTTATGCTGTTCTCTTCCTTTTTTTTAGGCGATGATCACCCAGAAGTTTTTCGCATTTAATCAAAAGAAAAACTCTTTTTTTTTTATCTCTGGTGTTTATCAGAGGCTCACTCATAGTAAGTACCCGAGTACCTTAGCTGGATCACATAGTCCTGGGTTAGATCCCTTTTTTCATATTTTCTATCAGGCCTCTCTTGACCAACTTTTGTTCTCTTCCGACCCTGACGCTATTAGAGTATTCTTCATATAGGGAGCTAAGGGTCTTCATTTTATGCTCTTTTCTGCTTTTTTTTATTAGGCCAAGTTGAACGAAAGGTTTTTTGCCTTTAAACAACAAGAAAAAAAATGTTCACACTCTTAAACTAATGAAATAACTACGAATTTGAATTTATAAACGTGAAAGTTACATCAAAGGGTTTTGTAAGTCAAGGCATTCTAGCTGACTACTGTAATATCCCCTCAATTATATAATTAAATAAAATATGAATACAATCTTCGTTTTTAACCCATCCTTACTCTTCTCGGTGTTTTAACAACTGAAATCCTTAACCTTTGCAAATACTTCGACCTGCGCACACCCTTGAGTCAAGGCCAAAGTCTTAATAATAGTGTTTAGTGTTTCCACAAAACATTATGTTCCAGTGAACATACTTAAAATGCCGGTTAATACAGAGTGGTTCAGAATAACTGTCTCAAGTCTACTGTAGCCAAAGTGTAACGATTTACCTTACAAATTTGCATATTGACAATTTTTTGTGGGCTACAAAAGGACATATATAAGGGGTAGGCTTCTGTTTCTAGAGATTTTCAAATATAAACAGATCAAATTATAAATCTTTTTAAAAGTGTTTTAAAATCAAACATTTTGGCATAAAAGTTTTTATTATATCTTTCACCATTTCAAAATGGCGTGTAAGATATCTGAAATGTTAGATTATATGTTCATCTGCATCCTGGTTTCGCTTAAATAAAAATCAATTTTTTAAAATCAAAATCAGTATTGGTATTAATTGATCATTAAAACAATGTGCCACATTAGTAGTTAAAAAAAAAAATAATAATAATAAAAAAAAAATCAAATTCAGCATCAGTATTAACTGACCTTTAAAACTTTTGCTACATTCATATTTAAAGATATATATATATATATATATATATATATATATATATATATATATATAACACATTGGTAGTTAAAATATACATATATTTAAAAATTTAATTCAGCATCAGTATTAACTGATCTTTAAAACGATGTGCCACATTGGTAGTTAAAAAAAAAATTAAATCAAATTCAGCATCAGTATTAACTGACCTTTAAAACTTGTGCTACATTCATATTTAAAGATATCAAAATCAGTATTGGTATTAATTGATCTTTAAAACGATGTGCCACATTGGTAGTTAAAAAAAAAAAAAATTAAATCAAATTCAGCATCAGTATTAACTGACCTTTAAAACTTGTGCTACATTCATATTTAAAGATATCAAAATCAGTATTGGTATTAATTGATCTTTAAAACTGAATAAATAAAACACATTACTACAAATTTCGTTTATGCGAGGTGACTAATAAAAATATAAAAATTGAGGAAATAGTCAAAAACTACATTTAATTTCTACTAAAATACATGTTTATGTAATAGCCCCATTAGTAATACATTTTTTAAATGTTTAATTATGTATAGGTAGACGATATTGTATTCAACATATAAACGATTTTAAATACAGTTTACAGGATTTTCAAAAATAAAGAGGAAATTTCATTGTAAAAACTTAATCTATACATCACTGGATAGAAGAAGTTTGAATTTATTGTTAACATTTAAGCTTAAAACATTGAACGTTCTATGTTTCATGTGTTACCCGGAAGTAAACCATAAAACTGCAGTAGGCCTTCTACAAAGCACCACTTTGTATTCTATGAGGTGTGAGTCAATAATGTTCCCCCTCTCACAGACTATTACAAATAAGTGATTAACAATAGTATGAGTATATAAAAACACTCTATAAAAACAATTTTCCCATCAGTGTTCAGTGTTAGAAGAAACTTTGTAGGAAGTTGTTATTCTTAAATTGGAGTGTTTTTAAACGGTGCGGTATCAGTTATTTAAAAAAAGGAAAATAAAAGACCTCTGACTGACGTAAAATAGTTTCACAAAGACGAAGCTGATGTAAAGCCAAACCACTCGTCAGACAAAATTTTCCTGCATACTTAGAAGAAAAAAGGACACCCATAAAAAAACGTTATAAGATTGAACGGTTTTAACAAGGGAAGGTTCATCGCCACATTCTTCCATATTATTAACTGTTTTTGTAAATATTATTGTGTTTTTTATAATCTGCAAATTAAAATTACTTTCATCTTTCTATAAATTCCTTGAAATTTAAAAGATCTTAAAAAATTCTTTAAATAATGAGGCTGTACAAAGGGTCGCCGCACTCTAACGCACGCGCTATCACACACAGGCGCGCAGAGTATTAGGACTGCCCGGTACCTGCCGTGGGCATCCGCAAGAGTGCTTCACTTGATCAAACTTTCATTTATTTAATTTGATATTTTACAATACAATCTGTAATATATTTTTATTCTACACTTCATTACAAGAAAAATGAGACCAAAAAAATGTATAATTTACTTTAATAGAGTCCAAAATCAACAACGTTTGCTACAAAATGAATGACAATATTCGTCCTAATAAGTGTGAATAAACAACACTATCGTGTATCTTTATCGAAAAATATATACTTTTCGATTTTAATGAAACAAACACCCATAATATAATAGTAGACTAGTATAAAAATATAATTTGTAATTTATTATTTGCATTGTGATAAGCTGTGTATGAATATGTATTAAAACGGTATATTGGTGCAATTTATTTTGTAAATTTAAAATTTACTCATCTAAGCAACAGTAATACAGAGAATAATGTTGAAAACAGCAAAATATTCCCTACTAATATTGAAAATGTACAATGTAAATTTGAAAAGGGTAATTTTTTAATGAAATTTGGTTAAGTGAAAATATACATAACGAGAAGGGATGGACCTGAAGATGGTACATAAAGCTGCAGATCTTGGATTTAAATTGGTTTGACTTCTTAAAGGATATAATAATATCCTTGCCATTATAACTACGATTTATAACTCGTCTTACCTAAAGAGTTATGTAACAGATCGCAATAAGACATAGACATTGAAGGATGTGAAAACCTTTTTTGAGGAGGCTGTTGGCACTTTAAAACCAGAGATGCGGGTAAATACGTAGAACGAGTTAGAAATATAATTGAGGAAGAATGGAGAGCAGAGAGCCTGGGATAATGAAAAACATAAAAATATTTTATTTTTATGTCTCCAGTTGCAATAGTTTAACAATAAATAAGTTGTACCTGAAGATGGGAACTTGTTCCTGAAACGCGCGTAGTATTACACTACAAAAAAAAAAAAAAAAAAAAAAAAAAAATGCAAGACGGAAACAAGGTATATATATATATATATATAATATATATAACAACTAAATATACATTATTTAGTTGTTAAAATATTTTAATTTAGATTTTGTGGTGATGTTTAAAAAGTTATTTAAATAAAATCAATATATTTCGGGTGAAAGTGATAACATTATATTTGAATGTATTAACCTAATGTATTGTATATTTCTTTGTTTGTGTGTTTTATTTAATTTTTAATATCTTATGTGCACTCTTATTAATTTTATTTTCGTATTGTCTTTAAATAATATCCCTATATTTGAACTATAATTTTAATTTAAACGTCCTAATGACTGAATATGCGAATTACCCTACTAGTTGTAAAAATAACTTGTGATCATAATATATTTTAAAACCTTAAAGTTGTAATGAGTCTATAAATATTCAATTACATTTCATATTATTTCATAATTATTACTAATGTGTGTGTTTAGTATGATTCATGTACATGAGTCAACCATGTGAATGAGGTCGGGTCGGACCAACATGTGGTGCTTGATGGGGGTATTCACAGGTAGCCGCCATGAACGAGTGATTTTGAAACTATAAGAGATATCATACATACACTTTTATTCTGAAAACTATCGCAAATCTTCAAACTACAATTTTTGACTAATTCAAATATAAATATTCATATATCTAAAAAAGATGGAGTTGTACAACAAATAAGTCTTTCAAAACTAAATACATTCCTTGTTTCACGGAGAAACGTGAAGAATCAACGGACGAGTTCTACAGGTGAAAATAATGAACAAGTTCATATGAACATAGCTCCGAAAAACACTTCGTTTTCCGTTTGTCGACTCTTTGTGTAAAACAAAACAAAGTTAATGATAACTTTAGAAATTAGTAAGATTTAAAGATTAAAAGTATCATTGTTTATACAATTTGTTATCAGTGTACCAAGATCCAAAATTTTACTATGTAAATATTCAAAATGGCGACTTTTAAAAATTTTTAAAGTCAAATATCTCGGAAACCGAAAATTTTATAATAGACAAAATATTTATATTTTTTAATGACAAACAAAATGAGTTTTTTTTTTTTTAATTTTCTTTACTTTGGAAAATAATTAAGTTATAGTCACAAAGAAAAGTATTTATAATTGTCAAGAATACACAAAACATTATGATAGACCTACTAGTTATTTCTTATTATACAGTGTCAATAAATCATAGATAGAATAAAACTCGAACACAAGATCTCACTGAAATTACGTTTACTCAATCAAACGCGTTTCAACGATAAAGTCGCCATCCTCAGTGATACATAACTAAACTACAATATCTAAACTATAAATAAATACAGTTAGTTATAGTTTAGTTATTGTAGCTCATGTATCACTGAGGATGGCGACTTTGTCGTTGAAACGCGTTTGATTAAGTAAACGTAATTTTTTGTCAGATCTTGTGTTCGAGTTTTATTCTATCTAATATTATGTCACAAGTGAAGCTCGATATTTATTTATCAATAACTCACGCTATAAAGCAATATTTGTTTAACATAACTCAATGAGGAGGAGAAGGTAATGTAGCTTAGCAATAGACGAATTTCAAAACGCTTTGGTTTTGCCGCACAGTATATTATGACGAATACAACAAAGAAAATCTCAACCCGTTCCACTATCAGAAGGTTCAAAAGCCTGACGAATTTGCATCGCGTCTAAATTTCGTCGCTGGCTTCAAGAGAAGCGTCATAAAGTAATATGAGGCAATATTTAAAATAGATGGAGTTATTAATTTTGAAATAATCATTATTGGAGTTTTGAAAATCCACATGCCACAGTAGAAAGCGGTTTTTAAACTTAAGTATTCTGTTAATGCTTGGAGTGACATTATTCATAAGCATATGATTGGACCATTTTAAGGTCGCCTTACGGCAGTGGCGGATCTACGGGGGGGGGGAGGCTTTCGGGCTGAAGCCCCCTAAAAACCTCTAAAATTTTTTTGAAAGAATGTAAATTTTATACCAATATAATTAGTTTGAATCTCGTAAAATATATTCATTAGCAAGAATGACTTAATTCCACTACTACGTCTTCAATTGTATGATATCCGTTAACGTTTTAATACTTTGTATAATGTCTTAGTTACATTTACATTGCCTGCAATCAATCAACATAAAGTATTTTGATTTTTGTGCCCGCTCCGTTTATCTAGTTTCATTGAAACGATACGCGCACTATCGAGGACGCGCATACAGTGACTCAGCGGTTAAACTAAACGTGTTATTGTTTGTGTTGTGGAAATGTCTAAACGTAAACAGACAAATATTTCGTGCCTCTTCAAGAACCCAAAGAAGAGTAAAAGTGAAAACGTTCACATGCAATATGGCGCCGGCGCTGGTCCATCGACAAGTCTGAAAACCTTTAATATGAAACACACGTTTTTACTCTATAAAACAACGTTAAACTACTGTTTTGGTCTCTTCGTTATATGAAAGTCCTTTCACAAAATTTTCCCCCGCTCAGCCCCCCCCCCCAAATAAAATTCTAGATCCGCCAATGCCTTACGGGATATGAGTATTTAATTTTTTTTACAAAATAATCGACCACAGCTTTATAGAAGATATTTCACTAATAACAAGACAAGAAATGATTTTTTAACAATATATCCTGTACATTTTTGTCTAGAAGTTAGAAATTATTTGAATGTTACATTTAGGAACAGCTGGATCGGGCGAGAAGGACCAATTAATTGGGCTCCTAGATCACCTGATCTGATGCCAATGTGTGGGTACATATGAAATTGATAGTATATGATCAAGAAGTAGGTAATTACTGTAGACTGTTGGAATCATATCTTGTGGGTCGTATGTTCTGCGTTGTGAATGGCGATGCTAGATCAAACTTCTATCCCATACTTGCTGGAGTGCCTCAGGGCAGTGTTCTCGGACCCATCTTGTATCTGTTATACACGGCAGATATTCCTACCACTAATAATTCAACTGTTGCTACATTTGCAGATGACACAGTAATATTAACCACTGGTGAAACTCAAGCCCAGGCAACTGAACATCTTCAAAGTTGTCTTGATCGGGTATCGAAATGGACCTGTGACTGGAAAATCAAGCTAAATGAACAAAAGTCAACACATGTTACATTTTCCTTGCGACACGTAGATACTAGGCAATGTGTTTATATAAATAGCAAGCTAATACCACAACATGATTCGGTTAAATATTTGGGAATGCATCTTGATAAACACCTTACATGGAAAATCCACGTGAAAAAAAAAGTAGAAAGGATTCGCCTTAAAGTACGTCAAATGTACTGGCTAATTGGCAGGAAATCGCAATTGGACCTTTATAATAAAAGACTACTGTATTTAACTATAATCAGACCAATTTGGACCTATGGTGTGGAACTTTGGGGATGTACAAAGAAATCTAATCGACTGTTGGTACAAAGAAGCCAAAACAGTGTAATTCGAGCAATGACCAACGCAAGATGGTATCAGCGTAATGATGATCTACATTCAGACTTAAACCTGAAATCTGTGGAAGACGTTATAAAAGATTATGCAAATAGACATGAGAAGAGACTCCTTAATCATGTTAACGTGGAAGCTTTACAACTATTGGACACGGAACTATGTACAAGAAGACTTTGCCGGATGAAGCTACAGGATCTATCATAATTTATTTTTGTTTGTTTTGTTTTAGATACCTAATAAGGTTTGCATAGTTAGAACCTAGATTATGTTTTAGGATTCAATGCATGTTTTTCGCTTTCTTGTATATGTATTAATTATTTAAGCAGTAGCTTAAGATTGTAATATTCTAGTATGTCAAAATAAAATAAAAAAAAAAATAAAAATAAAAATATGATCAAGAAGTAACTACAAAAGACGAATTAAGGGGAAGAATTTCCAATGAATTTGAAATTCTAAGAATTTATCCAGATACGCTGAAAAAAAAAAAAAAAAAAAAACACCCAAGGAATTTTAAAACTAGGAGAGTACTGTGTTAAGAGTGAAGGAAGACATTTTGAATTGTTGTTGTGTTACCAGGGGACTTAAATTTAAGAAAGGCGGAACCAAATGGTAACAATGTTTGAAAATAGAAATAAAAAAAAGACAAAGACAAATTTAGTAATTAACAAGGCTCAAGTTTATTGAACAAAAAAAAAGAAATTTCGACGTTTCAGATTTTATCATTTACAACTGAGAAAGACATCCTGAGACAAAATTATCATAAACACCTTATGATTAACAATATTATATTTAAAAAAAAAAATATACGCCCTTAAAGTGAAATATTATAATTAAAAAAAAAATTAATCAATAGAGTCTGAAAATTTATCCTCCCCCCCTTTTTTAGTTTATATATTTTATAGTTACAAAATTTAACAAAAGACAATGAGCACAGCTTAACAATTAGCTGGATTATAATTAATCCAAAAAAAAAGATTATATGCCCTTAAATGTAAAAATTACAAAAATAAAAAAAAAGATGAAAAGATACTGATTTTTTATTCCCCCCCCCTTTTAACTTTATGAAATGATAGCTTTCTAAAACAGTTACATAATATTACTTATTTTATAAATTACTTAAATGCTATATTGGCCAATAAATATATATATATTTTAGATAAAGAATTTATTATAAAAAAGAGAAGTTTATTTAAAAAGAAAATTTTGAATATTAAGTTTTATTAATTGACGTCAATATTTTAATTTAGAAAATAACCTCTGGGAGGTTGTTAGGACCGAAAGTTTGCATGCAGGCTCCACCCAATAATTTTTTATATATTTTATAATTAATTACACAAGTCTACATCTAAAAGATAGTTTTTTTTTGAAAACATATTCGCTGAAATAGATTTAGGCACATATACAATATGAGTTTAATTAGAGTTCTATAAAGTTAGTTTTTTTTGTAACATCACTTTTGTGCACGTGAAACTCTGAATCTATGTTGAAACAAAACGTGTTTTGTTAACAGGGCGAAACGTGTTCAGATCTTTAGCCGTGTTTCTTCTACCAGCATATTAGCTATGGCAAAAAACATGTTTTTTAGCGTCTTGTACAAAATCAGACATGTTTTAGCATTAATGTTCATTATTAAAGAAAATATCTGGTTTTTTGTCAAAATCAAAGAAAATTGATGGTATAACAGAAATTCGTTAAGATTGTACTTAAAAGCTTCTTAGATGATTATAAATCTATTTATATATATTTAATTTTGTTTGAAACAAAGCTTGTATAAGACTTGCAAAGATTTGCAAAAGTCTGCAAAACGAAATTTTCTGATTTAGAACAGATTTCTTCAATTGTTTTATATTTGACATGTACAATGAGATATTTCGATCATTCAAAGTTCAACATTAGTTTGCACTTATTTCACATAATTGTTCCAAACTCAAAATGTGCCTTTACAAGATTTTGTAAAGTATGTTTTAAGAAAAGTAAATTTTTATAATCATTGAGTTTCAAAAGAACATTGAATATTAAATAAAACATGAAATACATATTTTAAAAATACATGATAATTAATAAATTGTTTTAAAGCATTAACAAAAATTTAATATATGATAAAATCTGTACCTGGAAAATCCTGTCGCAGTTCACGTAAGCTTGTGCCGTGAAAACGAAAATTTACTAAACATTATAGAACTAAAACGCACAAAACTTGTAGATTGAGCATCGTTGAAGGTTGAAGCAGAATTTTTGAGAATCAAGAAATTTATTATATCTAACGTAACGATGAAGAGTCAGGCATTGTGAGTGACTACCGGTAGACTAGATAAAGGTTTTAGATCGGCTCGCTAACCAGCCGTTGTACTCTGTACTTAGATAGAGACGGAAGATAAGAGGCACGGCGAGTGGACTGCCGATAACAAAATGCAGATTTATTTTATGAATGCTACAGTTGTAACAGCAACTTCTTAATGAATATGTTGTCAGTATTTTATTTTTGTTAAATGATTTTATTTCTAGATATTGTCGGTTTAGAAATTAATGCATTTTTCAGCAACGTTTCAGATATTATGATGCTAATAAAATTAATTATTTGTAACTTATTTTTGTTTTGTAGTTGACTTCATTTACATCAATTTTCTCAGAATGTAATTTTCTCTATAAGTTTTGTTTGAAAGTTTTATGTATTAATTACCCATCTAACAAAGTTTTTGTCAAACATAAAAAAAAATTGGGTTTTCACCCCCATTTTATTGCGTTCTACCCCAAATTTTATAAAAACAAGTACAAGTTTTATTCGATTTTTCAGGTCAAAAATCATAATAAACCACCCCACCAATTTTGCCCGTTAATTACCGTTCTGAAAATTTCAGGACGGTTTCATTTGACCGGAGGAGCAGAACCCAGAACGAAATAAGCTTACAAATACACATAGAGGGAAATGCTGCTTTTTAGATGAATATAAATGATTCGTTCAGAGCACAATGTATCAAATGTATACCTATGTATATGGTTTAAGGTAGAAACTTGTTGTGAAGGTTTTATTCATAGTTTCCACATGAAGAATTTAGAAAAAAAAATTGTTACAAATTTGTGGGCCTAAGAAGAACGTATATCCGCTTCTATATATTTACAAAATACATAGGTAAAGCTACTTCATTTTAAAGGTTTTTGAAAACCAAACAGTTTGGCATAAAGTTTCTTTACCATATTTCATCATTTCAAAATGGAGACCTATATATATGAAAATATAGATGAAATATAATATGTTTTTATTAATCTACATAGCATTATAAGTCAGACGATATGCATCACAGTGTGAGATAAATCTCACTTAACATATCTAGGCCCATAACGGGATGTTGCGCCAAAGATTTATTTTGTATTGCTTAATAGTTAATGTATTGATACATTTAATAGCCTAGTGCGCAACTTTCTACCAAACAATCGGACGAAAGCGAAAAATGTTAATGATCTGGAGATATAAATATTAATTATGTCTACCTCTTTGAATCGTTAGTCATCTTTCGTATCGTATTTGAATCAATTACATTGCGAGAAGTGAAAACAACGGTTACATCAGTACGCTAATTGGTCTTAACCTCTCTCAGCTATGCTGTCATTGAAGATATAATCAATGAATTGTTGTTACAGTTTTGAAATATTATACGCCAATGTGTGTGTGTGTGTGTGTGTGTGTGTGTGTGTGTGTGTGTGTGTGGTGTGTGTGTGTGTGTGTGTGTGTGTTTCTTTGTGTGTGTGTGTGTGTGTGTGTGTGTGTGTGTGTGTGTGTGTGTGTGTGTGTGTGCTAGCGTGCGTGCCTGCGATTTTAACTCCTAAATGTATGTATCTTGTGACACAAGTGGATCTTCTATCACTACTTTGTCAAACACGTCAAACTTATTTCAAATGTGTTATAAAACTATTTCATATACTATTATCAAACGGGGAATGCCGCTGAACGAAGGGTCCCCTCACTCTAACGCACGCGCCATCACACACAGGCGCGCAGAGTATTAGAACTGGCCGGTAGCTGCCGTGAGCTACCCGCATGAGTTACCTACTGTTCTTCACTTGATCAAACTTTCATTTAATTAATTTGAAATTTTAAAATAAAATCTGTACTATTTATTTATTATGCACTTCATTACAAGAAAAATGAGACCAAACAATGTATAATTTACTTTATCAGAGTCCAAAATCAACAATGTTTGCTACAAAATGAATGACAGTATGATGTCACACTAATAAGTGTGAATAAACAACACCATTGTATATCTTTATGGAAAAATATATACTTTTCGATTTTAACGAAACAAGGTCGATATGACTTAAAATAGTTTGTTGACAGTTATTTTTATCAGGTATAGGTTTACATAAACTTGCATCAACCCTTTCTTTTAATCTTCTCTTTGTAAAATCGTAACAACCAAAACATCATTGTTTATAATTTTAGCTCTTTCTTCACCTCTGTATTTCGTCTGCTTCCGTCAATAGTCGACTTAGTCCCTCTATATCTTTTGTTTCACATGTTCCATTATATTTATTGTAGTAACATGGACTTAACCAAGGACATAACAATCAGGTTCTCTTCTCTGGTAAAATGCCAATTAAACGAGTCTTGCAGCCGGATTGACATAAGGAGGTCAAATTTGAACCTCGTACAATAAAGGTTTTAAAGCAGATTTATTTAAACTTGTGATAGCACTATGACTATGTTTGTGTTTTTAAGATGTTGATTTTCAATTGACATCAATTGACACGAAGTGAAGAGAAGATGATTAATGGTGCACCAGTATAACATGACGCTGGAGGTTTAGGCTTGCAAGTAACCAGCCAATCATTTCACTTTCTACAGTGTAGAATGATGACTTTGTCATTTGTTTAGTTATGATTTGATTATATAAAATAAATAAATAAAAATACACTTGTGATAAGTGAAAAAAACAAAACTTAACCTTTTCCCACATATTTTTTTATTTTTTACTGGTGGTTTTAAGGAGATTGTGATCAATACTTTTTGTTTTATTTGACTGGAAGTTTTAGGGAGATGGTGAAATACTTTTAGTTTTGTTTTTTTTTACCAGCAGTTGTAAGGTGGTGATCAATACATTTATTAAATTTTTTATTTGTAGTTTTGGGAGATTGTTATCAATTCTTATTGTTTTGTTTTCCCCAGCAGTTGTAGGGAAATGGTGATCATTTTTTTTGTTTCCTTTTTTATTGGTAGTTTTACAGAGATGGTGATAAATAATTAAAAAATTTTTTTTTATCGGCAGTTTTAGGTAGATTGTGATCAATACTTTTTCTACAATATTTTAATGATAGATTTAGGGACATGGTGATCATTACCGTTTGTTTTCTTTTTCACCCACAGTTTTAGGTAGATTGTGATCAATACTTTTTCTACAATATTTTAATGATAGATTTAGGGACATGGTGATCATTACCGTTTGTTGTCTTTTTCACCCACAGTTTTAGGTAGATTGTGATCAATACTTTTTCTACAATATTTTAATGATAGATTTAGGGACATGGTGATCATTACCGTTTGTTTTCTTTTTCACCCACAGTTTTAGGTAGATTGTGATCAATACTTTTTCTACAATATTTTAATGATAGATTTAGGGACATGGTGATCATTACCGTTTGTTTTCTTTTTCACCCACAGTTTTAGGTAGATTGTGATCAATACTTTTTCTACAATATTTTAATGATAGATTTAGGGACATGGTGATCATTACAGTTTGTTTTCTTTTTCACCCACAGTTTTAGGTAGATTGTGATCTATACTTTTTGTTTTGTTTTTTTACCCGGCACCGGTATTCTTAAGGAGATTGTGATCAATACTTTTTGTTTTGTTTTTTAACCGGCATTCATAAGGAGATTGTGATTTCTTTCAATTTTACTGCCAGTTTTGGGACATGGTGATAATTACTTTTTGTTTTGTATTTTACCGGCAGTTTTAGAGATAGGGTGATATATACATCTTCTTGAATTTTTTACTGGTAGTTTTAAGGAGGGTGATAAATCCTTATTGTTTAATTTCTACTAGTTAAATTTTTTGTTCACTAATTCATACATTTAGAGGTGTTTTTGTCTCGTCCATATGTTGTCCATTACATTCACATTGAATACTGTAAATACAGTTTTTAGTGGTATTTTAAGGTTTGGTTTTTACGAGATATCGCCAAACAGTATTTTTTATAATTGAAAGTTGTACGGGTTTTATATTTCATAGAAACGCGAAATGGTGTTTTGTATTTTGTCAAGTGTGTATTGAACAGTTTTAGTAGATTTATTTGTTGCATTGTTTGTGTAATATTTTTAATTGACTACGGTTATGCAACTGTTTTTGTCTACGGTCGTTAAAAAAAACACCTCTCCCCAAACCCTAGAACAAAGCTTATCTATATTCGTGACCAAAAAATGTCAGTTCGATAGTTGTCAGTTAAAATATTTATGTATTTAAGACTAAACTTGTTTCACTTGAACCATAAACATGTCCTAAGCATAAGTTGTATCTGATTAATATTGAGCTTTTAATGACTATTCTCAAGGTTTATATTGTTTTCTAATTATTCCTGAACAGTAATATATTTTTACTTGTGATTTTACACACAGGTTTGGTTAATTGATTTTTACATTTTAGTAAAATTTGTACGAAATCAGTGGAGATAATTTTGAGAAATTACATCTTTTATTCACCCCCAAGGACGATTTATCTCTTTTAACCGATAACTCACGAATTGGAGAGATGGAGGCCAATATGTTTTAATTTGGGTCCTTAGAGGCTACACTTGTGTCCTTAAAGGCTACATTTGGGCCCTTAGAGGCTACACTTGGGTCCTAAGAGGCTACACTTGGGTCCTTAGAGGCTACACTTTGGTCCTTAGAGGCTACACTTGGTCCCTTAGAGGCTACAATTGGATCCTTAGTGGCTACACTTGGGTCCTTAGTTGCTACACTTGGGTCCTTAGAAGCTACACTTAGGTCCTTAGAGGCTACAATTGGGTCCTTAGAGGCTACACTTGGGTCCTTAGAGGCTACACTTGGGTCCTTAGAGGCTACACTTGAGTCCTTAGAGGCCACATTTGGGTCCTAAGAGGCTACACTTGGGTCCTTAGAGGCTACACTTGGGTCCTTAGAGGCTACACTTGGGTCCTTAAAGGCTACACTTGGGTCCTTAAAGGCTACATTTGGGCCCTTAGAGGCTACACTTGGGTCCTAAGAGGCTACACTTGGGTCCTTAGAGGCTACACTTTGGTCCTTAGAGGCTACACTTGGTCCCTTAGAGGCTACAATTGGATCCTTAGTGGCTACACTTGGGTCCTTAGTTGCTAAACTTGGGTCCTTAGAAGCTACACTTAGGTCCTTAGAGGCTACAATTGGGTCCTTAGAGGCTACACTTGGGTCCTTAGAGGCTACACTTGGGTCCTTAGAGGCTACACTTGAGTCCTTAGAGGCCACATTTGGGTCCTAAGAGGCTACACTTGGGTCCTTAGAGGCTACACTTGGGTCCTTAGAGGCTACACTTGGGTCCTTAGAGGCTACATTTGGGTCCTTAGAGGCTACACTTGGGTCCTTAGAGGCTACATTTGGGCCCTTAGAGGCTACACTTGGGTCCTAAGAGGCTACATTAGGGTTCTTAGAGGCTACACTTGGGTCCTAAGAGGCTACATTTGGGTTCTTAGAGGCTACACTTGGGTCCTAAGAGGCTACACTTGAACACAGTTTTATCAACATCGTAAGATTCTTTTGAGAAAATCGTAATTTTGTCTTTTTTTCTTTACGGTTACCCCTTAATTTTAGTTATCGAAACAATGAAAAAGAAGGGAAAAAATCCAGAGATATGGTCAAAATGTGCAAATATACCAAATTTCGATTTCAATTGGACCAAGCGTTTGAGCTGTAGGTACATCATTCCCAAAACCACTTATTTCAACTCATGGGATTGCAAACGGATATATTCGCAAAAGACTCGACATTCATTTACTGAGCTATCACATAACTCTCTCTCTACACTACGTCCATGCGAGAACCTGATCAACCATCGTTGTATCGATGCTGATTCTTCTTACAAATTAATATTATAACCAACAAAAGTATGTCCGCAGCCTCTTCCAAGCACTGTTTGTTTATAAACAACCCTAATTATGTATCACTCACAACATAAAGATGTCTGCCGAGTCCTTGACCTACATTTACAAGACACCGTTATCTGAGCTTACGTTCACCTTTCACTTTTCAGCTGTTAATTCCACTTGCACATTCAAAAATTCTTTGGTAAATCCTATCGGACAGTAAATTTGTCCCCCCACACATTTTATTCTTCTAGTTGACGAGTGAAGTGAGGTAACGTTTTAACTCGTTTAAATGCAGGTTCTAACCATTTGGGCAGTATCTACCAATCGTTACGACATTTGGGAATAAGCTTCTTTACAACCTAGCCGAATGATATATGTAGATAAACGAGATTTTTTTAATATTCAATTTTTCGTTTAAAATAACGGGCACTCATTACTTTACGCGTTTCCAAGGTATGGACGCCATTATTCCGAAGTATTAATTAAGGGATAATTGTTGGTGTAAAAACCCCACTTCGAGTGAAAAATTAAATTTGAATTGTTTTCTAAATTTTCCCTATTGAGGTTTTAAAACTCAATAAATTTTATAATTGATTTTTTTTTTAAATCGAAACTTTCTTCATTTACAACTTTGATGTTGTCATGTAGATGTTTACTTTTTGTAGTTTCATAGTGTTACAAAAATATAAAATATTACGCCTCTCAATAGTTTAACAGTGCGATCACACTGGTTTATATAAATTGGTTTATATAAAATGGTTTGTATAAATCCTCCCCCTTCATGAACCATGTTCCTCACCATGCCCTCTCCCTTCATCAGGCAGTGTGCCTCTCCATGGTTCATCACCCCTCCGTCCAATCATTCAATATGCATCACCATGGTTCAACACCCCGCTGTTTTTACCTTTCCATCTTTCACACCTTCCGCGATTGACGGCTTTTCAACAGGATTTGTTCCTCCTTTAGTTATTCCCTGCAATTAATTGTTTCTGCACGAAATTTGTTCCCTTCTAAGAAACCCCTCCACCTTCAAAAAAAAAAAATCTCTCCGGAATAGTTATTTATAACCAACTTTGTGGCGCGATCGGAGGGAAAAGGCACGAGACCTGTGGCAAAGTCTCAATCTGCCTCTAGGTGACATGTAATTGATGGGGTTTATAATACTTATTATGTGATCAGTTCAAATTGAGAGAATCTTCAATAAGCATCCAAGGACGAAAACAGATTAATTAGAACATTTCCAATTATTTTAAAACTGAAAAACTACATTAGGAAAGTACATTTATTATCTGTTATTGTAAACAACTCCCCTTAGGGGAGGCTATACACTCTTCACCCAGCTAATACTCTGACATGAAATGACAATGAGTTAATTTTATTATAAGTAGAGTAAACATAGTAAGAAAGTCTGTCAAAAGGAAAACAAACTGGGAAGTTGCTTTAAAATACTACCTGTTTGAAATCTATTAGTCCCGAGTTGTCTAGAGATATTTTTAATGAGAAGGAGTTAACGGGTTCAAACATTGAGTTTTCACGTACAGTAAGAATTTTATAACGGCATTTTCCCGACTTCTACGATCAAAATTCCCCACATTTTGTTTTAATACTATTTCAATGCTATTAAAATTGACTGGGGGGTTTTTTTTAAGGTGGTGCTGAAATTACCTCCTATCGCGTAAATTATCCCGATGTCGCAAACGCAATTTTAAAGCTCTTTAAACTTGAGAACGAAAAAAGTTTTTAATGTCCGAGTTATCTAGCATTACTCTGAGACCGTTAAACCTATTGAAATTGAAATTTCTTGTTTCTTGGACTCTTGATAACCCACATAAAATATACCTCAAAATTCGAAGATACATGCCATAAGAAAATAATACAAATTTAATTTTTTTTTAAATTCAAAATATCTATAACGATTAATAAAGGGGGGAATGCATGTACAGCACAGTTATAAAGATTACAATTTATAAGGATTGGTCCTATCTATTTGTACGAAATGATGAAATATCAAATATAAAACCTTGGGAAATAGAGAACTACTTGTAATTAATTTATTTTACAAGCTTGGTAGTTGTCATTTCAAAATCCGTGTAAATATTTGTTTTTAATTCTTCTTTGTCAAAGGTTAGGATAATTTTTGTATTTTTATAACTTGTGCGAAAACTTGCGCTTAGATTATTAGTGTACTGTTTTGTAAAATTAGCAACGAACTGGCTGATATAGAAGAGAAATGCGTGGCTTAAAAACTTTGACATTGTGCTGGTTACAAGCCAAGCTATTAAACAAGAACATAAACTGCCTTTTCGGGACGACTAACGTGGTGAAATTACGTTACTAAACATTGGGTTACCTTTACTCAATATCGACTTCTTCTTATTCGTTTTAACAGAATTTCACTATCGGAAGGCATTTGGACATTGTTGTAACTGATGCGCGTTATTTGTACTAAAACTCTTTACAATTCATTGATTTAGAAACATTTGATTACAACAAATACTATAATATTCTTCATGTCAATAAACGCAACGCAGAAATTTTAAAATTAGGTTGTATTTATTTGAATGTAAAGTTTTCTCTGGTGTTTTTACACCAGTTATGCGCAGACTTCTTAAATCTATCTGACCCAAAACTTCGCTGTGCTTAGAAATGTACCATCAAGATTATTTTAACAACTAATTTGAATAATAAAAACTATTAAATCTCAAACACTTCTCGCCAAGTGACACATCTGGGCTGAGTGGTTCACAGACGGCGCGGAATGGGACTGCAATCTGAGGAGGCATACCTGAGCAGGAATATGTCCTGACGATGAGAATGTATTCAACGGTTTGTCAGTCAAAAATTACAGCCTTAAACGGAACGGTGTCCAGAAACCTTGGACTTTGGAAGCTCTCTAACCAATTCAGGTCAAAGTTACTCTGGAGTTACTCAAGAATCATATCACTTCTTGGGCGGGGGGGGAGGTGTCAGCAATGTTACGCTTTGTTCCTGAAGATGTTGAGATTAGTGGGAATGAATGTGTACGCATTCTGGCTAACAAATCGTCAACAGCGAAATTCATGGGACCTGAGCCTTTCTGTGGCACATCCAAGAGGCCATGTAAGTCGTCAGCACTTGGGCTCAGAAAGAGTACAAGAGGAGATAGAAAGAGTATCTCAGATTTAGGATGAGCAAACTTTCATTTCGCGCCCACTCTAAACAAATTGCATCTGATCTTTGGTCAATATAAAGGTGATAGGGTTCGTTACGGGGCACTGACATTTGAGAAAACATATGTTGCATATTGACAGGGGAGCTTCTCTTTAGGGAATGTGACTTGCAAGAGGAAACTGCAGAGCACCAGATCTTTGAATGCGAGTCTCTATCAGTAAATGACTGAAATCCTTAGATAGACAGTCCATTAAGACAAGTCAGTAAGAATTTGAAGTTCATAGAGCTTCCTGGAGATGTCTAGGAGCATCTAATCACTTAGTGTCCATTTAGGAACCCAATAGGAACTTGTTACTAACGTATAAAAAGTATACACCGCCCAGTAACACATAACCTGGCTCGCATTCCTCGCTACTTAGTGGAATACCTATTGGTACCCAGGAAACTACCTTCGACTAAAGCATACTATCAAGTAAGAAGGAAACAAACAAGCAGGTGGTCTGAAAATTTGAGCAATTTGTATTGAGTCACTTGACGAAAGAAAATTGTACTGCGTCAAAACCAGAATAAAAGGAAAGGCCTAGGAATTTACATCGACACTATATAATCCATTGCTATAAATACTTCCTACCAAAATATTAAACTATTGGTTGTAAATATATGCAAGGAACCTTTCAGCCTCAGAAGTTAAATACCTATTTCAAGTGTATCATGAGGAACAATCGCCTTAGTGGTCTTACATTGGCAGCCTTAAGGACGTCCTAACCCAACTTCTGCATTCAAAACCTCGACGTCGATGAATTGTAATTCGGCCAATGACTAATTAATTAATAATGAACTCTCCTAGTCATGAACGTCAGAATGCAGCAAAAGTGTTCATTAGTTAATGAAGTGTGATTTTCTTATATTCTTTGTAGGAAATAAATTTGAATTATGTTGTAAACCTTTTACTTCTAGTTGGGTTTCCTAGTGTTCGAAATAACAGCACAGTTCGTACGATATCTGACTGTATGTGTGTTACACTTAAATTTTAAATCTGTAGACAAATTAATTTTAAATAATCCTAATTTAAAAAATTAATAATCGAAATACCCCCAATAAATGTGGTTAAATTTGAAACATGATTTTTCAACTTATACAATCTGCAATGGTTCAAAAAATATAACGCCGTTCTGGTACTTTTTTGACACTCTGTATACAACGTATAGGCCTATATATAAAAGTAATTATAGTATTTTTTTTTTAAATGGTCAGATTATTACATACTCTCTTATCTTCGAAAGCGTTTACTTATTATTACAACTATAATCTGTCTAGACAACGCGATTTGTAATAAGTTCCTCACTTTAAATTAAATCTGGGTTAAATTTAGCTGACGATATCTGTCGAAATAAACTTGATAAACAGTGAAAGTATTTCGTGACGAGAAGCCACTTCGCTATGGCCTATAGACTGGAGGCAATAGAATCCTGTATTACGAGTATAGCATGTGACAAAACGTTGAACTTGAAACACGGAACCAGTTTGCCGATGTTGAGTAAAACGGTAACCTATCAGAAACAAGGTGAGTAACCGCCACTCTGCCACTGCAGTTGCAACTTTTACTTGTGACTAGTTCACTGTTAAAGACGCTTATTATGATGACATAAAAATGACTATAACTAAAATCCTAATTTTGTGATATTACATTACCTCTAGAAAAACAAGAATTCATAAAACGATAATCAATAAAGTAGGTATAATTTACACAGGTAAAACCTGTTTGACCTACTTTTTCAACTGACCTAGATTTATAATATTAATTTTCAAAATTATATAGTGAAATTTCAATTTAAAAAATATTCTTGTCCAATTTAGAAAACAGTATAATTTGCATTTTGGGAAGTTGGCTATTAGACCAATTAACACCCTTATGTCTAAAACTAACATATCTCTTCCACTTTTTAGAATAATGAGCATACTACCATTTAGGTACTTATATGTTTTAAAGTATTAGTAAATTTCTATAAGGAAAGAGTTGCGTAAAATATAGCTTTTACCGAAAGCAAAATCAATCAAGAAAAAAAATAGTTTGTTTACTGACCAAGAGTAAATTAACAGTAAATTAAAAAAATCATTTTATATTATTAATACAACTGCATCCTTTAGTGTTGGATGTGTTAATATAGAGTACGGTGCTGAAAGCAATTATAACTTTCATTCCCCCTAGAATTATGTACAGAATCTACAGAATAGAAAAAAAACCATGTAAATAATATACAGTACAAGCTGTGCCCACGGCTCCGTATACGTGTAAATCGGGCTCTGTGTGCATATCCCTAATTAGCCTGGATTCCATTAGTGTGCACTACACTATGTGTAGCATTTAGTTTCTTAATCTCGGGGCAGAGTATTATACAAAACTTTACTCGATGCCCAAAGTAAGAATCACCGTATTAAACAGAAATCAAAACAATGGATGTGTTATGTGTTATGTGATTTTCTTTTTCTTTTTCTTTTTTTGTTTGGGAATTAAAATTTTGTAAGCCAACTTGCTTTGCTAACAGTTCCACCCCACACTTTTAAAATGTGTCAACACACATTTGCTTTCTACCACTTGACCCTTTTAGTAAAAATTCATTTTACTGACCCCCCCCCCCCTGTTACGAAATTTCTGATCTGTGCTTTGTGTCCATTATGAGTGAAGTACAACCTCTTCCCCTTACAACTGATCTGTGCTATGTGTCCATTGTAAGTGAAGTACAAACTCTTCCTCTTAAAACTAATCTGTACCATGTGTCCATTGTGAGTGAAGTACAAACTCTTCCCCTTACAACTAATCTGTACCATGTGTCCATTGTGAGTGAAATGCAACCTCTTCCCCTTACAACTAATCTGTACCATGTGTCCATTGTGAGTGAAATGCAACCTCTTCCACTTACAACTAATCTGTACCATGTGTCCATTGTGAGTGAAGTACAAACTCTTCCCCTTACAACTAATCTGTACCATGTGTCCATTGTGAGTGAAGTACAAACTCTTCCCCTTACAACTGATCTGTATCATGTGTCCATTGTGAGTGAAGTACAACCTCTTCCCCTTACAAATAATCTGTACCATGTGTTCATTGTGAGTGAAGTACAAACTCTTCCCCTTACAAATAATCTGTACCATGTGTTCATTGTGAGTGAAGTACAACCTCTTCCCCTTACAAATAATCTGTACCATGTGTTCATTGTGAGTGAAGTACAACCTCTTCCCCTTACAACTGATCTGTACCATGTGTCCATTGTGAGTGAAGTACAACCTCTTCCCCTTACAACTAATCTGTACCATGTGTTCATTGTGAGTGAAGTACAAACTCTTCCCCTTACAACTGATCTGTACCATGTGTCCATTGTGAGTGAAGTACAACCTCTTCCCCTTACAACTAATCTGTACCATGTGTTCATTGTGAGTGAAGTACAAACTCTTCTCCTTACAACTAATCTGTACCATGTGTCCATTGTGAGGGAAGTACATCCTTTTCCCCTTACAACTAATCTGTACCATGTGTCCATTGTGAGTGAAATACAACCTCTTCCCCTTACAACTAATCTGTACCATGTGTCCATTGTGAGTGAAGTATAACCTCTTCCCCTTACAACTAATCTGTACCATGTGTCCATTGTGAGTGAAGTACAACCTCTTCCCCTTACTATAACTTACATACTAATGACTATACAATCAAAATCATCACTTACCTTTATGCGATGGTTTCTTCCTGGCATCACGTTGAACAGTCGGCATAGCATTGGGATTTCTTTTTATCATGTTCGTTGGTGTGGAATGATTGTTCAACAAGAATTCTGAAGAAGGATCTTCTTGTGAGACTGGATCAACGCTATTTTTACATTTTTGATCTTTTTTACTTTTTTTAACTCCTTTATCAAAACATAAATCTTCTGCAGATTTCAAAAGCACGAGTTTGGGGCTGGATTTTAACAATGTCTTTTTTAAGTTCAAACAGTCCTTTTTTTCTTTCTTCACTTTCTTTGTAGAAGGGACACTATCTTGGTTTTTACACTTGGTTATCATATTTTGATTGACGTTCGCTACCGATAGATTCTTTTTATAAAAGCCGGCCCTCTCAGATATGTCTTCTTGTGTACTTGCCATTATACATATACAAAAGTATTCCTTATATGTGAGCTTCAATGGTGTACGGTAGTTGACACTACGACATGTTCCTAGTTTCCTGTAACAGATAGAATAGTATGTGAAAACGTTGGGAGATGTTTACAAAAGGAAATAAACATTGCAAAAAGATTGCGCAAACTTTCTCATTCACCGATCCCGGCCAAAACTTCACCAAAAATATCAGTTCGGTTGATGTCAGTACAAAATGAAACTAAACCATGGAAGCTGTCTTTGAGAAAATATTTAAATGGATTCTACACTTGCATAGCTTGAGGTAAATCCTATTTGATTAAATCTAGCTTATAATGACGGCATCATTGCCAATTATTCCAGAACCGTAATATATTTATACTTCCAATTTCGTATACGGATTTTGCGTCAATATAATTTTCACTTTTCAGTTATATTTTAACGAAACTGATTTTGAGAAATTCTGTCCCATTTGTTGTTTTTTCCAACCAACTCCGAGGAAGTGAGATGGTGATCTCTATTTTTTTGTTTGGCCCTTAGAGGCACAAACAAAATTTAGAGTTAAACTATATGTCCTTGAGCAAAATTTTATAACGTTAGAACCGATTTTGAGAAAATCACAATTTATCGTTATTTTTTTGTATGGCAGCTACTCCAAAATGTCGATTTGTTGAAATAATTAAAAAAGATATGGGTAAAATATATGTTTACATACTTAGTTTTAAAATCGGTCCTTACTTTCGGACTGTAGAGGACTGCACAGATTAAAAATAAATAAAAGTTTTATAAAGTGAAGCACAGTAGGTGACTCATACTTGGGGGGTAAGTCACCGGTTACCCTAATCCTCTGCCCTTGTGTGAGTGAAACGACCCTTCGTTGAGCTGCATTCCCAGTCTTTTATAGGCTAGTCCAAGTGTTTTACATGTACTCTCAGAAATCGCATAAGAGAAACAGATCTTACATTTTGTAACACCACCGGTATTAGCCAAATCAAGGAAATTATTTGACTTATAAATGTAAAATAGTGAGAGCTGAATGGGCCAAGAATGTCGATGTTGAGTTATTACGAAAATATCAGTTTTTAAGGGAATAAAAGTGAATTTTGGGATGTTGTCTGTCTTACGTGTGATCAACGAGTATGTTCAAGAGGGGAAAAATCTACTAAAAAATTTAATTAAAAATATACCGCGTGACGTTGATACCAGATCAATATTTTATATTGTATGGATCAGAAGTGTGGACACAACGAAAGTAGAGAAGCGTAGGCTGTGAGTCTGAGAGAGGAAGATTCTGAGCAAATTATATAACGTTGTATGCCGGAAAGGCAATCGGAGGATTAGGACAATAAGGAAATAGCACTGCAGTATAACAACTTAGAGCTGGTAACAGAAGTAAAAAGGAGACGATTGCATGACTGAGGCACATTTAGAGAATCAAATAAGACAGGATGTGTAGAAGTTGGCAAACTGAATACTCCGAGGAAAACGAAGTTTAGGAAGAGCAAGAAAACGATGGTTTGATGTAATAAAAAGCGATTAAAGAAAAATCAGAATCAGGAACTTGAAGGACGAGAGAAGTGTAGCGTCATGATGTAAGTAACTATGAAATCGATTTAACTTGGATTAATTCAATAGGGTATTTAACAGAAACACATTTCATAAATGTGAGCAAAGTTTATTATATACTCGCAAGTTGTTGACGCTTCACTGCACCTGGTGACGTCCTCTCTTTTAATCGCTTAATGTTGTTTATGATTACGTTATACCGTCAAAGTATATAAATAATTAATTATTTTTCATAATAACTCCTCAGGATTGTCGGTTTCATCCAAACAGCAATTATGTAAGCTACACACCACGGTGTCTATAATTTGTTAATACTTAGTTTGACCTCTCCAACTGATACAACGTTTGTAAGTAAAAAGACGAATTTAAAAGCTTAATATAATTGCACTAACTCAAACTATAAACTTAGTAGAAGATAAATTAACCGGAAAAAAAGTCTATGATACACCATCACATCTATATAGTATTTCAAAATAAAAAGACGGCTTGAAAAGCGTCATTCAATTGCTTTAATTCAAACAAAAAACTCAGTAGAATATAAATAAACCAAAGCAAACATCTCTGATACACCATCACAATCTATATAATATTTCAAATATTATTTTAGTACAAGACAAATTACCCAAGCAAAATCATCATTTTATTACTGTAACACAAATATTGTTTTTATCTAAACTAAGTAGAAAACAAATTAACCGAAGCACTCCTGTTTCTTTTACAATGTTTATTATTATTTTATTTATACCGGTTTGCTTGACAACGTTTATTTCTGTGGTTTGTTTAACAATGTTTATTCACGTTTATTATTACCTGTTTATTTATAAATGTTTATTAACGTTTATTTTCCCTGTTTCTTTTACAATGTTTATTATTATTTATTTATACTGGTTTCCTTGACAACGCTTATTTCTGTGGTTTGTTTAACAATGTTTATTCACGTTTATTAAAACATGTTTATTTATAAATGTTTATTAACGTTTATTTTTCCTGTTTATTATACAATGTTTATTATTATTTATTTATACCGGTTTGCTTGACAACGTTTATTTCTGTAGTTTGTTTAACAATGTTTATTCACGTTTATTAAAACCTGTTTATTTATAAATGTTTATTAACGTTTATTTTTCCTGTTTATTTTACAATGTTTATTATTATTTATTTATACTGGTTTCCTTGACAACGTTTATTTCTGTGGTTTGTTTAACAATGTTTATTCACGTTTATTAAAACATGTTTATTTATAAATGTTTATTAACGTTTATTTTTCCTGTTTATTATACAATGTTTATTATTATTTATTTATACCGGTTTGCTTGACAACGTTTATTTCTGTAGTTTGTTTAACAATGTTTATTCACGTTTATTAAAACCTGTTTATTTATAAATGTTTATTAACGTTTATTTTTCCTGTTTATTTTACAATGTTTATTATTATTTATTTATACCGGTTTGCTTGACAACGTTTATTTCTGTAGTTTGTTTAACAATGTTTATTAAAACCTGATTATTTATAAATGTTTATTAACGTTTATTTTTCCTGTTTCTTTTACAATGTTTATTCACGTTTATTATTACCGGTTTATTTATAAATGTTTATTAACTTTTATTTTTCCTGTTTCTTTTACAATGTTTATTCACGTTTATTATTACCTTTTGTTTATCAATGTTTATTAACGTTTATTTTTCCTCTTTATTTTACAATGTTTATTCACGTTTATTATTATCTTTTGTTTATCAATGTTTATTAACGTTTATTTCTCTTGCTTCTTTAACAATGTTTATCAACATTTATTTATACTGATTTGGATGAAAACTTTTATTTCTACCGGTTTTTTTAAAATCTTTATTTAACGTTTATATTTCCTGTTTCTTTATCAATTTTCATTTACATTTATTAAAACTTGTTTTCTTAATAACGTTTATCCACGTTTATTTAAACTTGTTATTTATAAATGTTAATTAACGTCCATTTATATCAACTTTAGTGAGCTACACTTGTTTAATATTCAACAACCAAATGAATGAAAACACAATTGACCACAAAAAGACTTTTTCGTCATACTCCTTCAAAAACAGCTGTTTTCAATACATGCATTGAGATGCTAAAATTGTTCTTTTTAGTCCTAGGACCTAAAGACATCAGCTGAGGTCGAGGTCATCAGCTGTTACTTCATTTATACGAATTAATTAACGATTGTAAAGCATCTATAAAAACAACCGATACTCTCGATTGTAAATAACCGTTAAAACAGCTGTTATCATCGTTTTGAAGGTAAATAGGTTATAACATTTTAGTTTTTGTGAAATTTTTTGCAGTATAACGAAAAATATAGTTCATCACTTGGACCAAAAGAAGCTTTTCAATCCTCGCTTATATTCCGGCCTCGGCTCCGCCTGGCCGTTAAACTTGAGCTTATATCGAAAAGCTTCACTTTTGGTCCTAGTGATGAAATAATACTATACTTGTGCAACACAAATACAAGACGACGTTTCAATGACTAAGTCATCATCCTCAGCAGTTACATGCACACAAACTCTACTGACACATCAGCTAACAAACCCTACTGAGACAAATCCATTAAAAGTAGGATTTGTGTGCACGTAGCAGCTGAGGATGATGACTTAGTCATTGAAACGTCGTCTTGTAATTGTGTTGCACAAATATATATATATATATATTTGTGTGTGGAAAATTGTGTTTTCATTCGTTTAGTTGTCTATTTATACCTGTTATTTAACAATGTATATTAACAGTTTTTTATAAATATTTACTTAACAACGTTTATTTCCTTTAAAAATATTAATTCACGTTAATTATACCTGTTTGTTTAACAATGTTTATTAACATTTATGTATACATGTTTAAAAATAATATTTCAAGTGAAAAATATACGACCTAGACTGGGAATTGAACCCAGGACCTTTAACTTTACGCGCCAATGCTCTACCAACTGAGCTATCCTTAGTCGCTTCCCAACGTAGGGCGTACACTTCTAACTTGACTTTGCCTTTTTGCTGCAATTTTCGAGTTATTAATTTAATTACCTCGTTAGAAACGACATTGAAATTATTTTACCTGTTTAAAAATGTTCATTATCGTTTATTTATACGTTTTTGCTTAGAAATGTGTATTGTTTTTATTTATATATGTTTGATAGCAATGTTATCGATTTTTATTGATTTCCTTCTCTTGCAGTCGCATATTTTACCAATTTTTGATTTCATTCTCTGGCAGTCGCATTATTTTTTCCGATTTTTATCGATTTTCCTCGCTAGTAACAGTGTCTGATTTATTGGTCAATTTGATCAGACGCGTGTGTATACAAAGTTGAGAGTGTGGGTTTTAACTGATTTCAATTGGAAGTATCTGACTTACTGAAAATTGAATTAAACTATTTAAAATAATGTTCAAAACTTGTTAATGATACTTTAGTATAAATATCAAAGTGTTTTGTTTTACACAAAGTTTAAACCTATATCGTAATCATTTCCAAGCGTACGTCACACAGTGGTAAATTAGTTCTCGTGCGTAGGATGTAGGAGGTATCTAGAATTCATTTGCTTTTATTAAAAGTTATAATTAGTGAAAACGACCTTGACCCGCAGGAAATATTCTGCCTTTTCAGAATCTCTGGAAGAGAACAAAGCTCTGTTTCTTGAACAAAGCGAGGTCTTGGCTAAGTTTTTATTGCAACAACATCACGCAAAGTTTGCAAATAATTAGGCTAGTCTTTTGATCAAGCCACGTGAGATCTTGTTTTAACTCAACAATTTGTCAGTTTATCTCAGGGGCGGATCTAGACTAAAGTTTTGGGGGGGGGGGTCATACTTCACTATGACTATTTTCTTACATCGAACTACCGGGGGGTCCGGGGTGCCCTCACCCGGAAAATTTTTGGTATTTTTACGTCTGGAAATCACATTTTACACTATTTTATCACAAAAAAAAAATTAAAAATTAAACAGTATTGTTTTTCTATAGAAACGCTATTTATCTTAAGGTAAACGATAATTTTTGTGTGCTGAATCAATGTGAAATAGGAAAATGTTAGTGTTATATGGATTTTTAATTTTTTAATGTTCATTTTTTTGCCTATTTAAAACTATTTTTTCGTGTACATAATATAGTAAGAAATGCATACATTTGAGATAGTGCCAGAGTACAAGCATTGTCAAACATTATAGTATCATAGATCATATATCATAGAATTACAGATCATACACAGCTTGTGGTATGTAGGAGAACTATAGTGCGAGAGATATGGAGAATGCCCTCTCCACTACCTCCAAATTAATTAGTAATATTTGATATCGACTTATTATGTAAACAATAGTAAATAAATCTAGAAATCGTTAGTAGTCAACTTTAACACAGTGATTAAAATCGTACATAATAAAAACAAACATCGGCAAGTTAGAGTAACGTGATAAATCTATGACGCAGTTGACTTCGGGAGGACGAGTGACGAGTGTAGAGCCGTTGTGCGCATCCCGCAAAGCTGACGCGCTGACGGACGCCGCAACTAAATATGCAGCCTTTCGCTCCAACTGCCATATCACACTCTGCACTTTGTGCAGTTACAACGTTCTGTATATATTCGTGTTCAGTATAAAA
This sequence comes from Aphrophora alni, assembly GCA_963513935.1. NCBI lineage: Eukaryota > Metazoa > Arthropoda > Insecta > Hemiptera > Aphrophoridae > Aphrophora > Aphrophora alni. Next base: position 14,553,881 of record OY740765.1, on the reverse strand, counting down.
TTTCCTTTAAAACACTATGTCTTTGAATTTTGAAAGCCCAATTATAAAGCTTCTGCTTAGCTTTCTAATAACCCATTCTTTTTACTATACATCTAACTAAAGGAGCCTCTATGACCTCATGTTTTTTTAAAAACGCAACTAATCTGAACTAGCCATTTTGTAGAGAAGGAAATTCCAAAAATATTTTGTTTGAAGAGTTTCTAACTACAGTGTTTGGTTTATTCAGTATAAGCGTTAGTATATGAATCAACATAATCCGCTGCCTGGACTTGGACCTATGCCTGGTAAGCGTTTCGTTCCATCACTTTTGGTTTTCTTTAATCACTGATATGCATGAAATAACAATATAAATACATTTATTAAGTTAGTAAATACCTAGTTTTAACTTTAGTTATTGGGAAATATCTATATCAAACAAAAAATTAACCCAGCCTTTCACGATTCGTGAAACATCCACAGGCATAAATATGTCTTTTAAGGTGTTTAATTTCAATTATTTTAAAAATTTAAATTTAAACATTTTTAAAAAAGATTCACTTTTACATTATTTTCTTTACGGTTATTTTAAAAAAGATTCACTTTTACATTATTTTCTTTACGGTTACTGTACATCTCTTGACAATTTTGCTTTCTGACGGTTTAGCTTCGTCTGAACTACTTTCATCGTCCGATCGCGATTTGTACTCCGCTACTCTTTTTAGTCCTTTTTCAAGTATAGCCAATTTACTACTCATATAATCTTCTACAACTACATTCTCCAACGTCAAGGGATGGATATTCCCCAAGGTCAGTATCGGTGGCCGGTGCGAGTGCGCACATCCCCCTACTCCCGACGACTTATTATTATTGTGTGGACAATGACAGCTCAGCTCACCAGCCGATTCCGTTTTGTCTCGTCTTGGAGCCGCCTTTCCGTTATTGATATTATGTACGGTAGCCTTGTTCGGCTGACAAATTAATGTTTTTAATCATTTATGGTTTTGAGTTTATTCCAGAAGTTGGTTTTAATGTTTAAAAAAAAACGTATGCTCGACCCGTTTGGGGGAGGTCATGACCCCCGTGACCCCCCCCCTTGTATCCGCGCCTGGTTTATCTGTTTGTGTTTGTGTGTGTTTGTTTCGCAATTAGTACAACGCGTATTGCAATCGTTATGCAGTTTAGAAATAATGTTTTCCCTCTGAGCGACGTATGTACAAGGTTTTATTTTCTGTCTTTTAATAGCGGCCACTTACAATAGTCTATTTACCTAATAAAAAGATATATAAACTTGCCAATGTCATTATTAATTTTTTAGTGACCAAGAAAAGGCAATAAATAAAGTATTATTTTCCTAGAATATCGAATACACATACATATAATTTTATTGACATCTGTGTTTTTAACTGGATAAATATTTTAAGCGAGCTCCCGGTTGGATTAGTGAAGCTCGGTGTGTGGGAAGTCTAGGATTCAATCCCAGTGAGGGCTCATATATTTACGTTGTTAACCTTTTGAGTAAATCGTGAATAAAATTGTAGATCTACGATTGGTAGCTACTTCGATAGAATAACGGGTCGGTAACTACACGTAATGACAATTAGTTTTGTACGCAAGACGAGACTGGTGTTGTCTCGGTCTCGTCTAATTTTCTAATCGAGACTCGAGACTGAGGCTTGGTTAAGTCGAGATCGAGGAGACTCAGCTCACAAGACTACACACACGAGACTCGAGACTGAGACTTGGGTTCAGCAAACGATGTCGATATCGAGGAGACTCAGCTCACAAGACTGCACACACGAGACTCGAGACTGAGACTTGGGCTCAGCAAACGATGTCGATATCGAGGAGACTCAGCTCACAAGACTACACACACGAGACTCGAGAATGAGACTTGGGTTCAGCAAACGATGTCGATATCGAGGAGACTCAGCTCACAAGACTACACACACGAGACTCGAGAATGAGACTTGGGTTCAGCAAACGATGTCGATATCGAGGAGACTCAGCTCACAAGACTGCACACACGAGACTCGAGACTGAGACTTGGGCTCAGCAAACGATGTCGAGATCGAGGAGACTCAGCTCACGAGACTAGAGACTGAGACTTGGTTTCACCAAACGATGTCGAGATCGAGGAGACTCAGCTCACGAGACTACACACACGAGACTAGAGACTGAGACTTGGGTTCACCAAACGATGTCGAGATCGAGGAGACTCAGCTCACAAGACTGCACACACGAGACTCGAGAATGAGACTTGGGTTCAGCAAACGATGTCGAGATCGAGGACTCGAGGAGACTCAGCTCACAAGACGGCACACACGAGACTCGAGACCCGAGACTGAGACTTGGGTACAGCAAACGATGTTGAGATCGAGGAGACTCAGCTCACAAGACTGCACACACGAGACTAGAGACTGAGACTTGGGTTCAGCAAACGATGTCGAGATCGAGGAGACTCAGCTCACGAGACTAGAGACTGAGACTTGGCTTCACCAAACGATGTCGAGATCGAGGAGACTCAGCTCACAAGACTGCACACACGAGACTCGAGAATGAGACTTGGGTTCAGCAAACGATGTCGAGATCGAGGAGACTCAGCTCACGAGACTAGAGACTGAGACTTGGCTTCACCAAACGATGTCGAGATCGAGGAGACTCAGCTCACAAGACTGCACACACGAGACTCGAGAATGAGACTTGGGTTCAGCAAACGATGTCGAGATCGAGGACTCGAGGAGACTCAGCTCACAAGACGGCACACACGAGACTCGAGACCCGAGACCGAGACTTGGGTACAGCAAACGATGTTGAGATCGAGGAGACTCAGCTCACAAGACGGCACACACGAGACTCGAGACTGAGACTTGGGTTCAGCAAACGATGTCGAGATCGAGGAGACTCAGCTCACAAGACGGCACACACGAGACTCGAGACTGAGACTTGGGTACAGCAAACGATGTCGAGATCGAGGAGACTCAGCTCACAAGACGGCACACACGAGACTCGAGACGAGACGAGACGAGACGAGACGAGGCTAGTGTCACAAGACTCTAGAGTCGAGTGGGGGATAACTAATAATTCATAGCAATAGTGTATTGGTTAGACAAAATGAAAAACCGCCTAAACTTTTTCACAAGTCTAGAATAACAGTTATATAAACTAAATGAACTAACCATACATTACCCGGCTGAAAATCAATTTAGTATGTTTAGGTCATTTCACAAGACAAATATTATAACGAGAAGACTAGAACTAAATGAACCGGGCACTCATTAAACGTCTTAAAAAGTACTCTAGCGTATCTAAAAACAAGACAAATTTATTGTTAAGAAAACCAGATGTTCTAGACACACAATTACCGAAATGAAAAGCCGTCTAGCATATCTAAGTACTTCAAAAAAAATGGAATAACGGCTAAGGGAATTAGATGTACCTGCCTCACATTACTCGACTGGGAAACCACCTGGTATGTATAGGTCTTTCACAATAATATAACAACATCCAAAGGAACAAGATATACCCGACTCAATAGCTACTTAGCATACCTTGGTTTTTGCACAAGACAAGAATAACGGCAAAGGGAACCAGATATACTAACCACACATTACCTCGCTGTAAGGCCACCTAGCACGTTACCTCCTCCACAACACTAGATTATTGGTGATACAGAGGTGTAGTAACCACATTTTAAACGATTGAAAACCCGCCAATCATATCTACGTACTTCACAAGACAAGATTAACTGCAACGGGAATTAGATGTGCTGACCGCACATTACCCCGCTGTAAGGCCACCTAGCATGTTTACGCCCTCCAAAAGACTAGATTATTGGTGATAGAGCTAGGTGAGGTGACCACATATTACCCGATTGAAAATTGGCCTAGCATGTCTAGGTCCTTCACTAGACTAGGTTAACGGTGACGAGAACTAGGTGTACTGACCCCACATTACCCGATTGTAAATTGGCCTAGCATGTCTAGGTCCTTCACTAGACTAGATTAACGGTGACTGAAACTAGGTGTACTGACCCCACATTACCCGATTGTAAATTGGCCTAGCATGTCTAGGTCCTTCACTAGACTAGATTAACGGTGACGGGAACTAGGTGTACTGACCCCACATTACCCGATTGTAAATTGGCCTAGCATGTCTAGGTCCTTCACTAGACTAGATTAACGGTGACTGAAACTAGGTGTACTGACCCCACATTACCCGATTGTAAATTGGCCTAGCATGTCTAGGTCCTTCACTAGACTAGATTAACGGTGACGGGAACTAGGTGTACTGACCCCACATTACCCGATTGTAAATTGGCCTAGCATGTCTAGGTCCTTCACTAGACTAGATTAACGGTGACGGGAACTAGGTGTACTGACCCCACAGTACCCGATTGTAAATTGGCCTAGCATGTCTAGGTCCTTCACTAGACTAGGTTAACGGTGACGAGAACTAGGTGTACTGACCCCACAGTACCCGATTGTAAATTGGCCAACATGTCTAGGTCCTTCACTAGACTAGATTAACGGTGACGGGAACTAGGTGTACTGACCCCACAGTACCCGATTGTAAATTGGCCTAGCATGTCTAGGTCCTTCACTAGACTAGGTTAACGGTGACGAGAACTAGGTGTACTGACCCCACAGTACCCGATTGTAAATTGGCCTAGCATGTCTAGGTCCTTCACTAGACTAGATTAACGGTGACGGGAACTAGGTGTACTGACCCCACAGTACCCGATTGTAAATTGGCCTAGCATGTCTAGGTCCTTCACTAGACTAGGTTAACGGTGACGAGAACTAGGTGTACTGACCCCACAGTACCCGATTGTAAATTGGCCTAGCATGTCTAGGTCCTTCACTAGACTAGATTAACGGTGACGAGAACTAGGTGTACTGACCCCACATTACCCGATTGTAAATTGGCCTAGCATGTCTAGGTCCTTCACTAGACTAGATTAACGGTGACGAGAACTAGGTTACTGACCCCACATTACCCGATTGTAAATTGGCCTAGCATGTCTAGGTCCTTCACTAGACTAGATTAACGGTGACGAGAACTAGGTTACTGACCCCACATTACCCGATTGTAAATTGGCCTAGCATGTCTAGGTCCTTCACTAGACTAGATTAACGGTGACGGGAACTAGGTTACTGACCCCACATTACCCGATTGTAAATTGGCCTAGCATGTCTAGGTCCTTCACTAGACTAGATTAACGGTGACGAGAACTAGGTGTACTGACCCCACATTACCCGATTATTAATTGGCCTAGTATGTCTAGGTCCTTCACTAGACTAGATTATGGCCACTGAAAAGCCGTTTAGCACGTATAATTTCTTAGCATAATGTTGCTCGTCAGGATTATTGTTATTAAATATTTAAAGCATCAATTTTTTTTATAATATACAACCACGCACAGCTTATGTATAATTAATATCTAGCCTTAGGAGGCAGGTATGAAAGGTACAATTACATGTTATTAGTCCCGCCTAAAAAGCGGTTATTCAAGGCCATCTGTCTATCTCCTGGAGGGCGAACGGATGCACTGACCTTTTTACTTCTAAGTATTGATTTTTACATTTTTGGTGAGTCGAGTACGAAATAGTTTCTTGAAAATGTTTCTACTTGCCGTAAGGGCAAAATACGTAACCATTTCACAAATTGAGCTGGAAAATTGTATACACAGGTTCAATTTTCCTTTCAAAAAAAAAAAAAAGTTTCGACCGAGTAAACAATAAAAAACATTGTGGTACTGTAGTACGATCCATTTTGTATTGTGTGCTATACACAATTTTAAACTTACTTTTCAATATATCTCGAAGGAATAATTTACTTACTAAAATCTATAAATTGATCGATAACTGAATAGCTCGATTAATTATACTGAATGATAATTTTGAAACAATATAGTCTTAATATTGCGATACAATTTTGACGATATATGACACAATCGTCGTTCATTGCCACGACTTGTTACACGTTACCAGGTCAGTCTCGTATCCTTCGCAGAAGTATTAATTTGACCTTGACGATCTCATATTAATATTACATCGACACGACTAAATAGCCTAACTTGAATTCCACACTCTCTAATCATTGTGAAATTACCTGTTGCTGTAATTTAACTATTAGTGCACAAACTCTCTCATTCAGGCTTCCCTAATAAAAATCAACCAAAACTACGTTTTCAAAACCTTCAGTTTGGTAGTTATCGGTGTCGTTCTTTTCTCTTGTTCTCGAAACAAAATATATTTTTAAACACATTACACAAATAAATGAAAAATAAAAATACAACAATAATTCACAAATCAAATAATAAATTTAAATAATAAAATCATTTTCCTTTGAAACAATAAACGTACAGACATATACAGGGTGATTTGTAACTATGTAAACGGCTTTATATTGAATAGCTGAGAAGTACTTGGACGCGGATCTACGTAGTTAAAAAAAATACACCTTTTTTTGGTTTGAAATTTTTGTCCGTCATATTGAATTAATTATATTTTTGTAAATAAGAAAGTGGACATGTGATACATGATTTTCATGTAAAATTTGACAAGAAAAACGATGATGAATGCAGATTGTCTATAAATGCCTTCGTTTTTGAGTTATAAGCATTCAAAGTTTCAATAACCGAAAAATCGCGTTAGCAATAAAACGGGGTAAAATGCGCGGACGAAACTTTTCTATTATTATTTTTCCTGGAGAATTCATCCAATAACGAACTTTAAACAGTTCGAATAAAGTAATAATAAACAATAACCAATAATTAACAACACAACTACAAAATAAATGTCAACTGATATTATTCACTTTAAATATTACAAAATAAAATTTAAACAAATGTTTTCTATCTTACATTACTAATACTGTACAATAAATTTTGAGAACATGCAATTCTACAATAAATGTTCAAAGTGCTTCCCCTCTACAGATTGTCAATGCGCTAACCTCAAGTAATATCCGTTTATTAAAGTAGGCCTAGTTTAAATCAGCTGTTTGCATTACGTTACAACAATGCAGCTTGTTAACCACTCATTTTGACTAAGGCCCATTTTACCCCGTTTTATTGCTAACGCGATTTTTCCGTCATTGCAACTTCGAATGCTTATAACTTTAAAATGAAAGCATTTATGGAAAAATGACTTTTACCTTCGTTTTCCTTATAACATTTTAGATTAAAATGTATCATGTATCACATGTCCATCTTCTTATTTAACAAATAAAGTTCGATTCAATATGGCGGATCCAAGATGGCGGTCAAAAATTAAAATCCTACAAAAAAGTATAATTTTTTAAACTATGTAGATCCGCATTTGTTTCTGCCTCCAAGTACATCTCAGTTATGCAGTATAAAGCTGTTTCCATACTTAAAAATCACCCTGTATATCTCATAATAAAATAATAATAATAATAATAATAATAATAATAATAATCAATAATAATAATAATAAATGATAAAAAAATAACTGTCTGAAATATGTCAAAATAAACAACTCACTTTTATACATCACTTAAAACCACCCTAGAGCTAGAAACTGCTCTACGACAGCTAAAAAAACCAAAAAAAACTAATCCTAATAGTAACGTTAATGACATAATATCTTAAAAATTGTCGCCGATATTTTAAAATGTACAGAATTTCTTCTTGACCACTAGTAAAAAAAAAAAAGTTAAACTTCTGAGTTACTCCACAGAATTAAAAATTATTTCAATTCAATTAGTTTTGAAATTATATACCAGCTATGTGACAATTGAAACCTATGTTGTTTGCTGAAAATTTTGTAAAAATAAGTTGAAAAATCTATATTTACAATTTTACGGCAGCAAAAAATGATTATAACTAGAAAATAACTGAGTAGATTTCGAAGAATTTTTTATGTTAAAATTTGAGTTCAAATCTTATACCATCCTTACCAGTAAAAAATATATATATATATATATATATATATATGGTTATTGAAAATTTTAAGAAAATGTGTAAAATAGGTAAAAAATCCTGGTTTTCGTATTACTTGTGTAGACAAATATTGTTATAACTTGGGTATTACTGAATACATTTTAGACAAACAAAGCCATAAAACTTATTTACATGTTTGTTGGCATCCTAGTCACTTTCATATATCTATTTTATATTTAGTGCCAACTTGAAGATGGGATCACCGTACCGAAACGCGTCGTAACATACGACAAATACGAAGTCACACGACTTATAAAAACAAGTAACATATAGAAATTCTTTATTTTCCTGTATCATATTTCAAAAGACATAAAATCTGATCAGATATTAAATCCAGATAAGTTCATGTTTATCACAACTGTATAGAACTATACGTGTTGGCCTATTATCAGGTACAAAATAAACTAAAGAAATCGTAGATGTAATACCAGTCCTGATGAATCCTATGAATTGCGATAAGAACATTGAGTTGTTTGTTAGTCAACTACTGATTTACCCTTACCCTCATTTCCAGTTTATACATTAGCTATTGTACAAATACATACTACTGCGTACTCAGTGGGTGTTTTACGCAGTTGTAAGTCATTAACCAGTTACTATACAACAAATTGGAAATTATTGTTTTCACAACTATTTATCAATTTGTAAAAAAAAATGTACTTATTTAACTTTAACAGTTGTTTCCACAACTACTACTACTGTCTTCTTGATGAGGACTAAAGATTCATTGTCTTTACAATTTGCAGATTCATTTCGGTAGACTTACAGAGTTATAAAGTATTTCTTTTATTTCCAAATTAATTTGTTTGTCTTTTGAGCATTCAGAATAAATAAACGGAGCAAATTATTGCATACATTTTCTCATTCACACATCGCCAAAAGTAAATAAAACCCCTCAACTATCAACGTTATCAGCGATTGCCCGATACACATGTTCATCTCTTGTACATTGATACAAACTTTAGTATTAGTGGACACCAATCGGTTTCAAAGATTTTTCATAAACGTACAGTTTGTTTATATTCATTGTGTCAATGCGTCACTGTTTAAACAATTTAACAAGTAATATTTCAAGTGAAAAATATACGATCTAGACTGGGAATCGAACCCCAGGACTTGGCTTTACGCGCCAATGCTCTACCAACTTGAAATATCTTTCACTTGACATATTATTGTATTTTCAATACTTGCTGGTAAAAACGTATAAGCGTTAAATACAACAAATTAATAAATACATACGCAAGGGCTGCAAAATGAGTAAAAATTAATTTCAATGTAGCATATACGAGGTAATTAATTTGTTAACTCAAAAATTGCAGCAATAAAGCAAAGTCAAGTGAGAAGTCTACGCCCTGTGCTGGGAAGCGACCAGGATAGCTCAGTTGGTAGAGCATTGACGCGTAAACCCAAAGGTCATATTTTTCACTTGAAATAGGCTATTATTGTATTTTCAATACTTGCTGGTAAAAAACGTATTAGCGTTAAAATCAATAAATTAATAATTTAACAGGTGTTTTATGTGTCAACGATTTTTAATTTTTGATTTTAATTGTGCTTTGCAAGTGTTATGAGTACTCAAACATTGATTATTAGTTTTAATGCGACGACGTTTTCATATGGCTGAAGGACTTCACGATGTTTTGGATCTGACGATGACGGTTTAACCGTCGAAACCGGCTATCCACAAAGATGAAATTTGGATTGTTTGACGGAAAAATTAAGGTAATTAACGTATAATATATTCATTGAGTACACAATCCAGGAGGCTGCTCCAAACATTATGTTTAAAAGAAATTACCTCTCTATATATATTTTTGAGAGATATTTTTTGAGTGTATGTTTTGTTTGGGTCCTCGAAGGCTAGAAAAATTTAATGTAAATCGTAATTTTGTGTTTTTGTTTAGTTATCTCAGGTACGCCCAAATTTGTAGTTATCCCAAATTTTGAAAAGTTGTCCCAATATATCATCCAAACAGCCTACATACTAAATTCAATTAAAATCTGTTCACACGTTTGGGCTGCAGGTAACAGACGACAGAGAGACACTTTTTTGAACTTGGAGGACTTCATTAAACGTTTTAATCAATCACACAACTTCCTTTATACAACGTACATGTGACAAAGAAAAAAGTAACAACAACAAAGACTTGCCACTTGGCTCAGATTACACAACTGTAGGCCTACTATATTCTAGCACTACTATGTGAGATTGATAACGTGTTATCAATAGGTAGTAGTAACTTCTCTCTCTCTCTCTCTCTCTCTCTCTCTCTCTCTCTCTCTCTCTCTCTCTCTCTCTCTCTCTCTCTCTCTCTCTCTCTCTCTCTCTCTCTCTCTCCCGCTCTGCTGTGTGGCGCCGAAATAAATAACGGAACCTAAAGGTCTAATGAATGATGTTTGTTTTACAACTCGTGACTCATTACTCATGACGTACGCGTTATAAAAAAAATTGATGGTTTTAAATGAAAAGATCAATTTGTAAGAACTCTTACATTCTTCTTAATTTAAGGTGACTAAAATTAACGTAAAATTCAGTTAATTATCAGTTGTTTGGTCTCATTTTTCTTGTTATTGTGTTTAGAATAAAAATATATTATAGATTTTATTTTCAAATATCAAATAAAATATAGTCTTATAGAGTGAATCCCAGTAGGTGACTCATACCCTAATCCTCTGCGCTTGTGTGAGTGAAGCTATCCTTAATCTGTATTCCCCGTTTGATAGTATAGGTGCCCGTAGATATAACCTGTTCTCGTGATTCATTATTTATTTAAACACAAAATAAATAAATAAATTTTTACTTTTAATAAAAAAAGACCAACTAATAGCCTGGATTTATACATGATGAGCTCTAAGCAATATCTTGAATGGGTTTTAAACCCTTTAAAACCCATAAGGGTTATTTTATTTAAAATGACTGGTAATTTTGGAGTATTGTACAGGATTTAATAAAACTTGTTAGATTTGGTCTGGGAGTTGGAAATTTATGTCCAGAACAGAGTGACAAGTTTTATGGACTGAATACTGGTGAAAAATGCCCACTTCTTAAAAAATACTCAGCACCTTGTATACAGCCTTTTTGTGTGGTTTAATTTGCATTTAGATTCAGAGTTAATACTGTTCAGATTATATGTCGCTTCAACAAAATATTTATTTGAAAAAAAAAAAAAAAAAAAAAAAAAAAAAAATGCTAACTAATTGAAGTTTCAATGAAAATATTTTAGTTTAAAATATCTTTTAATTCTGATTAATTATTTATTCATAGATTTTTGAAGTGAAAACTTTTTTGGGACGTTATAGTATTATACATTTTGTACGGAGAAAAAAAAAATTCTGATTTGGCGTCATCAAAATCTTTAGCGCGTCACGCTCGTTTATGCCGTCACGAAGCGTCATCACAAAAATCCGTAACGTATCACGCACATTTGTCCAGTCACGCTCCACTAAATATACGTATGTATGTAGGCCTATGCATATATGTATGTAAACACTTTCTCATACTCACAAAAATAGTACACTAACTTTCTCTCATCCATACATACATTTTGAAACATATCTTTTTCTCACATATACAAAACATTTTGAAAAGATGAAGAAAGTTTACGTAAACTATCAGTGTATATTTTATCTCGGTGGCAATAGGTGAGCTTACATTTAGCCAGCTTCCATGTAGTTCCTCTCTGCGCCACGAGTAGCGTGCAGAGTAAGTTGCATTGTTGGAAATATAAAAAAAAAAAAAATGAATGTGGATTTTTGTTGAAAGTTATTGTATGTTACTTTCAAACTGAACTTTTATTTATTATTTTAATTCATTATTTACAATAATATCATATTTAGAAACTATCGTTCAACTATTAGATGAAGTTGTTGGAATAACCAAAGTAGTTAGGCCTACGTGTTTATTAGGTTATGATTTAACCTATAAAACTAATTATATTATTATTGTTATTGTTGGTCTATTGTAAGAATATTGATAATAAATTGTGTTTTTCCAACTCTTGATCTGTTTAGGTAAATGTATTGTAAGGTAGGTTTAGGCCTATATTGAGTGCTTTCACTACCTGATAGACTTTATTTATTGAAGCGGAAAGTTATTACACTTGACATTGTCTAACGATAAAAAATAAGTACAAGATGTGGAACTACAATAGACGCTGTGTTCACAAGATATTTGGATGGATTTCATTCAAGAGTATTCATTACATATTTTAGTTTTATATTCATTGCAAATGTGCCCAAGTCACGATTAAAATAACTAGAATGCATTTCCGTCTCTGTGACTTATTAATTATGTAGTAATTATACTTACATCGACGCGTTTCGGAAATATTTTTTCCATCCTCAGAATATCTCGCTCATTTGAGGTCGTCACAATAAATAAGATTTCAACATACAACACAAAACACACTAACACATATTAAAATATGCGATACGTATGTATTTTAATATGTGTTAGTGTGTTTTGTGTTGTATGTTGAAATCTTATTTATTGTGACGACCTCAAATGAGCGAGATATTCTGAGGATGGAAAAAATATTTCCGAAACGCGTCGATGTAAGTAGAATTACTACATAATTAATAAGTCACAGAGACGGAAATGCATTCTAGTTATATTTTAGTTATCACAAACCAATCGTTTTTAGAATATAATGATAATGCAAATGCTGAAAATAATAATATTATTTCCGAAATACAAGTAAATAGTACTGTAAAAAATTATTATTATTATTATGTAAATATTATTTTTTTACTAATATTTAATAAAGAAAATCAATTTAATTTTTATTTACACAGAATTCACAAGGTCTTAAATTTATATTATAAATACACGTAGAGTATGAACACAATTACATGGTTTTTAACTTAAATATGTATTAAATAATAAAATATGAACCATTACATATAATTAACATTTTGATTACATTTATTGAATGTTTAAAATTTTATTAATTTTTAAAATTGATCGTTACCTTCTGTGTACCGTCCCGCGGCGGTAACATTGTTATCACAGGTAAAATAGGAAAAAATAGTTTATTCCCCCCCCTATTTTAATAAAGCTTTTATTTCTATGATTATTGAGGCCCTGCACAGGTGTTTGCCACTAACTTTTCAATAAAAATTTTAATTTTAGTTGTATCAATAACTTTATCTAAAGCTATGTAATGGTTGAAAATATAGATATCCATTACGTGGCACTTTGAGTCCAAAAAAGTGTTTTTTAAAATTATATTTGTCGTTTGTTATTTGTTTTCCGTTTATCTGTCATTTATAGTCTATATGTCGTCCCTCTGTCTAGTTTGTCGTCTGCCTCTCGTTTGTATGTCGATTGCCGTGTTTAGTTTGTGCACTGCTCTACGGCTCAAATGTGTTAAATTCTATTAGGCATGCGAACATATATTGTCATAATTTCGAGGCGTTTCTTTTAATTTGTTCGATAACCCAAAATTAAATAGTTAGGAATTTTGATGTATTTTGATAGTTAATTGCTCAAAACAATGTGACCAAACGCAAGTGAAATAAAATTACGGATCAGGAATAATTGGGAACAAAATGAAATGAAACCGACAGCCTTAATTTAACAACTGGATTTTATTAACATATATTCTACGTTCAAACTGTTGTAATACAATAATTCTGAACACTGGTCTCCGAGACTGCCAGCCCTAATGAAGACATTGGCTGCTGATTTCGACGTGTTTATACGATAAAGAACAGTAGGCCTATTTGAGGGATTGTGTCACAGCGAGGCCGGTCTGACGTACCCTGAATGTCAACACATTAAGCGAAGGTATTATTTAATGTCGTTACGCTTCATTGCCGTAACAAAACACTATCTTTCCCATTCATCCAGCACAAAATCAAATAAAAAAACAAACACAATCATGAGCCTTTAAAAATTTCAGTTTTTTAGCTGTTAGTCGAAACGTAAAAAGGGCGTGAACTTACAGCGTAAATCGAATTAACTAAAAAAATGTTAATTTTAATGTAACAGCAGATATTTCACGTTGAAACTCCATATTCAAGGATAAAATAAAGCAATAAAGCTTTAAAGTTTCAAAATATTTTAATAATATAATTGAGCTACAATTGTTTCGTCTTGCAGCATCATCGGGCAGTTGCTTTATCCTTAAAAAAAGTTGTTTTTTTTCCCTCTCAATTATGACTGAACCATAATAGTTTTACTTGCTATTATGTACACGGGTTTTGCGTTATTAATCTTTACATTTCAAAGTTTTAACGATTTTTTTTTTAGCGATAACTCAAGAAACGGATTATTTGATGAGATAACGATTTTATTTGGGCCCTTAGAGGCTACACATGAAGAAAATTTGATCTAAATCGTAAGTTTTTATTTTTTATTACGACAGCTACCATTAAATTTTGATTTATTGAAATAATTTTTCTAATGTACCGAGATATGGGCAAAACAGGCCTAGATATCAAATTTTATTAAAATAGATCGTCATGTATGGGCTGTAGGGACAGATGTTAGACGGGCGAAGATAGATATTATCCCAAAAATCACCTTTTTGGACTAAAAGGATTTCGAAAAGGATATATCAGCAAAAAACTCGGCATAATTTTTTGACCCATGGTACAACGTTCTCTTACATATATGTAAGAATGTAAAAAAAATTAAAAACACATCGAGACTCTGCTAATATACACACACATACCAAATTCGATCAAAATCGGTCCACCCGTCTAGTCTGTAATGGTACGATCTACAGAGAGACAGGCATCATTATTTAAAAAAACATTGTTTTAGTCACTCGGAGTCTGAAAACTTAATTACATTTAAAATCGAAAAACTTTACATCGATTTTTTATCCCATAATAAAACTTACTCTAAACTACGTATACGCGAGAAAGTAAAATTAAACAAGGAAAAAAAAGCTTTTTTAATTAAAACGAAAAAAATGTTTAAAATCCTGATTTTTACGTTAACGAATTAAAAGAATCAACGTATGAGTGCACCTCAATTAACATGCTTAACCAAGACATAAGTACTTTAACCGTGTTTTGTACTTATAATTATAAACAACATTAAATTTAGGCCTACCATTAAGTAGTAGAAGAACGCATCGCAAGCATTTGGCACTTTGTACTAAGCAGCAACGGTTAACAGACTGAATGGCTGAATGGAAAGTGGCACCGGTCTTCTAGTATCAAGCTACGCGACTATCCCCCCTCCTTTACCAACAAATTGAAATAGACGTATCCTAAAGTCCTGATTCCCATTTTAGTGCAAAACAATTAACAACCGGTTTTACAATATTTAGTTATGGGTTAACAAATATTACTTAAATTGTTTTAAGACAAATAACACGCCTTAGTATATGAATCACCCGCTTATTTTACAAAGGCTTTGTGGAGATGAGTCAACGAAAATGACGGAAAGGGTTTATCTAACTCACTAGCGGAACTTTGGGGTTTTAAAGTTGGGAAAAACCTAGAAAACTTTCAAAGGTGTTTTTAAACGAATACTGGCTTTGCCTATAAATACACGAAACTACATAAACGGGCTTTGCCTATAAATACACCAAACTACACAAACCGTCTTTGCCTATAAATACTCCAAACTACATAAACTGGCTTTGCCTATAAATACTCCAAACTACATAAACTGGCTTTGCCTATAAATACTCGAAATTACACAAACGAGCTTTGCCATAAATACTCGAAACTACAAAAACTGGCTTTGTTGATAAATACTCCAAACTACACAAACTGTCTTTGCCTATAAATACTACAAACTACACAAACCGGCTTTACCACTCCAAACTACATAAATTGGCTTTGTCTATAAATATTCCAAACTATATAGGCTAATCTGGCTTAGCTTTAAATACTCCAAACTACACAATCTAGCTTTGCCTATAAATACTCGAAACTACATAAACTGGCTTTGGCTATAAATATTCCAAACTTAACAAACTATTTTTTCCTATAAATACTCCAAACTACATAAACTGGCTTTGGCTATAAATATTCCAAAATACACAAACTAGCTTTTCCTATAAATACTCCAAACTACATAAACTGGCTTTGGCTGTAGATATTCCAAACTACACAAACTCGCTTTGCCTATACATACTCCAAGCTACATAAACTGGCTTTGCCTATAAATAATCCCAACCTACAAAAAATGGGTTTTCCTATAAATATACTAAACTACATAACTGGCTTTGACTTTACGCTTGAGCCCTTTAAGGTTCGATTTGTAGTATATTTGCAGAGTTTTCAACCATTACCTCACCAACTAACCATAAAATAATGAATAAATAGGGAGGATAGTTGGATTGAAAGGTATAATTTAATATTTTTTTAGGCGAAAAACAATCACTGTCATTCATCCAAACAACAATAACATGGCCCCATGGAACGTAGTCAAATTATTAACCTAACATTGACTATTCCGTCCTAGGGATACTCTACTCTACAGCATCAGTGTAAGGAAGACGAAAGAGAGGGATCTAACCCATGAAGTACCTCGGTTTATGAGATTCCAACTTGTCTACCTAGTTCCTCTTCAGTTCTTCCCTGATTTGAACAATAATTATACCTTCCGTTATTTGTACCCATCTCCCTCCTTATTTCAGTAATATAATTAAAGTGACAAGTTTATTTGAAACTGTTACTTTAATTCTAATTATGAAAATGGGAGAGGTGGCTAGAGATAATGAAACATTTAATTGTTAAAATCAAAGAAGAAACAATGAGAAAATAGGTAGATAGGACCGCTAGGTCAGAATGTCATAAACTTCATTCCAAATAAACAGAAATTGCAATAACCGAGATTGATTACCCTGATCATTCGGTAGGGGTTCAACACTGCTTCGTACAGGAATATAAACAATCGTGTATGCTCATTCTGCAACTCGAGAGAGAGAAAGATATAGTGAAGTTCTTGGTTAAGGAGGTTTTAGATTGAAAAAGTTCGGTCAATAGGTGTTCAGTGGAAACGCTTTCCATGGCGGCGTTTTAATTTGAACTACCTATAACTCTGAAATATTTGAAGTGATTAAAATAATTCTCTCAGTTCTATATCAATTTTTAATTATATACCGACTTTGTTATTGAACTGAAATGTCAAAAATATAAGATTTTATTTCCTTTTAAACTCTAGCAAAAATGTTAAAACTAAATAATTACAGACGTTTTAAAATGTTCCAGTTCCAATTAGCGTTAATATTATGTACCAACTTTGTCACTGACAAAATATATACTTCGTCGCGGAAAATTCGAAAAATATGTATTTTGGTTTTCGTATTACCCTTGCAAACAAAAATTGTTATAAATTGGAAACTACTCGATCAATTTGTATCAAACATAAATCCTGGACAGATAACGTACACACATATGAATGAAACCTCCATGAAATTCTGATCATCAGTTCTCGAGTTAAGCCGACAAATAGATAGACAGAGAAGCCGAGAGAGAGAGAGAGAGAGAGAGAGAGAGAGAGAGAGAGAGAGAAGAGAGAGAGAGAGAGAGAGAGAGAGAGAGAGAGAGAGAGAGAGAGAGAGAGAGAGAGAGAGAGAGAGAGAAGAGAGAGAGAGAGAGAGAGAGAGAGAGGGAGAGAGAGAGAGAGAGATAGGCAGACAGACAGATAACACACACGGATACAGGCAGACAAAGATAAAGAGAGACACACAAGCAGAAAGACAGATAGCACCCACAGAGACAGGCAGACAAAGATAAAAAAAAGAGAGACAGATAAAGTGACACCTAAACAGACAGACATAGAGAGAGAGGCAGCCAAACAGAGAGGCAAACAGAGAGATAGCACACACACAGAGAGGCAGACAAAGATAATTAAAGAGAAACAGAAAGAAAGACACACAAGTAGACAGCACACACAGAGACAGGCAGACAAAGATAATTAAAGAGAGGCAGATAGAAAGACACAAAAGCAGACAGCACACACAAAGACAGGCAGTCAAAGATAAAGAAAGAGAGATAGAGAGACACACAAAATTACAGACAGATAGCGCACACAGAGACAGGCAGACAAAGATAAATAAAGGGAGACACACAGAAACAGGCAGACAAAACAAATAAAGAGAGTCACACAAGCAGACAGATATAGAGAGAGGTAGACAAAGATAAAGAAAGAGAGACACATAACCAGACAGAGAGAGAGAGAGAGAGAGAGAGAGAGAGAGAGAGAGAGAGAGAGAGAGAGAGAGAGAGAGAGAGAGAGAGAAGAGAGAGAGAGAGAGAGAGAGAGAATGAGAGAGATAGGCAGACAGACAGATAACACACACGGATACAGGCAGACAAAGATAAAGAGAGACACACAAGCAGAAAGACAGATAGCACCCACAGAGACAGGCAGACAAAGATAAATAAAGAGAGACAGATAAAGTGACACCTAAACAGACAGACATAGAGATAGGTAGACGAAGATAAAGAAAGAGAAACAGATAGAGAGAAAAATAAGCAGACAGACTGAGAGGAAGGCAGACAGTGAGACAATAAGATAGACTGGAAGGACAGAGAGACATTGCGTTCTTTAAGTCGAGTGGTGCTATTGAAATTTCAAAATTTTTAATATTTTTTTCATTTATGCAGAGATAAATCAACCTAGCAGAGGGTTGAGCGCCTTAAATATGATTAAGAAAATGTCTGTTAAATTTCAAAACGTTAGCCACTGTTTTCGGGCAGTTCATTCTTTCCGAGGCCCTACATAAGCCTCAGATTAACTGACGTGTAGAGTTTAGCGATAAGAATCACGTCGGCAAACAAGCTGTTGAAAAAATAATTCACCGATCATTGTGATGGTATCAGATGAAGTGCGTGTAATATAGTCAGTAGACAATTAATATTGCAAGTGGAAGTTAGATGAATGGAGAATAGAAGGACGTACTTGTGTTGCGTAAGCGAAGGCACACAATGTGAGAGCAGGATAATTAAGATTTGAATTGAAATTCCCTGAAAAATACAATTACAATATTCAGCCTTCGGTTAAAACTTTTTATATTTTATATTTTAATGGAAATAATGATTATTATAAGTAGGAATATTTGACTATTACATTACAAATTAAGGTCAATAGACAAACCAGTTAACACGTAAACTCAAGGGTAGCTACATTGTGCACACGACAATATTCGTTTAGCAGTGTTGACTGTTTATCTCCGTTAAAATGTAAACACATGATGTTTTCAGCACGTGTCTTCACTTATTCATCCTTGTGTTTTAATTTTGAAACCGCATATTTGTCATTGGTATTGTCGATCGTAATTTTTATATTTTAAAAATTCCAAACAAATCAACGTAGCCTACGACATGAGGGATAAACTTCAGCATTAACTTCTGATATTGCAATAGAACGTATGATTGTAAAGTCTGGGATAATTGTGTAATTGACAGAACAAATAAAGTGCGTAAAAACGTCTCATTCATCCATTCCCAAAACCAACCAACTTCCACGTCACCAAGAATGACAGCCAGAAAGTGAAAACAAATATTTGTATTTTTAAATAGGATCTAAACTTTCTTCGTTTGTGACATAAACGTAAATTATTTATGTTTAAAATTGATTTTTAACGACGGCAGTTAAGTATTTTATTTAAAAAAAAGAAGAAGAAATATTCCTGAACTGTAATATTCTTTTACTTGTGTAGAGTAACATAAAGTACACGAGTAACATAAGGTTTGAACGAAATTGGTAGAACCGATTTTGAGAGAATACGTCTTTTATAAAAACCACATAGATTTCGTTATCTTACCAATTACTCTGCACCGGCATTTTTAAAGACATGTCAACCAATAGGCTTTGTTTGTGTACTTAGAAGCTATGTATGTGGGATGTGGAGGTTAAGAAGAGGTTCCATATAACAAAAATGCCGTCTGCCGCCCATAAGACTAATGCAATACAGTACTCTCGTTGATACCCTATAACAATTAAGCTACACCTGCTCTGCTAATTATTTTAATTTCACCTTTAATTATTTAAGCCACACGTTGGAATGCCAAATATAACATTTAAGATGTTAGGTTTACTTATTTATTTTTAAAAAGTCACACGTTGGTGAGCCAAATATAACAATGGAAGTTTGTTATATGTTTTTATCTTGCAACACTACTAAAAAGGAACAACTTATGATTATTACTCATAAACAACACCGTTTACCTGGATAAAACAATCTCTTTCTTTTAATTTTTTAAAAGAACAAAATTACAATAGCAATAAACATATACATGGAATTTATACTTACTTATCTAGAAAACATTTACTCTCCATTCATTCCTTAAGATTAATTTATTTATCATAGACAATTTTTTAAAATTACAAATTTACTTTATTTTAACTCTTGTTAAAATCTTCAAATTATCAGTTCCTTTTAGTTTAATATTTTTCTTTACAATTTTATTTAAGACTTTAAATTATTATTAACATTGATCATCTTTTTATTTAATCTCGGCTAGCTCAGTTCTTTACAATTAATTTAAAAAAAACAACAAAATCTTAATCTCGGGTCTTGGGTTTTTTGAATGGCTCAATCGAAAGTGAAATCAATTCTAGGTGAATTTAATAATTAACAATTAATTGGTTTTGTACTTATCAAATCTGCTGGTCCTTCTTGCTCGGTCAGTTAGCACTTTACACTCCACCTAACTTTAATTTATCCTTTTATTAAACGAAAAAAACACAAAACACCACACTGCTTAAACACTTTCCGTTGGTATTTAACGTTGTCTCTCTTTCCCAGATGCCGTTCCAAATAGGCCTCTCCTTCCTCGAAATCGTCCCAAAATCTGTCTCTCCTTCCTTGTAGTCGTTCCAAAATTACAGCGCCTGTTCTACGATGATTGGTCCCTCCTTCCTCTGGTGAATTTAAACTCCTTTTCCAAATCTGTCTTTTTGTTAAGAACTCCACAAACTCCAAATCTAATTTCCTTTACTAATTCAAACTTTCTTTACTTCAATTCAACTTTACTTTCAACTTATCAAAACCCTTTAAATATAACGAGACTTCCTGTCCCTTACTCGCTGAAAAGAAAAACTATTCTTTTGTACACAGCGCACTTTTGCTGTGTACGCGACCTTCCGTCGTGGCGACTCTGGTAAGACTCTCCTAACAAACTATTTTCTAATGTTCCTTCTCTAAAACACTGTTTTTCGCGCCCTGTTCGCTGATTTGTCGATTTCTACCAACTTTCTCTGCTTACGACTTTCGCAATTCCTACTGGTTGTTTTTGAATTCTGCCGTTGTGTTTTTTAAGTTTGGAGCGTCTCCGATTGGCCGACCTACTTTCTACTTGCGTTTTTCTAAAATACCGTTATAATGATGCTTTCCCTTGATTTCTCTTTTTTTTTTTCTAGTAAAAACTCTGCTACCCTAAGAATTCCGTTATGTACACACGTGTTGGCCTCAAGGTTCTTGAAATCTTAGTGTTATTGTAGCCTAGCACGTACAATTTTTATTACAGGCGGCATCTGCCGTTTTCTCTTCATTTGTTTCTTAACATGGTTCTATATTTATTATTTTATTCAAGTTATATTTTAATTTATTTATTTTTAGATTTCATGATTGATGATTTTATTTAGTTTAATTTAATTGATATCATGATATCGTTACAGTGTCCCCAGATAAAATTAATTTCCTTTGGAATACTAAGAAATAAATTTTTATCTTAGCCCGTTCACTTATGAACTACAATTTTGTAAAAGAACCTTTTCTAACAATGCCTTCGTCCATTGCGGTTGGCCACATAACCATACAATAGACCCTTACTTTCTTTTGTCTACTTGCAGGGAATTTCTGACCATTTGTTGTGGGTCATAAATCCTTTCTCCTTCCTTGTTTACATTTTTCTATTGTTATTTTCTCCAGTATTTATTTACACTTTAGCCTAATATTACCTAACTATGATATTTTTTTAACATCCTACAATTAAATACTCCTCTTTCCTTATCTTTATTAATGTATCCTAACTTATATGTGGTATTTCCTATTTTATTCCTAATTACATATGGTCCCTCGTACAGTTCACAAAACTTATGATATCGCTTTAGGATTAATTTCGATGGTACGCATGCTCTCACCAAAACTCGTTCTCCTAATTCATACTCCGTGGGTGGGTGTTGTTCATTATACTTCCTCGCATACTTCTCTCGCTTTTCTTTTATCCTAAGATATATTTCCGCATCGCTGGTTATTGGTTCCTTTTGATTATCCGGTTTTATGAGGTATCTTGTCCAACTGCGTGTCGGTTTTCGTTTGAACTGTGCTTCTATGGGAGTTGTTTCGATGGTTTCGTGGTATGATTCGTTGATGCAAGCTTCAATGATTTCCAATATTTTTCCCCAGTCTTGATGTTTGTCCTTCAATAGAATTCGGCAAAACTGTCCCAGCTGACGCATGATTCGTTCCGCCATGTTTCCTTGTGGATTCCGTATCGCGACTACCTTCTTCCTTATTCCCAGTTCGGCTAGCCCGGCTTCCCATTTCGGTGACGTAAATTGCGTCCCGTTGTCAGATAAAATGCATTTTGGTTCCTGTACTTCCTGTATGTATTTCTTCACTTGCTTTAATGTAGTTATGGTTGTTGTATTACGGACTTTATATAATTTTGTGTACTTTGTAAAAGCGTCTATCATTACGAAAATATATTTACATCCTCCAACTGATTTTGGCAAAGGTCCATAATAATCTACACAGACTAACTCCCCTACCCCGTTTGGTACTATTGGTGATAATTCCGCGTTTCGGTGCTTAAGGTCAAATTTACATTTCTGACACCTTGGACATTTAATCAGCTCATCTCTGATGTATTTTGCGATGTGGTCTCCTGTAAAATCTTCCTTAAATATCCGGTAACATTTATTAATCCCTACATGTCCATA
The DNA here is from genome assembly GCA_963513935.1 of Aphrophora alni. NCBI lineage: Eukaryota > Metazoa > Arthropoda > Insecta > Hemiptera > Aphrophoridae > Aphrophora > Aphrophora alni. Next base: position 14,531,076 of record OY740765.1, on the reverse strand, counting down.
CACTTCGTGTATCTCCTTAGCTAAAATTTTTACAAAGTTACTAGGTATCATTAATTTCCAAATTTCCTTTTCCTTCCTAAATAGTTTTCCCTGATATAATTGATAATGTTCCTGAATTTTCTGATTATTTTTATTTAAATTTTCTATAATGTTTTTGCAATTTTGATCCCCATTCTGTACCTTTTCAAAGTTTTTTAAAGTTTTTCCTATTTCTAAATTAAATCCTTTCGCTAATATCAATATCTCTATCAATCTTTCATCGCTTGTTTCCCGTATTTCCGCGTTATCTTCTGGGAATCTACTTAATGTGTCCGCTACAACGTTGTCCTTTCCTTTACAATGTTTAATGATTATATTGTACTCCTGGATGAGTAAGATCCATCTAGTCATACGGGCATTTAAAAGTCTACAATTATTCATGAATGTAATGGCCTTATTATCTGTAATTACCGTTAATCGCTTCCCTAACACATATGTTCTAAATTTCTTTAGACAGATTACTATGCTGTACAGTTCCTTCTCTGCTGTACTGTAAAATCGCTCTGCCCCTTTAAATGTACGGCTGGTGTATGCTATCACTGCGACCTCTTGATCGTCCCCAATCTGGTATAGTTGACCTCCTGCTGCGATGTCACTTGCGTCGGTTTGTAAATAAAACATTTTGTTATGGTCTGGGTGGCGTAGCGTGACTACTTCCTCGAACTCTTTCTTAACCTTTTTAAAACTTTCATCTATTTCGCTGGTCCATTTGAACTTCGCTCCTTTCTTTAATAATTCTTGTAGTGGTGCTGTTACAGATGCATATTTTTTTGAAAATTTGTGATAAAAGTTGGTAAGTCCTAGAAAACCTTTTAATTGTCTCGCTGTCTTTGGTCGTGGAAAATTTCTTATAGCGGCCATCTTGTTATCCTGTGGTTTAATCCCTTGAGTAGTTAATAAAAATCCTAAATATTCTATCTCCTGCCTACAGAAATTTGATTTATTTATATTCACCGTTAAATTAGCGTTTTTTAATACCTCCAAAACTTTTTCAATTTGATTTATGTGTTCCGTCCAATTTTCTGCCAGACACAAACAATCATCAACATACAAGGTAAGAAATTGTTTTACTTCGTCGGTTAATATTGAATTTAGGCCCCTTGTTAGACTGGCTAAACTAGTACTCAACCCAAACGGCACGGTCTTGTAGCGGTAGCATAACCCTTTATGTAAGAAAGCGGTGTAATCTCTACTTTCTACATGTAGTGGTATCTGCCAAAAACTACTAGTTAAGTCGAAGCTGCTCATCCATTTAATCCTTTTCTCTATTGTTAAAAGTTCTTGTATTGGCTGCGATCCCTCATAATCCGGAACAGTTCGTGCGTTTATGATCCTTGCGTCCAAACATATCCTTACACTCCCATCCTTTTTACAGACTGGAACTATAGGGTTGATATATGGGCTGTTGCACCTTTCAATTATGCCGTATTCTAGCATTCTTTTTATTTCAAGGTCAACACTCTCTCTGAACTTCATCGCAATAGGCCAACTCCTTTGACAGTATGGGCTTTGGTCTGTTACTTTTAATTTATGCTGATATGTTTTTATTAATCCTGGTTTTTTACAAAATACATTTTTATACTTAATCAAAATTTTGCTTAATTGCTGCCTTTGTTCTTCTGAAATATGCCCTAACTCATTAATTTTACTAAAAATTTCTTCCTGACTGGTTTCATAATCTTCCTTAATCATGTGTTGGATTAGCGTTTGATTGTATTTTTCTTCCGGGTCCTCAAACATAATTTCTCCCTTTATACCATAATTATTATCTTCAGCAATGGTATTTAATTCTAACTTATTACTAATAAAATCGACGACAGCCTTATTTTTCACTAAAAAGTCTAATCCTAATATGCAATTCCTAATTAATTCTGGTACTATGATGAAATGAATGTCTATCGTGAACTGTCCTACTTTTGTCTTAATAATAATCTGTTTTTTCACATTTTTCGAACGTAAGCCTGTAGCCCCTATTACCTTTACTCCGGCAACTGGTAATTCTTCAAATTTCCCCATTATTTCTTTGTTTTCGAAATAATACCGTTCCGACAAGGAATTAAACTCGCAACCTGTATCCACTAACGCTTGTAATTTTAATTTATTAAATTCTATTTTTATTTCGGGACATTTAGTTAAATTCTTATCTATTAAACATGGGTTATCCTTGGCTTCTAAACAATCCTTTAGGTCTGTAAATAACGTATTCATTATGCTAGTATGTCGTAAATCTCCTTGTCGGTCATGGCTTACGTCCCCTTGTGAATTTCACTTTTCCTTTCTGTTTGGAATTTGTTCCTTTACAACTCGCCTGTCTTGACTTCTAGGGTCATTGCTCGCACGTGCATTGTACCCTGCCCCTCGCCATTCTTGTCGTCGGTCGTTGTTTTCACGCCAATGGGTCGGTCTGTCATTCATCGGTCTACCCCAATTGTTTTGTCTGTTGTCATACTCCCTTTTATTTTCATCGGTTCTTTCCCTTTCTTGAAACCGCTCGATTTTTGCATAATCGAACTCCATTAATAATTTAATAAAATCCTGCTTCTTTTTAATTCCCCTTGTAATTACAGCTATTAACACGTTAGGGTGAAAATGTTTCCCTGTCTTATAGACTAGCTGATCTTCTGTTAAAGGTGGGCTTAACTCCGAACACTGTAGCATTAAATTCTCTACATACGAAATAGCTTCACCGCCCATTCTCCCGTGAAATTTTCCGAACTCTAGATGGTCCCTTATCTTAGCCTGAATTATTTCATTAAAATACTTTTCCCTAAATTGTTCCTCAAATTCCTTGAATTCCTTTACACTACTTCGATGCAATTCCCACCAAATCAACGCCTCGTCTTTAAGATATCTGCCGATCCAATTAATACTATTTGTTAGGGTACTTTCGCTTATTTCTTTCATAATATTAAGAAATTGTATCGGAAAACGCTCCTTCCCTGAAAAACTGATATTCCTTACTTCCGGTTCGTTAATATAGCCTTCACCTGTGTTTCGTACATTCTTAATTTTCCTATCTAAATCGACGAGCTTCTGCGCAACTTCAGCCGTCTTCTTCGCAACTTCGTCGATTTTTGTGTTGCTACTTTCGAAATTTTTCACGCATTTCTCCCCGATTTCTACATCCTTTTCCGCGAGTTCTTCTATTCTTGCGTTCACGATCACTCCACGGTTTTCGATTTCTTTTACGCGATTCTCCGATTCCGCGCGATATCCACTTATTCGAATCCCGATTTCTTCCTCCGTTTTCTTCAGCTTTTCGTCGAAGCCCGATCGAATTTCAGCGACCGATTGTTCGATTTTTTCGACGCGACTGTTCATTCCGTTAAAACGCTCCTCGATTTTCTTGTTTAATCTTTCTTCGACTGCGGCTACACTATTTTTTATTTCTTCCGCGTTTTTCTTATTTTCTTCCCTCATTTTCCCGGCGTTTTTCTCGGCTTTTTTCTCGGCGTTTTTCTGGTTTTCTATCATTTGCATCATCATTGCCTGCAAACTTGCCATGTTCGCGTCTCCCGACTGTCCTTCCGTCGTTGTTGCTATGCCTACATTTCTGTCTACTGTCCCCGCCCGTGAATCTACGCTATTCTCTAATTCTAGCCCTCTATTGTTGTCTAACATTCCTAATTCATTCCCTTCTTGATTAAAATTTTCGGCCTCTAACCCCAATTGATTATTAATTTCATTTTCATTAGCCATTTTTAAATCCAATACCCTTTTCCTACTTCTAGTTAGCATAAAAAACACAATTCTACTTTTATTCTATAATATAACCTAACACAAATTTTCCTGCAACAATATTATATTACTTATTCTATAAACAATCTTATTACTAACAATTAATGTTTCACTTTAATTGAGCCACCGCGGTTGGACGCCAAATATAACAATTAAGCTACACCTGCTCTGCTAATTATTTTAATTTCACCTTTAATTATTTAAGCCACACGTTGGAATGCCAAATATAACATTTAAGATGTTAGGTTTACTTATTTATTTTTAAAAAGTCACACGTTGGTGAGCCAAATATAACAATGGAAGTTTGTTATATGTTTTTATCTTGCAACACTACTAAAAAGGAACAACTTATGATTATTACTCATAAACAACACCGTTTACCTGGATAAAACAATCTCTTTCTTTTAATTTTTTAAAAGAACAAAATTACAATAGCAATAAACATATACATGGAATTTATACTTACTTATCTAGAAAACATTTACTCTCCATTCATTCCTTAAGATTAATTTATTTATCATAGACAATTTTTTAAAATTACAAATTTACTTTATTTTAACTCTTGTTAAAATCTTCAAATTATCAGTTCCTTTTAGTTTAATATTTTTCTTTACAATTTTATTTAAGACTTTAAATTATTATTAACATTGATCATCTTTTTATTTAATCTCGGCTAGCTCAGTTCTTTACAATTAATTTAAAAAAAACAACAAAATCTTAATCTCGGGTCTTGGGTTTTTTGAATGGCTCAATCGAAAGTGAAATCAATTCTAGGTGAATTTAATAATTAACAATTAATTGGTTTTGTACTTATCAAATCTGCTGGTCCTTCTTGCTCGGTCAGTTAGCACTTTACACTCCACCTAACTTTAATTTATCCTTTTATTAAACGAAAAAAACACAAAACACCACACTGCTTAAACACTTTCCGTTGGTATTTAACGTTGTCTCTCTTTCCCAGATGCCGTTCCAAATAGGCCTCTCCTTCCTCGAAATCGTCCCAAAATCTGTCTCTCCTTCCTTGTAGTCGTTCCAAAATTACAGCGCCTGTTCTACGATGATTGGTCCCTCCTTCCTCTGGTGAATTTAAACTCCTTTTCCAAATCTGTCTTTTTGTTAAGAACTCCACAAACTCCAAATCTAATTTCCTTTACTAATTCAAACTTTCTTTACTTCAATTCAACTTTACTTTCAACTTATCAAAACCCTTTAAATATAACGAGACTTCCTGTCCCTTACTCGCTGAAAAGAAAAACTATTCTTTTGTACACAGCGCACTTTTGCTGTGTACGCGACCTTCCGTCGTGGCGACTCTGGTAAGACTCTCCTAACAAACTATTTTCTAATGTTCCTTCTCTAAAACACTGTTTTTCGCGCCCTGTTCGCTGATTTGTCGATTTCTACCAACTTTCTCTGCTTACGACTTTCGCAATTCCTACTGGTTGTTTTTGAATTCTGCCGTTGTGTTTTTTAAGTTTGGAGCGTCTCCGATTGGCCGACCTACTTTCTACTTGCGTTTTTCTAAAATACCGTTATAATGATGCTTTCCCTTGATTTCTCTTTTTTTTTTTCTAGTAAAAACTCTGCTACCCTAAGAATTCCGTTATGTACACACGTGTTGGCCTCAAGGTTCTTGAAATCTTAGTGTTATTGTAGCCTAGCACGTACAATTTTTATTACAGGCGGCATCTGCCGTTTTCTCTTCATTTGTTTCTTAACATGGTTCTATATTTATTATTTTATTCAAGTTATATTTTAATTTATTTATTTTTAGATTTCATGATTGATGATTTTATTTAGTTTAATTTAATTGATATCATGATATCGTTACAACCCATATTTTTCCTTCATTATTCATCCGATTTCGTTGATTTTTTTTTTGAAGAGAACAAACTGATTTATGTTAACTGCGAGAAAAATCCTTCGTATCTTTTAAGGTAGTTTCTTAAAAAATTGATAAAGTAAAAAAATGTTGTTTTGGTTTTCATGTAAAACAGAAAAAAATATTTTAAATTTGGTTCAACAAAACACATTCAGCTGTACAATACCTTTCTATTGATACCTCATTTATATTTATATCTTTAAAAACAAGGAATTTATGGGTATTGTTCTATTGCATTATTATTATGGGCGGCAGACGGCACCGGCCGGCTAGTGGAGCCTCCTCTTAAGACTCAACCCTGTTAGTCCCAGTCCATGGTTTTCTTGGCACTGTCCATGGTTCACTTCAACACGGATTATTATTAAAAATTAATAATTGCGGAACTACAGTCTGGCCGGTCTCGGATGGCGTGTTTCGGATTAGTGAGCCTTTGCTTTCGCACGCGCAGGAACGGACCGCCAGATGATAGCTAGGAGAGTTGCCTGTCACTCACAGCAAGACGCCTAGTATGCTACTACGATTTTTTACAAATTTTAGAATTGTTTTGTTACGATTTTATTATCGGCATGTACATGAAATTACAAGAAAAATAAGTCCAAATTTTACCATATTACTGCAATGTAAGAAATAATTACAAAATTAATGAAACATAATAATGATGAATATATATTTTGTAAACTTCTTTAATAAATAGTTAGTTACTGGAACATTATGCAGGCCTATATATTGTTTAACGTTGTATCCAAACGAGTTATTGCATCTACAACAAGATTTACATAATCCACCGAAATAGCCACATCCTCTTTGTCTAGTCACATCTAATCTCCCTTGGAATAAACAGCCTGATCTTTTCAAAAAGAAGTGAAACATGAAAATACCCTTTTAAAAAGATTATGTAAATATTGTGAATAGTTCTTGTTCTGACAAAGTAACGCCTACAAAAACACGAAACACGGATTAGTAGACCCTTCGCTCTCGCACGCGCAGGGACGGCCCGCCAGACAATAGCTAATAGCAAGACGCCTAGTATGCTACTATTTGTATTACATTATACTATGAGGTTGAGTAAGTATAATTTGAGGTTATATTATGGCGGTGCCCATTAATTTGTTTAACATGAGTGAATAGTTCTGATTTAAGAAAATGAACTTCAAACCTATATGTAGTTAGACATCAACTTACTGTATCTTCAAAGTTTAATCTATTACGATAACAACGAATTTGACAAATTCTGATTCATTACAATTGACTTAACACCGTTTTGATTTTATGTTAGCCAATACTGTCTATGCATTAAGTTTTTAATTTTTTGGTAACTCAAAATTTATGGGTAGTTGTAATATTATGTTCTTTTGAATTGATACCAGTTACATTATGATATCACACAAAAAAAACACACTTGTACCATTTATTGTACATACAAAGTAAATACGGAATGATTTTAACATAAATAAATGCTTCAGAGTATCCCACAACCCGTCTTTGATGTAGAAACATGAAATTAGTCAGGAGACAAAAGTTGGCTCAAATAGAGCTCTATTCAAATTCATAAAAATCTAATTAAAAATGTAAAAAATCAAAGTTTATCAAATTGGTTGTTACCATACTGAATGTTGAAATGGATTAAACATTGACGATACAATCAGTTGATGTGAAACTACCTTGTTATTAAACAAATTAAAGGACAACATGAGGGTATTTACATAACCCCATATTATAATGTACTACACATAGGTCCTCTAAATTTTTCCTTAGGCTCTCGCAGGTGCAGGAACGGACCGCCAGATGATAGCTAGGAGAGTTGCCTGTCACTCATAGACGCCTAGTATGCTACTACGATTTTTTACAAATTTTATAATTGATTTGTTGCGATTATATTATCAGCATGTCCATGAATTTACAAGAAAAGTAAGTCCAAATTTTACCATATTACTGTAAAGTAAGGAATACTTATAAATATTAAAAATACTTCCTCTCTGTGTTTCGATGCTGATAATAGTTCTGGTCGAATGTGCAAATGGGTGAAGTTATAATTATTGATCTGGGACTCAGATAGTGAGGCTAATGAAGTCACAGTGTTGAAAAACACCAAAATATCTAGACACAAAATTATCCCAGAGAAACAAGGTCCTAACCGTTCCCAAAGAAGACCTTCATCTCTACTACCACAATCACTCCCCAATTTAAGTTACTTGAATAGTCATTAGTCACAGCTATTCGAATGCAATTGTTCAAATGTTCATTTGTACCCACACGCGATTCTAAGTTTGAGTCGCCGAAAATATCCCTGTGAGCAACTGATAGCTCGCGATCTACTGTAATACTGCATTGACCACGGATGGTTCCAACGGGACTAGTTGAGTTTTCAGAGATACTGATAGCTCGCGATCTACTGTAATACTGCATTGACCTCGGATGGATCCAACGGGACTAGTTGAGTTTTCAGAGCAACTGATAGCTCACGATCTACTGTAATACTGCATTGACCACGGATGGATCCAACGGGACTAGTTGAGTTTTCAGAGCAACTGATAGCTCGCGATCTACTGTAATACTGCATTGACCTCGGATGGATCCAACGGGACTAGTTGAGTTTTCAGAGATACTGATAGCTCGCGATCTACTGTAATACTGCATTGACCACGGATGGATCCAACTGGACTAGTTGAGTTTTCAGAGCAACTGATAGCTCGCGATCTACTGTAATACTGCATTGACCACGGATGGATCCAACGGGACTAGTTGAGTTTTCAGAGCAACTGATAGCTCGCGATCTACTGTAATACTGCATTGACCACGGATGGATCCAACGGGACTAGTTGAGTTTTCAGAGATACTGATAGCTCGCGATCTACTGTAATACTGCATTGACCACGGATGGTTCCAACGGGACTAGTTGAGTTTTCAGAGCAACTGATAGCTCGCGATCTACTGTAATACTGCATTGACCTCGGATGGATCCAACGGGACTAGTTGAGTTTTCAGAGATACTGATAGCTCGCGATCTACTGTAATACTGCATTGACCACGGATGGTTCCAACGGGACTAGTTGAGTTTTCAGAGATACTGATAGCTCGCGATCTACTGTAATACTGCATTGACCACGGATGGTTCCAACGGGACTAGTTGAGTTTTCAGAGATACTGATAGCTCGCGATCTACTGTAATACTGCATTGACCACGGATGGTTCCAACGGGACTAGTTGAGTTTTCAGAGATACTGATAGCTCGCGATCTACTGTAATACTGCATTGACCTCGGATGGATCCAACGGGACTAGTTGAGTTTTCAGAGCAACTGATAGCTCGCGATCTACTGTAATACTGCATTGACCACGGATGGATCCAACGGGACTAGTTGAGTTTTCAGAGCAACTGATAGCTCGCGATCTACTGTAATACTGCATTGACCACGGATGGATCCAACGGGACTAGTTGAGTTTTCAGAGATACTGATAGCTCGCGATCTACTGTAATACTGCATTGACCACGGATGGTTCCAACGGGACTAGTTGAGTTTTCAGAGATACTGATAGCTCGCGATCTACTGTAATACTGCATTGACCACGGATGGTTCCAACGGGACTAGTTGAGTTTTCAGAGATACTGATAGCTCGCGATCTACTGTAATACTGCATTGACCTCGGATGGATCCAACGGGACTAGTTGAGTTTTCAGAGCAACTGATAGCTCGCGATCTACTGTAATACTGCATTGACCACGGATGGATCCAACGGGACTAGTTGAGTTTTCAGAGCAACTGATAGCTCGCGATCTACTGTAATACTGCATTGACCACGGATGGATCCAACGGGACTAGTTGAGTTTTCAGAGCAACTGATAGCTCGCGATCTACTGTAATACTGCATTGACCACGGATGGATCCAACGGGACTAGTTGAGTTTTCAGAGCAACTGATAGCTCGCGATCTACTGTAATACTGCATTGACCACGGATGGTTCCAACGGGACTAGTTGAGTTTTCAGAGCAACTGATAGCTCGCGATCTACTGTAATACTGCATTGACCACGGATAGATCCAACGGGACTAGTTGAGTTTTCGAAAAATTATAATTTATTTCAACATTTGGACATTAGCTGCGTAAATTACCAATCTCTAACTAACATAATTGGGCGTAATGATGGCCAATGTGGAATTACATATCACAATGTCGCTAAAGGATATTAAACAACATAAGAACTTTTTCGTTTGACAAAATTGCTTCTTAATTAGGTTACGTAATCCTACGTTAAGCCACTTATGATTTTGATAAGAAGATAATTCTCAAACCCAGATCAGATAATGACTTGAATGCTGTAATCCTAGATACACTTGTTCAACTTTCACATTGGATTGCTGTGAATGGTCTGAAATTGAACAAGGAAAAACCCAAATAATACAGTTTAAACCATAACAATGTCAAAATAAATCTGAAATATATTGTCATTTGGGTGGTAAGCAACGTACAATCACGTGAAACATTTCTAGGAATTTTAATATATAATAATCTCTTATGGAGGACACTCATACAAAAAATAACAAATGAACTTCACTCCTTTTTTTATCAAATCCATTAGCTAAGAGATGTTGTCAGTCTTGAAATAAGGAAACTTGTTTATTATCCTTTGTTTTCTCTAAAATTCAATCCGGTATAGATGGGCATGGGCGTCATCACCAGTTCATTATTGGGGGGGGGGACATATGCCGGGGGTCTGGTGGTATGGAAATTTTTTAAAATTAAACTTCTCAAAACATCCTTTTTAGAATATATGCATTTATTTTAATATTTTGTCAGCAAATGAAGTACACTAAAACAATAAATCTAATTATTATATCTTTTTTAAGCTGAGCGGAGAAACAAACCTTCTGCGCAATGAGTCAGATCAGTTTCAAGACGAGACGACGATACTCCACACCGACAAACTAACTACCAACATACTGGGCTTTATTGCATACAACTATTCAAAATTAATTCTATTTGCGTTTGTAACAGAAATGTAATGTTAAAAACCCTAGTAAAGACAAAGCCCGATGTTTACCTTTTAAGGTTTTAAGTAAATCATTCGTTTTTAGCAAAAATATTTTTACATCTCAAACATTGGGGGGGACGCGTCCCCCCCCCCCTGCGATGACGCCCATGCTAGAGGTTTAGAGTACAGAAATGACATATTCGGCTTATGACCATTAGTAAGATCAAAAGTGCTTGTAAGAATTTATTCATCGATTTAAAATTGATGACTGTTCCAAGCCTTTTCATATAATATAAGTGTTTGTTGCTAGTAAAAACCAAATCAAAATATTTCCTTGAAAAGCAGAGCTTCCACGCACATTCAAGGAAGTCCTTAGTTATTTAAACATCGGCTTTCTATCTTACAGCGGTATTAAATTGTTTTTAAACCCGCATTAAAATGACTTTAACACAAAGAGGGTTTTAGTCGGTTCAAGAATATCTGGATGACAATTTATAGCACGGCTAAGTTTTTCTTTGTGATTTTGTTGATGAATGGGATTTTGAAGGAAATAAATTTTGAATTATTTTTCCATAGTTCACATACTGACGTGTTTGTTCTAGATTAGAATTAAGAAATGTTGCATTTTCTTTCGCTTGTAAATTTGTGATTAGTGTAATGAGTAATGAAAATGATTTGCAATTGTTATAATAGTGTAATTTGGATTGACTAATTCACCTGTTTTTCACCAGTACCGTCTGGTTTTGTAAAATGTTATGAGAAATAAATTATTTCTATTTCTGTAATGTTTAGAACAAACTTTAACTCTACCTGAAAGTTCAGACATTAATGTATATACATGACTATTTAGCGCAGTGAAACAATCACTTTGATTCAGAAAAAAATCGTAAATTCTACATTGTCTATTTTGGTTTTAATTCATCTTTCTATTGTGAAATTTCAAAGTTCGTTGTGTAATTCATAAGTTATAAAAGCAGTTTTTTGTAGAAAATTAAAAATTGATAATAGTTATTAAAAAATATATGAAATAAATGTTGTACATATGGAAAATAAAATAAATAAAAAATAACAAATATAAACTGTTTGAATTATTTAATAAAGATGTACACGCAATTTTTATTTATTTACATAGATTCATTTTAACATAACGAAAAAGAAGGAACACAGTATTATACTTTTATAAAATTATGTTATATTCAGTTGCATTTTTATAACACAAAGATATTATTTAATACATTACCAAAATTATAATAAATTATGGCAACAATATTAATTATGTTACAATCGAATATTGTGCAAAAAGTTATGTCCGTTATATCAACATTTATTGATTTTTAATTATTTGATTTTTCCGCTTATACGTTTTTACTAGCAAGTATTGAATATACAATAATATTTCAAGTGAAAAATATACGACCTAGACTGGGAATCGAACCCAGGCCTTTGGGTTTACGCGCCAATGCTGTACCAACTGAGATATCCTAGTCGCTTCCCAGCACAGGGCGTAGACTTCTCACTTGACTTTACGTTTAATTGCTGCAATTTTGAGTTTCCAAATTAATTACCTTGCATATGCGACATTGAAATTAATTTTTACTCATTTTTCAGCCCTTACGCATGTATTTATTGATTTTTTAATTATATTGTATATTTTTTAATAGGCCTATTATTGTATATTCAATACTTGCTAGTAAAAACGTATAAGCGGGAAAATCAAATAATTAAAAAATCAATAGATACATGGGTAAGGGCTGAAAAATGAGTAAAAATTAATTTCAATGTCGCATATGCGAGGTAATTAATTTGGAAACTCAAAATTGCAGAAATTAAGCAGTCAAGTGAGAGGTCTACGCCCTGTACTGGGAAGCGACTAGGATAGCTCAGTTGGTAGAGCATTGGCGCGTAAAGCCAAAGGTCTTGGGTTCGATTCCCAGTCTAGGTCGTATATTTTTCACTTGAAATATTATTGTATCATCATTTAGGCCTGAACTGCCAACGTCTACTTCAAATTCATCGTTATCGTTAGTGAAATTATTAACTATGACATTTTCCAATTCCAGTATAAAAACTAAGGGAAAAAACTGAAAAGGTTGAATCTTTACCTCCAACACCGAAAGCAGCTGAGTATCGTTTATACAGATACTGTCAAACCACTGGGGCAACTTTCGAAGCTAGCCTAGGTAGGTATTCCGACATGAGATTTGTACAATCGCAGCATGTGTATATCGAGGACTAGAAGAAGGGTAAGGACATTCTATTTCTCTCAGATACGCAAGCGGCAATATTCAGCTTTGTAGAAGTCACATCCGAATTGGTATGGGATTCTCTCCTTCACTAAGTGTCCTGACAACTGTCAACATAGAATGTGTAACTGGGCATTGCGGGATCAGAACCCGTTTGCGGGATCAATCAATCAACGGGATGAGAGCGGTAAAAACAATTAGGCCAAGGAAGAGCACACCGAACTATAGAGAAAATTTCCTGTTCGGAGATTGGGAAAATGTTTTTTGGGACCAGATTCTGCGCTGATAAAGGTGCTGGTTCAGTATGACGGGAAGTCCCCGAGACAGATAATCGCCATGATTACCGGACACGGGCATATCAGGAGCCATTTGAATAAGCTCATGGGACAACTACAAGTCTCACCTAACCTGTCATCTTTGCGGCCAGTACACATTTTGTTTGATTGCGAGGTCCTGAAGTCCAAAAGAAGAACAATCTTTAGATATCAGTAACCGGACATAAATTTTGATAATAACATTCTACATAAGATCCAAGAGTACGGTGAACAAAAGAGGGGGAGGACAATAGGCTCATAGCCGAAGTGACGGAGCCTAACAGAGCTTCAGCAATAAGTCCCCACAATCTTTTATACAGAGTTTTTCATCAAATTAAAAATAAATCTCAAAAATCGCTCTGAAGAATGCTGATTGAAAATTACCGATGCCTTATTGGAACCCATAAAGAGACCCTTAGAACCTGTAATAGATAAAATTTTGAATTTCATATTTTGTGGAAAGATATTTAAACATTAAGATGTTCCTGTAAGAAAGCGGGCACAAAATTTTCGGTATTATGTAAGAGTTATCAAGGAGTAATTTTAAATTTTTAAATATTTACAAAACAACATTTTAATCCCTCCCTCCTCCTAAGACCCTGACTAAAAATATTGACCTAAACTCATCTTCCCTTCTTCTCTGTACAGTCAAAAAATAAAAACACCGAATTTCAAGAATGTATTATTATTTTTCGAATCAATGCTTTTAATTTTGTTTTACTGGAATAACTTCTGAAGTAAATATTACTTTCAAATGATTTTTCTATTGAGCTGAAAAGCTAAAAATAATCTTTAAAAATGTGAAAACTTTTGTAAAAACAGGCATTATCGATATTCTGAATTTGTATTTATTTAAAACATCAAATATATCTTATTTTAACCCTATTTATACAAACCGAGGTCAATGAATTAAAAAAAAGAGGGGGAAATGGTTGTTGTTTTTTTTATTAATAGTTGGGTGACCTCTTCTAGAAGAGAATAATTGAATTTCTCCGACACGTTATCAGAGTCGGATCTTCATTAAAGATGACCTTCTACCTAAATAAGTAATTAAACTAAAAAAATGTATGGAAGTTATTACGCAAACAATAAAACTTATCACGTATTTAGCCTCACAGAATGTTACTATTTTAAGCATTTATTTATCAAATGATTTTGACATGTACTAATCAAATGTTATTGGGGTACTGATCTCAATTTCGTAAGTATTTTAGGCCTGAAATGTACCATATCATCAGATTAGTGAAGAGATATAAAATTGTTTCTCTCAATAGAACAAAATGCTATACATATCACCTGACTATAAATTTTGCGTATATTACGGAAACCGCAGATTTAGTTTTTACCCCGTCTTGTATCAAAAGCGTCCTAATCCTAGGTTTTGAATAATTTTATTGTTTACGTAGGTTAAAAAAAATCCAGGCAAGGAACGAGGGCGTAGTGAAACGTCCCCGCTCATTAAAGAGGATTAGGAAGGGTCGCATCGCAAGACTAGAAATGCTGAAATTGCCCCGAGCACCCAAATAATATTGAAAATTTTATTTTACATCTAACGCTATGGGACCTAACCTAACCTAACCCAACCCTACAGGCTTATATGCTTGATTGAGGTTAAATTTAAACACATACTACCGAAATTGCGCTCGGGGAAATTTCAGCATTTCTGGTCTTGCGAGGCGACGCTTCTTGATCCTCTTCAATGAGCGGGGCAGTTTCATCATTTCAAAGGTACCTAACATATCGGGGCAGTTTCATAGTCCCCGGAACGAGAGATAGCTTTTACATCATTGTGGGAAAACGTTCATTAGGGTACGGATTTTTAAAATCCTTGGCTTTTAGTCAATCCAGTCAAACGAAAATATATTTACACGAAAGTTTACATAGATTTTGTAAAAAATAACATCATGTAACTCCATTAACGGTGCGAATATTTGAAAATCCTTGGTTTTCAGCAAATCCAGTCAAACAAATGTATATTTACACGCAAATTTACGTAGATTTTGAATAAGAAAAAAACCAACGATAACAAAGACCGAAATAGATTTTACCCCTTTGTCAGTCAACGCCCATTAAGGGAATGAATTTTGAGAAAATTCAATATATCCAAACTCGTAATCACACGGAAGTTATTGGTATCATTAAAGGTAAGTTCTGGTACAAAAGGGGATGAAAGTTATCTCTATATTTATCGGCGATGCACTTTTTGTAATTTGAGTAAAATTCTGATGTTTGAAAAGTATTAATTAAGTTATTTCTTACACCACAAAGGTTACAATGTTTGTGAATTAGAGTAGAATATATAGACAGTGCTCTGATCGTTCACGCATCCAAGGTAGTTTGTTCAATTGTACAGTAGTCTATGAATCTGTGACGTTGTGCAGTAGCCACATTGAACGATTTATTGAATACAAACAAACATTGAAGACTTGAAGTTTACTATACTATGTCAAAGTGGGATTGCGGCTGAACCAAGTGTCGCTTCACTCATACAAGGGCAGAGGATTAGGGTGCCCCCAAACCACACGTACAAGTCACCTACTGGGCTTCACTTTATAAAACTTAATTTATTTTATTTGATAATAAAATCTATAATCTATATTTATTCTAAACATAATTACAATAAATGTGGACCATTGAACGTATAATTTACTGAATTAAAGCCCAAAATCAACAATGTTTGCTACAAAATGAGTGACTGTATGATGACTCATAAGTGTGAATCACTATGTCTCTTCCAATTTTCCACAAACAATGACTTATTCAGTAACATAGACTAGGTAAGTACTACACACTGCTGAATGTTTATTTAATACACTTTACCACAACTTTTAAAAATAGAAATATATACCATTATGTTTGCTTATAGCCCAACTGGATTGTTAATAATTAATTACTATTTATTCCATTTTGTTTGCTTATAGCCCAACTGGATTGTTAATAATTAATTACTATTTATTCCATTTTGTTTGCTTATAGCCCAACTGGGATTGTTAATAATTTAATAACGAAGATAACGAAGATCATTATCAGCTGACCAGGGATTAATTGAATTGACGATCGTGAGTCAACGAGAACAGTCACTGACAACGCGCGTCGTCCGTGTATTTATGTTTTTAATCGTGTTTTTTAAATGTGAATTAATATGTGTCGTTATGTGTTTTTATATTTGAAAATGACTGACAAATAGTTGAAACGCGTCATATAAGATAGTGTAAACTACAAGTAAGGATTGTTCGACGGTAACTCCTCAATTCCACGGTAATTAAATAATAAGAAATATATATTTTGTATTTTTTTTAAATTTGTTAATATTCAATATTAGTAGGGAATTTTTAGCTCTTTTTCAACATTATTCTCTGTTGGTTAGATGAGCAAATGTTAAATTCACAACGACAAAAATTGTGTAAATATCAATATTACCATTTTAATACATATTTATTCATGTACAGCTTATCACAATGAAAATAATAAAGTAGGCCTACAAATTATGTTTTATACTATTTTTATTATATTGGTGCTCCTTTGTTTCGTTAAAATCGGAAAGTAAATATTTTTCGATAAAGATATACGATAGTGTTGTTTATTCACACTTATTATTCATCATATATTGTCATTCATTTTGTAGCAAAAATTGTTGATTTTGAACTCTATTAAAGTAAATTATACATCGTTTGGTCTCATTTTTCTTGTAATGAAGTGTAAAATAATAATATAGTACAGATTTTATTTTAAAATATCAAATTAAATAAATGAAAGTTTGATCACAGTAGGTAACTCATGCGGGTGGCCCACGGCAGGTACCGGCAGTCCTTATACTCTGCGCGCCTGTGTGTGATAGCGCGTGCGTTAGAGTGAAGCGACCCTTCGTTCAGTCGCATTCTCCGTTTGATGATAGTATAGAGTTATTTACACAGAGAAGTAAGGATAGATAGGAAACTAATAAAGAAGTTGATTTAATATAATGTTGCATATCGAAGGTCTTATAGCTACCGATTTGAATTTAAATTTTATAAAAGCAAATTGTTTAAAACATCCTGTTCATACAAACGCATGAGAACGTCAATGTACAGTTTATTTACGTGTACCAAACTGTTTAAAGGTTTAAAAAGCTGCTCGGAGGTAACTGCATATAACAAACTGTCCTTCAAGAATAATAGTGTTACATACCTGAACCAAAACATCATTGTCGTTAAGGTGTGTGGAGTGAGAAGGAGCGGCAAGAAAGTGTTACGTAACAATTGTCAATAAGCGGTAATCACTGGTCAATGAAATACCATGTTTGCATGCCCTTAATATTGATTACTAATGTCAGATTAGAACTTAGCACATAACTACTAAATAAACTTTACTTCCTTCAAAATCAACCGATAGACATTCTAAAGCATTTGCGATTATTTCAGATTTTAGGGGATCGGATACCAAAATATTGTGTTCATATCTCCGATATCTCGACGTTTGGCGTCCATCTCACGATGAATATGAGTTTAGAACGTATGTACTAACTTATAGTACAAAATTACGAAACCAGTGTTCTGTTTATAAGTTATTAGCTACATTAAAGGTAATCTGTTTCATAAATAAAGAAGACTTTTATTTCTGACTCAAAATTTGAAGCGTAAGAAATGTATGTTTATATTGTTTACACTGATGACCGACGGTACTTGATAGAATTCCATTTTAACAAATAAAACACAATTTTTCTTTTGTAAAATTCTATAATTTATTTG
The DNA here is from genome assembly GCA_963513935.1 of Aphrophora alni. Classification (NCBI taxonomy): domain Eukaryota; kingdom Metazoa; phylum Arthropoda; class Insecta; order Hemiptera; family Aphrophoridae; genus Aphrophora; species Aphrophora alni. The sequence goes on along the minus strand of OY740765.1, from coordinate 14,513,163 downwards.
GTCTAGCCGACCATGGTTTCGCCAGTTACGGCATTGACGAGGCTCCTACAAGACTAAATACAATACACACCATAACTATTATAAAAGGTTGAGAAAGGCAGGAAATTTCCGTTAACAAACAAAGCACAAAGACCCGGGGGGAAAAACGTGTTCTATAGTGTTTTTTCCCCCAAATAAATTATAGAATTTTACAAAAGAAAAATTGTGTTTTATTTGTTAATATGTATGTTTGCTCTAATAATTAGTTTATTTAATTAAACTGGTAATATACCTCCTTGCAATGATGTGGGCCTATCTAAAATTAAAAGAAATGGATTCAAGTTCAACCACTGATGAAGAAACAAAGGTAGTTTTTACTAAGACGCAGGAACTGTTTGCTTAAACCTAACTAATATAATGAGCTTATAAAATATTTTTTTATGAATTATGTTTCATAAATGAAAACTGTTTACTTATAAAAAAGTATTACAAGTTATCAGTCAGCTGATATTTGTTTACAGCTGTGATTTACATAGGTTATCTATAACAGAGTGATTTTTAACTACGGAAACGGTTTTATACTACATAACTTAGAGGTAGGCCTACTTGAAGGCAGAAACAAATGCGGATTTGGATGTAATTAGACTTTTTTGTAAGTTTGAAAATTTTGTCCGCCATCTCGGATCCTCCATATTGAATAAAACTTCATTTTTTATGGAATGTGGACATGTGATACACGATTTTCATCTAACATTTGACAGGAAAAACGATGGTGAATTCAGTTTTTCTATAAATGCTTTCGTTTTCAAGTTATAAGTATTCAAATTTGTGCAATGATGGAAAAATCGCGTTAGCAATAAAACCAGGGCCGGATTTCCCAATAGGCCCGGTAGCCCCGGGCCTATGGGCGCAAGCTCCCAGGGGCCGCACGGCCGAGAGAAAAAAAAATATTTAAAAAAATATCTAGAAATAAAAATAAATAGCCATAACTTTTTAACATATTTTTTGAATTGATTACAAAAAAAAATCATTCTGATTTTGAAGTTCATTGGAACAAATAATTGTTGGTAAAGTTAAACTATTTTTCAACATTAGGCTACATGAGCTCACTATTTAATACATAAAATTACTAAAAGTGTTTTAAGACGGCATTTTGTTAAGCCCAGAACCAACTAAATTACCCACTTGCATTGGTAAATTGCATCGTGGAGTGGTGTTTAAGCAATTAACATATAGGCCTGATATAATTATTTAATAAAGGTTTTTGGGGAAGGAACTTTAACCAGACTAGGGGGCGGAAAAAAATATTGGGGCTAGGGGCGCCAAAATGCTAAATCCGGCCCTGAATAAAACGAGATAAAATGCGCCTTCGAAACTTTTCTATAGTGTTTTTCCTGTAGAATACATCCAATAACGAACTTTAAAAATAGCAATAATAAACAATAACTAATAATTAACAACACAACTACAAATTAAATGTCAACTGTTAATTTTTAAATTTAAATAAATCTTTTTGATCCAAGAATAAATTTTGAAAGCATACCATTCTACAATATATGTTCAAAGTGCTTCCTCTCTACAGAATGGCAGCGCGCTAACCTCAAATAATATTCGTTTATGGAAGTAAGCCTAGTTTAAATCAGCTGTTTGGATTACGTTACAACAATGCAGCTTATTAACAGCACTCATTTCGCCTGTAAAATTAAATTGTAGTGGTTCATCATTGTTTTATGGTTCGTTATTAAATGTACTCTGCAGGAAAATACACAAAAGAAAAGTTTGGAAGGCGCATTTTACCTCGTTTTATTACTAACACGATTTTTCCGTCACTGAAACTTTGAATGCTTATAACTTATAAACGAAGGGATTTATCGAAAAACAGTTTTCACTATCGTTTTCCTTGTAAAAATGTACATGAAAATCATGTATCACATGTCCTTCTTCCTATTTATAAAAACAATTTAAATTCAATATGGCACATCCAAGATGGCGGACAAAAAAATTAAATCGTACAAAAAAGTATAATTATTTTTAAACTATGTAGATCCGCATTTGTTTCTGCCTTCAAGTAGCTCTCAGTTGTACAGTATAAAGCCGGTTCCATCCTTAAGAATCACTCTATGTAAATTTATACAAAATTGAAATGGTTTACGTAAATTAGTTTGTAGTTTGATTTTGTTATTATAATATATTGAGACAAGAACATTAACAACTTAAATTAGTTAAGAAAGGTATTTTAGAAATCAATATCGAATTTTAAACATTTACTAAAATATTACCAAGGAAATAAATAGAGAAAAGCATGTTCTGAATTACGGAGCTATCTTGTGTTGATTGGACTATCATCAATGATACAGATCATTAAAACTTGCCTTTTACTCCACCAGTATCTCACCACTCTACTATGAGTGTGGTTTCAGAAATTTCATCTGGGCTAGATTTTCTGCATTTTTTAAAATATCAATAGGATCATTCAGGGTGTAGAAAATAGACTATATGGCATATACAATATACCTAGTATAGAGAAAATGTAATGGGTCAAGAATATGTAATGGGTTAAGAAAATGTAATGGGTCAAGAAAATATAATGTATTAAGAAAGTGTATTGGGTCAAGAAAATGTAATGTGTTAAGAAAATGTATTGGGTCAAGAAAATGTAATGGGTATAGTAAATATAATGTATTAAGAAAGTGTAATGGGTCAAGAAAATGTAATCTGTTAAGAAAATGTAATGGGTATAGAAAATGTAATGGGTTAAGAAAATATAATGTATTAAGAAAGTGTAATGGGTCAAGAAAATGTAATGTGTTAAGAAAATGTATTGAGCCAAGAAAATGTAATGTGTTAAGAAAATGTATTGGGTCAAGACAATGTAATGGGTATAGAAAATGTATTGAGCCAAGAAAATGTAATGGGTATAGAAAATGTAATGTGTCAAGAAAATGTAATGTGTTAAGAAAATGTAATGGGTTAAGGAAATGTAATGGGTCAAGAAAATGTAATAGGTCAAGAAAATGTAAAGCGTCAAGAAAATGTAATGGATCAAGAAAATTTAACGAGTGAAGAAAATGTAATAGGTCAATAAAATGTAATTGGGCAAGAAAATTGAATGGGTCAAAAAATATAATGGGTCAAGAAAATGTAATGAGTCAAGAAAATGTAATAGGTCAAGACAATGTAAAGCGTCAAGAAAATGTAATAGGTCAAGAAAATGTAATTGGGCAAGAAAATTGATTGGGTCAGAAAATATGAGTCAAGAAAATTTAATACGTCAAGAAAATCTATGAAGAGTAAAGAAATATCAATTTTGAGGTATTTTCGTCAAGTAAAAGTGGATTTGGGATCTTGTGTGTTGTCTATCTGCGGTCCATGCAGTGGAGACTCAAAAGATGGACAGATTTTGAAATGAATATGTTATGTATACAGAGTGCTTTAAATGTTTCACGAATTAAGGAGGTTATTCCTGACATTAAAACCAATGAAAAAGTTGATATAAACATATTTCCTAAAATGCTTAGTTTTCTATCCAGCAGCAGTTTTGTGTTTTTAACAACAACAAAACTCATCTTTTTAACATAAAATGATATGTAGGTGAAATTTTGTATACTACTTAGTGTTATAAAGACTCAATTTGAGGGGGGAAAATCTACCAATTTCCTATACTGATTTCAGAATAGCGGATATTTAAACTTTTTAACGTCGAATATCTCTAAATCAGTTATTTTACAAGATATTTATAGTTAAAATTAACATTGGCTGTTCTAGGAATTTGAATTCATCATTGCTCAAGAAGTTTTGATTACCACATTGTGGATAAACCATTGACATATGAAGACGGCAAGACTAATCATCAGATAACAGAGATTGTACTCTCTGAAGTTTCTACTCATGCAGTACATTACAATAATTGTTACATTACTAAACATTATTCTGTAAGACACGCTCTTTTTCGGGGTTAGATATTTCATCTAATAAGCCCTCTTCGAATTCAGATGTTTTTATCAAACATGGTCGTCCTAATTTACCATGTTTCTGATGTTTTAAGCTTCCCGTCTCAATGACCAGTCGATGAATAGCTGAAAAAGTTGTGCGACAAAGCAACACTCGATAATTGAAATTTTTCCTGATACAGTCGTCTGGCTTCGAAGCTATTGCAATGTACAGACCATACTTTAGGTACATATCGGCCATTTCTGAGTTAATAAGTTGCTAGTTCTGATTTCCTACCATGATTTAGAAAAATATGCCGCTTAAAGTTACTTTAAGTGAAACAAAAGAACACTTTAAGCACAGGTTCAAATTGTTGACTTTTTTTATTACATTGGTTTGCATTCATAGTTACAACAATGCCTTATTGATTAAACATCAGCAGTTCTACAACATACTGTAGAGTCAGCTGTTTTAGTAACAATGCAATAAAGTTTACGGATGTTTATCAAACATGTCATAATGTCTGATATTATCACCACTCACTTATTGGTAATCTGATTTCTTTAAACAAACACTGTTGGACTCAGGACAAAAAATTTAAAATAATATTCTTTTGGGTCAAAAAATACAGGTAATTTTTTTGGGTAAACAGCAGTTTTTATGTTGTTTTAAATTTGAAAAGTTTGAATATCTTGCAGAATTCAAACAAAATATTGGGTCTAAGCTAATCTTGGGTGTGTAGTCAGTTACCAAGAATTAATGCTTTCAGTTTTTCTCTCGATAACTACTGAGTTATTATCATTTCTACTACTGAGTTATTATCATTATCATTAAGCTAGAGAAAGAATACAAACAACATTTTTTTATGTCGTTAAAAAAGGAAAATATTTTATCTTTAAATATTTTGTAAAATTAACGAATTTCAAGATATTCGACGATAACGAGTAAAAATAGCGGCCTTTTTGAAACGAGTAAAGGAAATTGGTTGATTATTTTCCTCAAAATGTGTCTTCACTACACTAAGTAGCATGCAAAATTTCAATTCTATATAATTTACCATTAAAAAAATATGATAATAATATGATAGCATAGACTACTCAATAGGTTATACAGTATAACAAACACACAGAACACAATTCTCATTAAAAAAAATACGCCTAAGTATCAGACGCATTTCAACGACAAGGTCGTCCTCTTCAGTGATACACCAGCTACACCAACCAAACCACAACTCAAACCATTACTCAATGGGTTATTTTAAGTTTTCAGGGCTACGATTGTGGTAAAATTTGAAATAATAGATCGTCAAAGTCGGTGTACTTGGTTCTGTAATGAAGTGCAGAATAAAAATATATTACAGATTTTATTATAAAATATCAAATTAATTAAATCAAAGTTTGATCACAGTAGGTAACTCATGCGGGTGACTCACGGCAGCTACCGGGCAGTCCCAATACTCTGCGCGCATGTGTGTGATGGTGCGTGCGCTAGAGTGAGGCGACTCTTCGTTCAGCGGCATTCCAGTTTGATAATTAATTATAACTCTTGTTCTTTTCCAATCCTGGCGCTATTACAGTATTCGAGGACGTTGTTTATTTTATGCTCTTTTCTTTCTTCTTCTGGTGTTGATGGTTTTTTGACTTTATGTTTATTTAAATGTTACAAAGAAATCTCAACCTTTCCAAACTCTGTAATCCTACAAGGTTCCAGATAGTCTCTTCACAAACATGTGAATTAAGCAACAATATTTAAGGTGCAGGACGAGGACAGCCTGTATTTATTCCACACATTCGTATTAAAACTTCCAGTTCGAAAACACGTCTGCAGTGAAATTCTGTTACAAACTTCAAAGGCAAAGTTTGTGGATTTAAGGAATTACTGTTTCTCATATGGCCAGTTGTGTCGCCTGCTCCCGAGCTAGCTCAACTGACAGTCTTGTAGTCCTTGCGAAATGAATCCTTAAAGAAGTACTTAATGAATCCTTAAACTTTTAAGCTGTAGCCTTAATTTTATTGTAATTCCGAATAATTATGTAGGAATAAATATAACTGTATAACTTTATTTTAAAATTCACGACTAGATTGTATTTTTAGTGGAATATATATATTTTTATGTCATTTATTAAGTAACATCTACTTCAATGATAACTTTCAAATCAGTAACCTACTTCTGAATTAAATACCTCCGTAGCAAAGCGAAAAAAAAAAAGAAAAAGAAAAGTAAAACTGATTTTGAAGGATTCTGAATTGTTAGATTTATTTTCTAATGACAGACAGCCTACTCCAAGTTTTTAAGACAGGTCACTATTTTACTTAATCATACACATACTAGAACAGCCATTTTGCATAAATAATATTATGTTTTTTCATGTACTCTTTTCATAGATAGTCGATATGATAAATGTGAATGAAAAAGTAGAACATTATGTAACCGCCATAAGAGCATGTTTAAAAATCTGGCTGGTGTCAATGACAATATTTAGATAATTTATTAGGGTTAGAATCGCTTTATGTAAATTTTTACAACTTTTAACATTTTTATTGTATCCTGTTAGTACCCCCTATCGCGTGGGACAAGGAAACAGGAAAAGTTTTCCATATACCCAGCTGAGAAGCTCTTTCCATGGACATATTGAGATTGTAAATGTGGAAGAAAGCAGAACGTTATGTATCCGCGCGAAGGGCGAGGTAAAGACCTGACTTGACAGAGTCCAGTCAGGTAAAACCTTGCGACAGATCATGCAGGAGCCCAGGTTTGGTAGATGTGGCGTGCTAGGTGAAGGATGGGAGTTACCTTACAAATACCTTGATAGTGAATTTATTGGAGGAGCTACAAGCTACATCTTCTGCTGCCTAATCGGCATTTATTGACTTTTTTTTAAAATTTCACAGGATAGGTGGAAAATCTTCAAAAGACAAAGGGAGAAATCCGCTCTTCCCAATAGTGTGAGATTCTTACTCACTAAAAACCACCTTCCTTCCTGTCAGTACCCCTATTGCATGGGACAAGGAAACAGGAAAGGTTTTCCATGTACCAAGCTGAGAAGCTCTTTCCATGGGGCATTTATTGTATACACAGCATACAACGGCCATCTAGCGGCTTATAACTGGAAACTTCAACGATACCGTTTCATTAACAAAGAAGTCAGCGCCATCTATCGACTCAGCGACTCTACCGAACGTTTTACAGCATTGGGAATATCGGTAACTGTACAATATCTACGACTACTGTGCCTGTGACAAAAAAATATCTGTGATTTGCTACAACCGATATGTTCGATGTGTCATAATTGTTTCAGGAAAGTAATAGGTATTTCGTACACACGGTTCAATCCATTTTTACATCCGAAAATCGCACTGTGTAGTTTAGAAGTAGGAATATCGGTAACTTTTCAATATCTTGACTACCGTGCCTGTGACAAAATATATCCGTGACTTGTCACAACCGATATGGTTGTGACAGGTACTCTGCATCTTATATAAACATCTAAACATTTATGAATATTATATATAATATTATAACGTACGTTTACATAATAACAGGAAAGTACACAAGGCTTTATACATTGAACATGGTATATTGGAAAATGCAGCAGTCATGATTTTAGGAAAGAAGGGGGGACGTTTTGAGGCTGACGCTTTTAAAACAGACCAAAAGGAGGAGAATCTGGCTAGAACCGTGAGTAGAGGCAGACCTCCGTGTTCTTGCTTTTATCCCCCCCCCCCTAAGAGTTAGTAGAGCACGTGCAAAGTAAAATGAGGTAATAAAGATAGTTTAATTAATTATGAACGGTTTACCTACATTTTCTCACCCGAGCTAATTTCGAGGGACTTACGCCGCCTGCCGTTTCGACCTTCTGACAAATGCGCAGCAATGAGCGGATAAGGACCAAAGGACCTCAACAGACAACTAGAGACACGCCATCGCCTTGGAACTTTGATAAGTCGGACTCAGCAGCAAGGAACCCGTCACACTTGGTGAAAAAAGTTAAATTCTAAAATTCATTCCTGTATTTCTTTTTAAAGAATTAGAACTTTTAACTCTAAAAGTTGGAAAATTAAAAATTAGCATGTAAGAAAACGCTATAAATATTATTAAACTAGCCTACTAAAATCATAATTTTATAAGATATTAGTACAAATGATATGCAAGTGATTTCATTAAGGACAGGCATAGTTTATAATAGGTCATTTGTTTATAATAAATTTGTTAACATCCAATGAATAAAAACTCAGTTTTACAAACTCTCTTGTATTTTTTTTTTTTTTTTTAAATCAGTTCAAAAACTACGTAATTTTTAACTTTATATGATTAATTTCATTTTTAACTAACAGACTGTAAATATTACCTAAAGTACATACTTATTATTAATATTATTTTCAATTAGTCCCCTAATTGTTATACATATAAATTGTAAAATGAAACCATTATTTTAAATCTTTTAATTATATCATGAAATTTATGGAATTCTGACGTTGCACTGTTTTTGGAAGTACTAGTCTATTCTTATGAAATCAGTTATACTACACTTCTGGCACAATTTAAATTAATAGTTTAATCTAAGAGGAAAGTTTAGACATTACTAAAGAATGAAAGCCTTATCAGTTAATCTTACATTACATTTCTTTATTAACTATTTTTTAATTTTTAGTCTGCCAAACACTTCCCATAATATAACACATTTTAAACATTTTCTCTAGTTTATACTAAAAATAAAAAAAAGTTTTGCTCCAAATAAATCTAGCTTATTCAAACTATTTGAAAATTAATTCAGCTCTTTTTGTCTTTGGTGAACATTTTCAAAATAATAGATCAATGAAAGTTACACTGTGGTTGTTGTTGAATAGTTCATTTCAAATTGTTAAGGAAAGCGTTTACGTTATGGAGTTAATATCCACAGTGTTTTCTTTAGAGAAGGTTTTATTTACAATCTTCTCGGACAAAAGCTGAACAGTTAGGTTTATCAAAACCTAAGAATAAGAATGTCTTGCTTACCCAATTAATTTCCCCTGCTTGTATATATAATATATTGTATTCTTACAAAGTCATCGAATTAGATGAAGTGTGCATTAAAAAACTTAACTGAGAAACAAAGGGCAATAAGAAACCAATCTATTCTTCCAAGTCATTAAACCATCTTTTTGGTTTTGTATAACAAAAACTAAATATTAAATCCCTACAATTTGTATTTCTATATAAAGACTAGAAACTATATATTTAAATATGGTGTAATAATGGAACAGAGAATTGTAAATATATATATATATATATATATATATATATATATATATATATATATATATATATATATATATATATATATATATGGGACGAGAAGTGTATTCATAGGCGATTTAGATCATACATTTTTTAAACTTAATTTTATTTAGAATCAACGGTTCATGGCAGATTTGAAATTTATTATTTACTCCGTTTTTGTATTTTTTTTACATCGTTTTATTTTTGGGTATTTTAAAAAAAAATATTTAGCCGTTTAGGAATTACAGGCATTTAAAGTTTAAAAAATTAAACGTTGAAATTTGGATTTTATACAATTCCATTTTAGTAAAAAAACTGTATAGAAATCGTCCACAGAGATCAGATTTAGTTATAAACAATCCAAATATACAACAGTATAGAAACAACAAGAATCAATGTACATAATATTTATTTAAAAACCTGGAAAGAGGGGAACTTAATGTTGTCGATAAAATAGACTGTATTCCACAGCGCTATCTATTGGATTATTTCAAACTACCACGACTATTACCGACAAAATCTAAGCAACAATTAGGTTTAAATTATTTCGTACACTTTATTAGGCCTATTTTCAAATTTCTAAATAAACGTAATTTAAAAACATTGTAAATATTGGTCTTATTTCAGATGAACAGATTAGAAGAGTATAATAATAATGGACAGTCTATATAAAATCACTCGAAAAAATCTACTAGAGAATAATTGTTTGGATGACTTTTTAATCACCTGTTAGGCCTAAAACTAATATTTAAAGACCGTACTCTTAACCTGGGCCTAAGCCATTACACATCGGAAAGAGTTTCAAGATCAAAATTTGGGTAGTGCAAGTCATTACACATCGGAAAGAGCTTCAAGACCAAAATTTGGGTAGTGCAAGTCATTACACATCGGAAAGAGCTTCAAGACCAAAATTTGGGTAGTGTTGATTTTATGTATTTTTATAAGAAACAATAATTGTTTATCACATTACACTGTTTTTTACATCAATTTAAAGACTGTATTCTATCGATGTAGTACAAATTTTTATGTTAAGGATCTACTCCACCTCCGCCATATTGGATTCATCTCCCATAAGAATAATGCTACACTTGAGTGGTTGTATTGATGTCAATTATAATCTCAGAATTATCGTTATAAGATAATTTTAAAGATCACGTGAACGCGGATGTTTTCCCTTTTTTAAAAATTGGGATATAATCATTAGAGGTTGAACAAATGGAGTGGACATTTGTAAATCGATTTTTTATTTTGCTATTTTTTTGTGAGTCAGTGAATGATATTTTCGAAAAATTAAAAAAAAAGAAAACACTCAGTGGTTTATTATCTATTACAATATAATAACGCCGAAGTGTCTAACTTAAAAATTAGGGCAGATACAATGGATTAAATGAAAAAATGGACCCATGCGTACAAGGGAATCAGGTTTGAAAGAGGACTACTCAGACGCGAAGGAATCTAGCTTTTAGCACTGATAGGCCTGTTTTTTTTTTAATGTTTCATAATATTACTAAAACTAATAACACGTTAATTCTTAAAATATTTCGTAGTATTTTACACAATGCCGAATATAACCATTATTGTAAACTATTTTTGCTAAACATTTTTAATTCATTTATTTCTTTACATTATTACTCACGTTAATCAAAATTACTAGTCAATTCGACATTACAATTATTAAACCACTGTACTGTGTGACGGATAATATTCATTATATATAAATTTGTTTAGCTACTGCGATTTCCTTTACGGTAATGTAGATCCTATAGATCTCCAGCCTGCGTCATACCGTTTCCTGTTGTCATCAAACATTAAAAACTTTGTCTCTAAGTGGTTAAGAGTGACTGCATCTTCTGCTGATCGTGCTGTAGCCACATTATGTAACAGTTTATTTCCTATAAGTCCGTCAGCTCATATAAATAACATATACTGTAATCGGTAAAAAAAACATAGCTTGGTTGCAAACGTTCCACAAAGTTGCCGCTAGATGGCGTTGTAGATAGTATCGTCAGTTTTTAAGTTATTTAACTATAACAATAAAAATTAATGACTTTTTATAGTCTTTATTATCTTTTTTATTGTAAATTTATTTATATAATGAATTCAATTAGTGAAATTAGTATTTCAATATTTAGGTTGTGAGAGAAAAAACATTAAGAACTCGACACTCTCATTGTAGTAATGCACATTAGTATGAGTTACATCTTTCGACGTGGTTTAGGAAACTCGTTGAATAGTGAATGCCCATTCATTTCAATAATTCACTGGTTAATTACTAAGTGATTAACTTAATTTTTGTAAATGCCTAACAGAGTTGGGCTCTAATACAAAACAGTCTTCAGGTTTAGACCATTACTATTGGTTTCGTTATTATTGTGAAGAAAGCCAGTAAATAATAATGGTTTTAATTATAGTTAGTATGTCTTTTAATGGAATGTTACTATTAAACATAGAAGAAGAACGTACAAAAGTAGGGTTCAAGAATGCATTTTATATTATGAGTTATTGAAGGAAACTTAAGCCACAGATTATTGTCTTGAAGATTATTAGTTCTTAGCATAACTAATCTCATGAACATTAAGAACTTATTTTTAAATATGGATTTAAAAAAATGTAAGCATCGGAAATAGCTTAGAGAACAAAACAAATGTAAATATGCGTCCTGGTCTATTAACAACTAGTTCGTTCTGCCAACATTTCGACTATCTCCAATAAACGGATATTTTTACGTCTTTTTTTGATTGAAGACAAATTCATAAGAATTAAACAGATCATAATTATTTTGTATACTATAATAATGTAATACTTTTTTAAACTTATTATAAGAATTGTAACGGAAAATAATATTTAATAGCTAAATATTAAGTTCAATTAGAAGAAAGTTAAGTACCCAATATATATACACGAGCTACACCAATCAAACTATAACAAACTTACAAACTATAAGTTATAGTTTGAATGAGCTCGTGTATCACTGAAGTGGACGACGTTGTCGTTGAAACGCGTCTGATACTTAGGAATACACTTATTTTTTATGAGAATTGTGTTCTGTGTGTTTGTTATACTGTATAATTTTTCTCATAAGTCAAGCTCAACATTTAGTATAGATATATCTGTGTTCAAATTTGGTAATCAAATTCAATTATGAATTATGAAGGAATATCCGAGGATCATTTGAAAAAATCACGGCTACGAGGGATAAGAGAAGAGTCGCCCTATCCAAAAAGAGAGGAAAATTATAATACAAGAAATACTGCTAACAGTAGAAATGTATAAAAAATTAAAATTTTTGGAAAAAAATAATGTATGACATATGGAGTTGGACTATTTTAAATTACATATTTAATGTTTAATATATAATATATTATCCTCATTTATTGTTTAATAAAAATAGGATTTGTGATTTTCACGCATTCTGAATATATTTTCCTTTTGAGTTTTGCGATTTTTGGTAGAGAATAAGTTTTTTATTTTTAAAGCTAGATGGCTTAAAATTTTCACAGTTTTGCTTTTATATACATTATACATAAACTTTACCATGTAATTTTAAATAGAATAGATATTTCATATAATAAAGGAATTTTGTTTATGTAGCAAGTTTTTAGAAAAAACAGGCTACACAGCAATCCATCAGTTTCTCTGCATTTTACATCAGTTTTCTCTATAAATTTCACATCACTCTTCCAAAAATTATTTCCTTGAAACTGTAGTGTCAAAATTGTTTCCATGTGCCTTGAGGGATGAAAACACAACTCACGAGGGTTTCAATGATTTCAATTCTTAGAGGTTATTGGTATACATGAGAAGGAAAAGTTTAAAATAACATAAAGAGTAAAAAAAATTAATAATTAGCGTTTGGATTGTGAAAATATAGAAATCATAAAGTTGTTTTATATGTAAGGTTAATAAGTTGAATTTCCTCATTATCAATGTTTAAAATAAATTTAATTTGTTATATTGGTAAGAGTGGTACAGTGTTTATGTTTCTGAATGTATAACATTCATATGTTTCATGAAAAGTGTGTAAATAATGATTATGTGTAGACAATAATAAAAAAGAGAGATCTAACCCAAGACTAGATGAATAAAAATGTACATCCGAATTGCAAAAATAACCTAAATTTTGTTTTACTATCTTGCATTATAATATCATCTGTATACTCCAATAAAAATTAACAATTTGTATTAACAAAATGTTTATTTTTGATTTCAGAAATTTGGGAATGGCATCGGACTGTTTTTTTAAAAGGCCTACGACTGTTGGACGAAGCTACAGGTTCTCCTCCTAGCAGCAGAGTTAGCTTTGCTTCTCCAATGTAGCAGAAGTCGAGACAATGTAAATGTAAGTATTAATTAAATGTTTTACATTGTTAGAGATAGATCCATGAATTTTACTGAGACAAACTTTAAAATTGGGGTGACTACATTTTTGGGAACGGTTTTGAGTGGGAAATTATTGTATATGTGAAACAATGTTCCATGACTAATTTTATTCTCGGTTGATAAAGTTAATTTGGCTAGTACACACTGGATCTAACTTCAATACAAACATCTTAAAAATATTCCTTCATAGTTAATGTCCACATCTCTGAAGTCCAAGTAGACATTGGACATATCAATGTATTAGAGTTTTACATTTCAAGAACTAATTTTATTTTTTATCAAATTAAGCTGTGATCAGGATTCTTAATTCGGAAAATAATTTTTCTATTTCATTTCTTGACAATTTTAAATTGCCTCAAATATATAATCATTCCAGAATGCAGAACATTCTATTTTATGGTTGTAAGTAACGCGATACAGTCAAATATTTTGTTCTATTTTTGTTTACGAGGATCTTCGGAAACCAACCTCTGTTTTTGTCTAGAGCGAGAAGTAATAGGGGTAGCAGCACCATTCCTGTGGTAGTGTGTTCAGTAGCTCAGTGCGCGTCTGCTGTGCTATTGATAAAGTTATGTTGCTGTTTGTTTGCCTCTAATAATAACCATTCAAAATAAGCGCTGTATTAGAAAACTTTACGAAGTGCAAAGTGCATCCTGTATTAAGATTTCTGAAGGCAAAAATTTGTCAGCGGCAAACACACATCGTGAACTGTCAAACAATCGAGTGAAGATATTTTCATCAGTAGGTTTGTTTGTTTTAGAAGAACAAACATTTAAGATGAGGAAAGAAGTGGTAGGTCATTTGTAGTTAGCAATTAACTCATTCAGGAAATTGTCCTGAAAAATCAGCCTTTCACAATTTCACAAACTCTCTAAACAATTCCACCGACTGTATTGTTACCAGAAGTTCGATGTTCAGTGGGTACCGAAAATTCTTTCCAATAATCAAAATACTGGGCTCTGTTTTAGATTTCGTTAGAAATTTGTTGAAATATTTTTTTAAATACGATCCTAAATAAAAAATTACACAAACATTTTAAAACTTCTCAAATCTCTGTCAATCTTCAATTTTTCTACTCTGAATGAGAAGGAAATTAATGACCCCGAGTTATGTCAAAAATTATGATGAAATAATTACAATTTTACATAACAAATTCATATGAGCTATTATTTTTATTTAATTTAACAAAAAAATTTAGAAATCACCATCTTTCATAGGCTTACTAATAAGTGACTCGATTTTCTGTAACCACAGTTATGTACAGTTTATAAAGTCAAGATGTTTGTTTTTAAGTATTGCAGGTTTTCATAGTTAGAATTCTAACTTTGAAAACCTTCAATACTTAAAAACAAACATCGTGACTTTATAAAATGTGCATAACTGTGGTTACAGAAAATCGAGTTACTTATAAGTAAGCCTATGAAAAATGACGATTTCTTAATTTATAAAAATTAATATATATATATATATATATATATATATATATATATATATATATATTTATTATAAAAATTCAAATTTAGATGCAATACTTTTTTATTAAAAAAATGCTCGTAACTCTGTAACTATTCATCCAAATATCTCGGAACGGTTTAAGATACCATGCCACATCCTTCGCCTATAATCCTTTACTGTTTACAAGGAAGTAAAACTTCGGGTATGTATCTCCCAAACGGGCATGTTAAGCAATAAGCTTATGAAAATTATGTGTTTGTTTATTTAGTTTAATGTATGACTTAATGTAGTTTAATTTTTTTACCTTGTTTATTTTAAAGTTTCTGAAGATTTTCTTATAGTTCTCTATTTATTTTTTTGTTTCAGAAGATACGATGTGTTACACATAAACAAGAGTTCAGTGTTGTGTTTGGTTTTATGATAGTGGCGAAACAAAAACTATATGTTTTTCTGTCAATTGTTTAATGTAACTACAAGTGGTTATATAGTGTGATGTATTATATAAACAATTATTATTTACCAATTATTGCATGTACTAGGAAGAAAAAAATATTTGAAAAATTGTATACATGAAAATTGTTTAACGAATAAATGTAAAATAAGAGAAAAATACCTTTTTAAATTTATTGAGTTATTCCTAACACATTTCCTGTTTCCTACAGAAAAAAGTAGGAATATCTTGCAGGTAGCAATATTTTGCAGGAAATGTATGGTAGAGTGCTGTACTTTTCCAAGCCATATAAACTGAGAAAATTATTGCTTGGTTTGTTGTCTGGTAAAAGGCAGCACCTTCCACAACATAAAAACTGTGAAAGCTATTGCTTCGATTATTCAAAGGTAGAAAGCAGCAATTCCATAACAAAAAATAAAATAAACCCAGACAGACCTCTTAAAAAACTTATATTCTCCTGATCCTTATAAAAGACACAAAAACTTGATACCCAGTGAATAAAAGTTATAAGGAGATCTGTCGGTATTGAAATAGTCATGGCATTTCTGATGTTTGAATCCCAGCTGTATTCTCCTGATACCTTGAAAAGTTCCAAAAAACCTTTTATCAAGTGAATAGAAGTTGTTAGGAAGTCTATCGGAATTGAAATAGTCATGACAACTGTGATGTTTGAATCACAGCTGCATTGACCTCTTTTAACATTATATTATCCTGATACCTTGAAAAGTTACAAAAATCCTGTTATCGAGTGAATGGAAGTTGTTAGGAGGTTTATTGGTATTGCAATATTCATACCAACTCTGATGATTGAATCACAGGTATATTGACCTCTTTTAACATTATATTCGCCTGATACTTTTTAAAAGTCACAAAAACTTGATACCCAGTGAATAGAAGTTGTTAGGAGGTCTATCGGTATTGAAATATTCATGGCAACTCTGATGTTTGAATCACAGCTGCATTGACCTTTTTATGCATTACATTCTCCGGATACCTTGAAAAGTTACAAAAACCTGTTATCAAGTGAATAGTTGTTAGGAGGTCCATTGGTATAAGTGAATTGAAAACTGAATTACAGTTAACATCTACGTCCTTTAAGATTATATTCTTCTGATACTGCCGTAAAACAACCAAATCCTGTTATCAGGTGAATATGATTTAATAGGAGGTCTATCTGAATTGAAAACGGAATCGCACTTGTCATCTACCTCCTTTAACATTATATTCTCCTGATAGTGCTTTTAAATCACAAAATCCTGTTATCAAGTGAATATGATTCGATAGGAGGTCTATCTGAATTGAAAACTGAATCACAGTAACACCCACCTCCTATAGGATTATATTCTCCTGATACTTCCTGTTTAAATGTACCTTACAAATTACAAAAGGAAGGAGGAGGGGACAGCACACAAAATGGCGTCACCAATTTACGTCACAAAATGGCGTCCAAATGACGTCACATATTGACGGATAGGGGTATGGCAAGGGGTAAGGGGAGAGGTGAAGGACAGGACAAGGGGCGGGGCTTAAGTCACGTGGTCACTTCCCGCCACTTTTATTCTTAAGTGGCCCCGTGTCTACTGACATCTACCTCCTTTAATATTATAATCTCCGTATACTGCAGTAAAACGACAAAATCCTGTTATCAGGTGAATATGATTTGATAGAAGGTCTATCTGAATTGAAAACTGAATCACAGTTAACATTTACCTCCTTTAACATTATAATCTCCTGATACTTCCTCTTTAAATGAACTTTGAAAAGTTACTAAAGAGGAAGATCAAGGGGCGGGGCAAGGGGCAGGGTTAAGTCACGTGGTCACTTCCCACCACTATTATCCTAAAGTGCCCCGTCTCTACTGACATCTACCTCCTTTAATATTATATTCTCCGGATACTGCGGTAAAACGACAAAAACCTGTTATCAGGTGAATATGATTTTAAAGGAAGTCTATCTGAATTGAAAACTGAATTGCAGTTGACATCTACCTCCTTTAACATTATATTCTCCTGATATTGCTTTTAAACCACATAATCTTGTTATCAGGTGAATATGATTTCATAGGAGGTCTATCTGAATTGAAAACTGATCACAGTTAACATCTACCTCTTTAAACATTATATTCTCCTGATACTTCATGTTTAAATGTATCTTGTAAAGTCACACAAAGAGGGGAGCAAGGGGCGGGGAAGGGCGGCAAAGGGCGGGGCAAGAGGCGAGGCAAGGGGCGGGACTTAAGTCACGTGGTCACTTCCCACCACTTTTGTTCTGAAGTGGCCCCGTTTCTACTGACATCTACCTCCTTTAACATTATATTCTTCGTATACTGCGGTAAAACGACAAAAATCCTATTATCAGGTGAATATGATTTGATAGGAGGTCTATCTGAATTGAAAACATAATCGCAGTTGTCATCTACCTCCTTTAAAATTTAATTCTTCTGATATTGATTTTAAATCACAAAATCCTGGTATCAAGTGAATATGATTGGATAGAAGGTCTTATCTGAATTGAAAACTGAATCAAAGTTAACATCCACCTCCTAAAAGATTATATTCTCCTGATACTTCCTCTTTAAATGTACCTTAAAAAATTACAAAAGGGAGGAGGGGACAACACACAAAATGGCGTCACCAATTGACGTCTAAAAATGGCGTCCAAATGACGTCACATAATAGCGGATGGGGTATGGCAAGGGGAATTGGGAGGGGCAAAAGGTGGGGCAAGGGCGGGGCTTAATTCACGTGGTCACTTCCCGCCACTTTTATTCTAATATGGCCCCGTTTCTACTGACATCTACTTCCTTTAACATTATATTCTCCTGATATTGCTTTAAGTTCACGAAATCCTGTTATCAAGTGAATATGATTCGATAGGTGGTCTATCTGAATTGAAAACTGAATCACAGTTAACATCCACCTCCTATAAGATTTTAATCTCCAGATACTTCCTGTTTAAATGTACCTTAAAAATTTACAAAAAGGAAGAGGAGGGGACAGCACACAAAATGGAGTCACCATTTGACGTCACAAAATGGCGTCCAAATGACGTCATATAATGGCGGATTGGGATAAGGCAAGGGGTATGGGGAGGGGCAAGGGGCGGGAATTAAGTCACGGGACCACTTCCCGCCACTTTTATTCTAAAGTGGCCCCGTTTCTACTGACATCTACCTTCTTCAACATTATATTCTCCGTATACTGCGGTAAAACGACAAAATCCTGTTATCAGGTGAATATGGTTTGATAGGAGGTCTATTTGAATTGAAAACTGAATCACAGTTAACATTTACGTCTTGTAACATTATATTCTCCTGATACTGCTTTTAAACCACAAAATCCTGTTATCAGGTGAATATGGTTTGATAGGAGGTCTATCTGAATTGAAAACTGAATCACAGTTAACATTAACCTCCTTTAACATTATATTCTCCTGATACTTCCTGTTTAAATGTACCTTGAAAAGTTACAAAAGGGTAGGAGCAAGCGGCGGTCATAGAAGCGTGGCAAGTAGTGTCAAGGGGCGGGACTTTAGTCACGTGATCACTACCCGCCACTTTTTTCCTAAAGTGCCCCTTCTCTACTGACATCTACCTCCTTTAACATTAAATTCTCCGGATACTGCGTCAAAACGACAAAAACCTGTTATCAGGTGAATATGATTTGATAGGAGGTCTATCTAATTTGAAAACGGAATCACAGTTGACATCTACCTCCTTTAACATTATATTCTCCTAATATTTCCTGTTTAAATGTAGGAAAATGCTTTACTCTACCATACATCAAACTAAGCAATAACCTCCTAAATAAATGTACGTTTTACAGTGGAAAAAGTATTGATATCTACTAAAAATAAAACGCAAGCCAATTATTACAATACAAATATTTATTGATGTAACAAATTTTTAAATACATATAAAAAATGTTGTTTTAAAATAACAATGAAAAATAAAATATATCCAATTACAATATATTTAAAATTCACTTTTTCACATCTGTTTTAGTCTCTTTAAATGCAACACTCAAAAAACACTTGGACTATTGATGTCGTAGATGTTGAATAATGTGCTGCCATAATAAATCTGCAACAAAATTAAAATAGCAATTAAAACTATATAATTAATTGTCAACTTTTTATGAAATGTAAACTTCTTTAAGCTCACGAGGTAAAGAATACTATTAGCATGGGGTAAAGGGAATCAAGCGTCACAAATTTTCACCTATACATAAATACTTAAGCTAATAATCGGTCAAAAATATTGCACAAACTTTCTCATACATAAATACTAAAACTAGTAATCTGTCCTGTCAAAATATTGAACAAACTTTTTCACACATTAAAACTAAAACTAATATTCTGCAAAAATATTGCAAAAACTTTCTCATACATAAATACTAAAATTAATCATCGGCTAAAAATATTGCACAAACTTTTTCACACATAAATACTTAAACTAATATTCTGTCAAAATATTGCTAAAACTATCTTATATATCAATACTAAAACTAATAATAGGTCAAAAATATTACACAAACATTCCCACACATAGATACTGAAAAATATAATTTGTCAAAAACATTGCACTAACTTTCTCATTCATAAATACTGAAACTCATTATCGTTCAAAAATATTGCACAAACTTTCTCTTAAATAAATACTAACACTAATCATCGGCCAAAAATATTGCAGAAACTTTCTCATACATAAATACTAAAACTAATAATCTGGCAAAATAATGCACAAACTTGCCCACACGTACATAGTAATACTAATAATCGGTAAATAATATTGCACAAACTTTCATACATAACTTCATAATTTGTCAGTTTGGTATGATGAAGATGGTGAACTTTCTTGGAAGTGATGTCTCCGCTAACATTGGTCTAAAAACAAATGCAGTATTAAAGTCAATTTAACATAGATTATGTGTTAAAATATATAATATATATGAGGTACATTTTTTAAGTAAAGTCTATTTTGAAATTACCGCTCTGCAGTGAAACGGAATTACACTCGTGCTTTGTTTTAGTATGTCGTAATATTCAGCTGTTGACCGTTTTGTTGGCATTTGATACATGATTGTTGTGGAGTGTGAGCGATTATTAAAATGGGTTCAACAATAAATAATCCCGCCAACTGTGAGGTTTATGTTGTGAGCAAAATCAATTGTGCTGTTAAAATTCTTAGGTAACTAATTGAGGTTTATAGACCAAACGTTATGAGTCACAGTGAATTTATGCAATGGTACAATTTGTTTAGAACAGAAGAATGAATGTTCATGACAAAAAGTTTAGCAATCACCTAACAGTAATGACAGATGGTTTAGTAGAACAAGTGAATAAGAAAAATTGTGAAAATTTGCTATTGGTTTCCGAGTTTTCTTTTATATCTCCAAACATTTTGCAAACAGTAATTTTCGACATTGTGATAGAGAAAATGCATTACAAAAACCTGTGCACCAGATGGGGCTATGTTAACTTGAAATATTAATCAATGCACACACAAACAGAAATAAATGACTTCAGCGTTGCGTTAAAAGGAAGAGGGAAGGGGTGTTTAAACACATCGGCACTGAAGATGATAGTTAGGTTTTTTTACACAAATGTTGAATCAAAACAGCAACCAATGTAGTAACACTCATCACCTCTGAAAGCAAAGTAGTTCAAGCAAGCCCGTTCTGCTTCAAAATCATGGCCAATGTTTTTTGAGATAAGAAAGGAATCTTGTTGATTTTTTTTTTTTTTAAGTGTAAAATGACTATTAATGCTGACACACACTCTAATACCACGAGAAAGCTTAGATGAGCCACACAAAACAAAAAACATGACTTGTTATCCAGTAGGGTACTGTTTTGCAAAATAATGCTCGACCTCAAGCAGTAGGTCAAACTGTTCACTTGTTGCCAAAATTTTACTAATAATTTTCGACCACCCATCCTATAGCCCTGAACTCATACTAAATTATTACCATGTATTCCCGCATTTAAAGAATTGACTTGGATTCCCATTTGAAAATGATAATGAACAGTAGGCCTGGCATTACTAACTGTTCACGAAACTGGCGGCAGACTTTTATAAAGTTAGAATAAGAATGCTGTTGAAATGATATACAAGATATGTGGAAGTCAATGGTGACTATGATGAAATAATAAAGAAGATATGTCAACTTTTTTGGATATAATAAATCGTTTTTTTTTTAATGTATTCTTTTTATTTCAAACAGACCTTACTTAAATTTCTAATTACAAATTTATAAGATCATTAAATTACACCAAGATAACAAAAATAATTATAGCTTTGATTTCGCCATTCATATGAACCTGGTGCTGAATGGGATCTTCCGTTTGGGTAAAATTTGTGCTCAGAAGAGGAAACAACTGTAATTGGATTCTGGAACAACAATGAAAAATAACTGTTCAGTTAAACAAGACATTTGTAATACTACATTCTGTACCAAACAACAGCTTGATATTCAAAAATTGAGATGGATTTGGAGCTTTAAAAGGAGCAAAATTTGTAGTTAATGCTATTATGAGTATGGTCAAATTCAAATTGAAGCTATTCTGAAATAAAAAAATATTTCTTAGAGAAAAACCAAGTTTGAAGCCACAGTATGTGAGGTGAGATGCATGAGAGTAGAAGCATAGCTAATGGAGGGGGGAAGCATGACTAATAGAGGGGGGAAGCATGACTAATAGAGGGGAGAAACATGGGGAAGTACATTAAATGATATCAACACTTCTCCTGACATTGACATCACATTTGTCTTAATTAAAGGAATACTAATAATTAAATTTATTAAAATGATATAGTAGTTTAATGAACACATGTCTCATCCATATAAATAACTGGTCTTCCTTTTTCTGTACTCTACCAAGTTTTTCAAATAATTTATAGTTGCATTTTTCAGACATCCAATTTTTTAATAAGATTTTTTCTTTATTAACTTAATTCTTCCACCAAAATCACAAAAAGAAATATTACATAAAACATATGTACTGTACTTTCATTAAAATGTGTCTTATATTTCAACATTTTCAGTAATGATTTAAGTGTAGATCATTCTCCTTTGTAAAATGGAATTCATTTACTGTTCACACATAAATCAAAATCATCAATGTTTGCAATTATTACCTTTTTTTGGATTTGTCTTTGTATGGCTAGCTAAATTCTATAGGCCTACCTAATTGCAAATATTATTTTTGTTTATTTTTTTCAATTTAGTTAAATGATACTATAGTTAGTGTTTCAGAGAATTAACAGATATTTCAGTAGCTTGTGCCTCCACTTTATTTAAATTAATAGTGTCTCTATTTTTTTGCTTCTTATTTCATAAACCTAAACAAAATGACTATTATTTTCTAAACATCGACATTGGGAAATAATATATTTTTATAATAAAAAGTAAATATTTTAACTAATTTATTTAAATTTTTCATAGAACAAAACCTGTTTTTGAATTGAAAATAATAAAATATCCTGGTTGTAAACTTTTACCACCCTCTCTCCTTCTATCATATTACCATGTTAACCTTTACATTTCGTTTCACTTATTGTAATAAAAGGGCTCTGTACAGGAGTTAATACATCGAAGTGATTTTCTTTTGAAAAACAAACAATATATCATGAAAATTTTTACAATTCTTCAGCCTGAAGGAAAATTCATACAAGACATGCACTTTTTGGAACCTAACTACTGCTAATCTCAAATTTGAAGAACTACGTACAACTGTGATCATTAAAATATACAACAATCTTACCTATCAAGTAATTTTATTTAACAATTTTCAAAAACAAATTTTATTTAACTAAAAAAAAACAAATTAAATTAAATTTAATAAATCAGCAAAATAGCACATTCCTCCTTTAATTGCTTTCAATGAACATCACTGGTGAAGAGTACAATTTTAAAATGAAATAATACACAACTTTCCACAACAAATACATTTTTTCCCTCACGTGATCTACGCTTGGTAAACTACACAAGTGTAATTTCAATTTATCACGAGGCTGCAATTAAAAATTTCATCAGTCTACTGAGATCTTAATTGATAAACAATTTTAAAACACAAGAAGATACACAGTACAACAAACTCAAAAACTACAGAACTAGTTGGGTCCATCATTTTTAGTTATAACTTCCAACAGTCCACAGTACACTGCCTCTATTAATGCCCAGTTTTTAAATCTTCAAAATAGTTATTAGATTTTTGTTTTTGCCAACCAATGCTCTCAGGTAGTAACTTTCAGAGTTTTGCAAGTCATATTTCAGCAGATTGTGTTCCAGCATATCTATTTCCGTCTGGTAGATTTCTCTGAGTTCTGCTGCTCTCCTGCATCTTTTCATTGAATATTATGTGGGTTGCATAGGATCTACATGGGGTACCGTTGTTGAAGCTATACTTAAGTCTCTAGTTGTGTCCCCTGTGATAGCAAGTTTGAGTAAACAAAAAAATGAAGGGTCTAACTGAAACTGAAAAGGAAATATGGCTCGATGGTTTGCCCAAAAGTAGTTGTGTCAGTTATCAGTTTAAGATGTATGCTAACAAACCTGTACTTTCATGTCCTATAATGTACACTTATTGTGTGTTGAAGATGTAATCATTGACGATGTTTATAGTCTCTGACTAACTACATTTATCTGGTGAAGTAAGAACGAATAGTACCTAGTTATTTATCAATTAATAAATGTCCACAGTATTGATAGAAGAATAATTGGCTTCGTATTTTAAATACTAGAGCCACTTAGGTTCAAATTAGAGTAAAAATAGGACAAATCAAAAGTACATATCGTTCAATGTCAAAAAAACGATATAACAGAATTTATATAAATATTTTGGAGCTCTTCATACTTATAAAAAAAAGGGGGGAAAACAATAATAGAAGTTTGGTACCTTTTGTTATAACATGTGATACAAGACCTGGGTTATAATGTAGAATGTTATTAGAACTTGTATGTTAAAACGGATTTGGAATATTCTAGTTTCAAGAATTTTAAATCCATAATTTTTTATTAAATTTTAGAAGTTTTTATTTTTAAACTTCTTAATAACCATGCTGGCAATAAGAGAAGGTTTCAATTTAAACTAATAAAGTCAACATTTTCGGTCTAAAAGGGCAGAAAAGCCTTATTTTTCTGCAAAACCTGCAGTTTTAATACAATTATTTCTCTTAAATATTTTAAATTCACCTTGTATAATTGTTTAGTTTTAAATGTTAAAATGAGATTTGTAATAAAGGTAACGACTGAAAAGGATGTAGGATGTTCATATCTACATATCCATTTATGTTAAATTAAATTCCAACAAGCAGTACAGATTTTGTAAATAACAGCTAAAATAATTATGATAATAAGCTCAAAACTATATAAATATGTTCTGGATAATTTTAGAAACAAAAGTAGTAAGCCAAATTAATAAATAAATTTTTATTTAAAAGCTGTTGTGGAAAATAGCTAACTTGGCTAATATTAATCGTACAACTTCAATCAAAGTTTATACGGAATATACAAAAATTAGAAGAAAAAAATATGTAATTAGTTTCATGGCTATTTTCAGTCGGTGGCTATGAACAAAAACAAATTTTTAAATATATCAAAATTTAACTTGAAAGTAACTAAAGGGAAAGGTAGGCTTCGATGGAAACTACACCCTATACAGGTTGAACATCATTGCTACAGTGCTGACTAATTTGAAAAATAACATTGTTCTCCAAATGTTTTCGTACGCATTATCATTGACCTTATCAGAAAAAATGCTATTGCCAACACCCCAAACTGCTATCACCAGCTTGTTAAACTGCTTTTCATTGGCTTCATGAGGGTTATATTAATAATAATTAACCCAGTTTTGCTGGTTTATAGCTCCACTTAACTTGAAACAAGCTTTGTTAGACCACAATACCTTCATCAAAACTCTATTTCCTTCTCTCTTTTCATTTAACACAATTTCACAAAACTGGATATGCTAGGTTTTGTTTTTAAGAACATTTGATTGCATGACACTGATCCATTTCTTTTAACTGTTATCCTACATATGAACAACCATATATACAAACATGTTATTTAGTTTCTACAAAAGAATGAATGCACATAATTAGATAGTTGGTAGTTAGGGAGGTGGGGGCTTTAGGTACTGCTGGAGTCAGACAAGAGTTTTAGAGGCAAGGGGTTACAAAAACACAACAGTAAAATAGGTGGATCCACTGGAAAAACATTATAAATTAAAACAAGGATTTACCTTGTTTTAATTGCTTATGAATGTCTATTCAATTGTTGTTGAAATATTTTTCATTGCAGCTGTTCCGCTACCACAAATGGCAACATCGGATTATAAATAAAACACATTGATTTTGTGTAACAAGTATTGTCAAAAGGTTATTAACAAGAATTCGTCTCAAAGTATTGTTAAAGAATTATTTTTTACCTAGTATTAACCTTTGAGACGTCGTGTGAGGAATCACACATGGTTAATATAACCAGAAAAAATTTCTTTAATATTAAAACTATTTTTAAGAACAGATTCAGAGCAAAATGATTTATTTTATTAGTTCAAAATATGAAATATTAACCATGTTACAGTATCATACATAATTGTAAAAACCAAATTTAAAAATTCGAATGCTAATTTGAAATAATTTCTAAGAATTCAAGAACAATTTCAAAAAATATTTAAGCACACATTTGGAACAAAATTAAAATTATTTTAATTATTATACGATCAAAAAATTAACAATGTTACAGTATCATATATTAAATTCAAAATGGCAAGTTATAATTTAAAATAAATTACAAGAATTAAAGTTTAAATAATTCAGCTATACAGTCAAAATATATTGTATAATAAAAATGTAAAAAAGCAATAAAATTTATATTTTTACACAAAAAGAGTCAAATAAACACATTTAAAAAAGAATGCTGTGAAAAATGGACTATTATAATTCCAATATAAAACAAGTTTCAAAAAATCAGTTTTTCTAAATATATATTACATCCAACATCTAGTCGTCATCTTCAATTTCCATGTTTGCATCGCTGGTGGATGTTGTGTGTTCTCTACAAATATAATGCTAACAAACTACACACTTTGTTTTAGTTTTATGCTTATATTTACAAATACATCATCAACCTGGAGGGCCTTTTACGGTTGGAAATTGTTGTGTTTCTTCTTGAATCCTTGTCATTTTCTTAATTTTTCTTTTTAGCAACCACAGTGGTTGCCTTATAGGAGTCGTGCTTAGAGGTAGTCATTAAATAGATCTTTGCTGAGAGCCTTCAGAATGTTTTTTCATGCTATCACAAAATCCGGAGAATCTCTAATCATGTTATTCTTGAAAATAATAAAGCTATTTAATGCAGGTAGGCTATATTTAGTATTAAAGAAAATATGGTCAATGGGAAATGGTTGCTTATCCTAGAGATTGAATCTTGACTTGTATTCATCAACCGTGTTCATGCCACTTTTGTTGGAATTGTAAAATGTTAGTACATTTAGTACATACTGTTTCTCGGATTCTTCCAATTCCAGGTCGATATCATCAGTATCACGGAAGGTGGACAAAAGTAATACCATTATGTTAATTATATATTTTTTTGGGACAATATGAAATCAAATTTTTCTCTTGAAATCCAAACATACTCATATAAGCAATAATTACACTATAAAAAAACTCACAAATATCAGCTATCATTTTTCAATGTTATACTGTTATGCCACTGAACGATTTTGCGGTTTTAAACAGTAAAGTTCGAAGAATGGTATGAAGGTTACAAGGGAACTTCTATTGATTATGATGGGAGGTAAGAAGCATGCCTTATAATAAGGAAATGAAAAGTCTATTCACCTTACATCATTTGTTATACAATGATTTGTTTCATCAATGATTGATGAAGGTAAAGTTTCTAAAACGGTTCCACAGTAATGTATTGAAATTCGAGGTTACAGCCTCTCTGATTGTACATATTTTAACTGTGTATTACCAAAATATAATAAAGTAGACACCAAATGTGCATTACTTGGTGGTAAATGTTACTAAGAATCAATGGTGTGGAGTTAAGTCTCCTGTAAATCTTGAATGCAGGTCAATGGTGTAATTATCCCATAAACCCCAAATGTGGATTAATGGCATGAAGTTAAGTTTCCTGTAAACCGCAAATGTAGGTCAATGGTGCAAAGTTAAATCTCCTGTAAACACTGGGTTTTTGGTGATTGGTTTGGAGTTGAGGTAAGTCATGGTAATAAAGAAACTTGAAAGATGCACTAAAAATTTTAAAAATAATTTGGGAACCACAATTTCGTAATGTAGTAGTGGTCACAGGAAATATCTATGGTTAGGAGCTATTTCCACAAAGGATAAGCTTATAATATGGTCATGAAGGACGTATTCACCATACCACATAATGGTTCCAACCTCATGAAAACCCAGAGGACAATGACATGATAAACAATAAAAAAAACCAACATTCCTTTTTATCATTAATCAAGATCATGAACCAGTATTTCGGTTGGAAAATTTGTTGATGTTTCAGATGGAAAATTGGTTGATGTACCATTATTTTAGTTCGAAAATCAAATGGTGAACCAGTGAGGAAATTTGGTTGATGTCAAAGTATTGGATGGAAAATTCGTTGATGTAGTATCAATATTTTGGTTGGTGAACCAGTATTTTGGTAGGGAATTCAGTAATGTTGATAATATATGTGAAAATTTCTGTTGTAAATTTAGTGTTTCAATGTTTGGGTTACAAAATTGGTTGTAGGCCGACGTTGTAGGTCATAGGACATTGCGGTTTGTCAACGGGAAAAACCGTTCTTTATAAGGTTCTACTGCTTTATCAGTGAGTTTAGGTGATTCCACAATTGTATGTGTATTGCACAACATAACTCAACAAATAAATAACAAGGTCAAATGTTGAACAGAGGCGTGAATGTCTTCCACACTATTTATAACATTGACCACAGATATTGTTATTCCTCTGTGAGTATAGATGTGTTACTGTAGTGGTTTCAATTTTTTATAGGTTCTTTAAAGATTGAACTTTCATAGATATATATTACACAGTTTTTTATTAAAACATCGCTAACTTTGCATTATGTTTATTTGTTTTCCTACAGTTACCTAACAATGTACATGTTCTCTCACTGATTTGAGAAAGCAAAGTGGCCAATTCGCTCATCAGTGAGACAATGTTAACATTGTCTCACTCTAATTACTTTGTCTCACTCCAGATTTGCAACGTGAAGGCACGAAATAGTGAGCGCGTAACATGCAGACAAGGTCGTATGCGCGCGAAATACGTTGGCAGCACTGGCTGTAAATCAGCTGGTCAGCTGTTGTACTGTTGTATTTGTCACAACACTTCCGGTCACGGCAGAAGCCACCATTTTATTGATTTGCCATTTGTAAACATTGAAGGTGGTTTTGCTGTCGCAAAATGGACGTTAATGACGATTTTAGTAATAATAGTTCACCAGAAGAATCTTGTACTCCAAAAGAATTAAAAAATGTGGCGAGGAATGTGTCTCTAAATCTTCTTCCAGAGAAATAAAAACATAAATATGAAAAAAAGGTATGAATTGTTTACTTCCTGGTGTGAAAGTAAGAATGTAAAAAGCCCAACGGAAAATGTACTTTTAGCATATTTTGCTGAAAATTCAAAGATTAATAAATCTTCTACTCTTTGGGGCGTTTATTCAATGCTTAAATCCACAATTCAAATCAAACATAACATTAACATTGGCAGTTACAAAAAACTTATAGCTTTCTTGAAAAAAACGTCCGTAGGGTATGAACCTAAAAAATCAAAGATTTTGTCTAAAGATGAGGTTGAAACATTTCTTAAGACTGCTCCCGATGACATTTATTTAATGAAGAAAGTAGTTTTAATATTAGTTTTATAATTTTGTTTCTGATTTATTAATGCTACTTTCACATTAAATGTCATATTAAAAGTTCACTTCTGTGTAAAAATATGTTACGTTTCTTTACCAATTTATTTGTTTTATGGTAACTGTAGGAAAAATATAATGTGCAACTCGAGTGCAAAGTGCAATCGCCTCACTCGAGAAACCATTCCTCACTCGCCTACGGCTCGTGAGTAAGGATTTCTCTCGAATGAGGCAATTGCTCACTTTGCTCACTAGTTGCACAAATAACTATTTATTTCAAATTATTTGCTTTATGCGGTGTATTAGTGTTGCTTGGTTTTTGTATTTATTCAGTTAATAAAGTGCATGTGTTGTCTTAATAATATACAAAGGTAAGTATTTACTCATTTATTTCTATATAATTATTTCATTTTTTCGACTAAGATAGATTCAATTTGTCTTTTAAATAAAACAATTATTTACTTTCCAATACTTTAATTTCCTAACCTCAAAAATTATTTTAGGCTATTTAATGACAATTGTATTTAAATTTCAAACTATAGCTTTTGACATGTTCTCTGTTTGAGCTGTTCTCTATAAGGTTCTTACTCACCAAGTACTCATTCAGTTTAATCTACACCAGTGGTTCTCAAACTGTGGTACGCGTACCCCCAAGGGGTACGCGAAAAATTTCAGGGGGTACGCGGGGTAGGTTCATGAAAATTGTAATTATACTCTCTGGTTTCATACTGCAATGGACGAGTCTACTAAGCGTTCGCGCAAGGAGAGGAACCATTCTGCATGCGGCCGGTGACGCGGGGGAGGGGGAAACCAGTCGCTGTGATTTCTTTGTTCCTGGCTTGGGCCATTCCAGTCTCAGTGTCACTAGTGTCAGTGCGGCTGCCTGTTGATCTGTGTTTATCAGTTGTTTTTCCCTTACTTTCAGTTTGTGAACACTGTTAGGATTGGTGTGTGAGTGTCAACGTGAACTTTAAGAATGGATAAGTGGCTTAAACGAAAAATATCCCATGATGACATTGACCAAGATCCTGGGCCATCAACGTCCCAAAATGTAAGTAGGTCTGATTCTAACAGCCAATCCGAATTCAAAAATAAAAACACTGAAAATTATGCACAGGGTGTAGTTAAAAAGAGGAAGTATGACGAATCATACTTAAAATTTGGATTTACTTGGACAGGAAATTCAGACGACCCTTCTCCACAATGTGTGGTTTGTTCAGAAATTTTGTCAAAAAACTCTATGAAACCATCTCTTTTGAAACGTCATTTTGAGAGTAAACATAAAAATTTAGAAAACAAAGATGTACAATATTTTAAACGTCTTTTGGAAGAACTCAATAGTAGGAAAACTACTATAAAACATTTTTCTGGTGCAGACAAAAATGAAAAAGCTCTGAAAGCTTCATATAATGTTAGTTATCTAATTGCCAAATCTGGCAAAAACCACTCTATTGGTGAAAGCCTTATTCTCCCTGCTGCATTCGAGATAGTTTCTTGCATGTTTGGAGAAAAAGAAGCAAAATGTGTCAAAACTATACCACTGTCAAATGACACGGTTTCACGGAGGGTCAGTGACATGGCAAGCAACACAAAAGAACAACTTGTTCAATCATTACAAGAAAGTCCGTGGTTTGGAATACAAATTGACGAAACGACAGATGTTGCTTGTTTAGCCCAATTGATTGTTTTTGTGGAATTTGTGAGGGTAAAATATTTGAAGATTTTTTATTTTGTAAGCCACTAAATATTTCTACAAAAGGACGAGACATTTTCACACTTTTGGATTCTTTCTTTTCCGAAAACAGACTTGAGTGGAAAAACTGTGTGTCAGTGTGTACGGACGGTGCCAAATCTATGACTGGTAACATAACTGGACTGATAGGATGTATAAAAAATGTGTCTCCTGAGTGTAAATTTACACATTGTGTTCTTCACCGTGAGGCTTTGGCAGATAAGCACCTTCCTGATGAATTGAAAGAAGTCCTCGACGAGAGTGTAAAAATTGTGAATTTCATCAAGACTAGGCCACAACAGTCTCGTGAGTTTAAGATCCTTTGTAAAGATATGGGTAGTCTTCAAGAGAACTTGCTGTTACACACTGAAGTTCGCTGGCTTTCACGTGGAAACGTGTTGGCCCGTGTGTTTGAGCTGCAAAAAGAATTGCACCTTTTCTTCATAGAGCACAAATCTAATCTGTCGTCAGTACTCATTGACTTCGACTGGCTATTAAAATTGGCTTATTTGAGTGATATTTTTGAAAAACTGTACATCTGGAATAAGTCTATGCAAGGTAGTATTTCTGATATTTTCTATGTTGAAAACAAAACAAACGCAATGATTAAAAAAATATCACTCTGGGAAAATGAAATAGAAAACAACAACTGCAATACTTTTGAGAGATTGAACTCATTTTTGCAACGAAATGAAAAGTGCATATCTGATTTTGCTGACCTCAAACTACAAATTGGACATCACCTCAGTTCATTGAAGGCCAGTATAAGAGAATACTTCCCACCCACAGACAAGAAGTTGGATTGGATCCGAAACCCTTTTTTGTTTGATGCTATTGGAACCACAAGCAACCTGACAACATTTCAGAAAGAACAAATGATTGAACTATCATGTGATCTGACACTAAAAACTAAAATTGAGAGTGCTACGTTATTAGACTTTTGGATCGGTGTTAGAAATGAATACCAAGAACTTGCAAGTACTGCACTTAAAATTCTTATTGGCTTTTCCACTACCTACTTATGTGAAAGAGGGTTTTCTAGCTTAACATACCTAAAAAATAAGTACAGAAACAAACTTAATGTTGAGGACGATTTAAGGTTATATTTATCAAAACTAGAGCCCAACATTGATGAACTATATAAAAAGAAACAAGCTCATCCTTCTCATTAATGTTTTGTTATGTGTTTTAAATATATTGTGTTTATTATGTAAAAACGTGTTTTTAATTTAACACACCACCTTTTCAATAACGAAGGGGTACGCAGAAATTTAATACTTCACTAAGGGGTACAGTCTTTGAAAAAGATTGAGAACCCCTGATCTACACAGTTGACCAGTGAGGAGTAAACATTGAACCAATGTCTGTAAAATTGAATGTTTCCTATTGAATGTTTCAGAAATGTCTGTGAACTTTGGTCTTGAGAATCAATATCGTATCCAGTTTGCCTGACAGTTTTTCTGACTGTAGATAGGGTTTACTACACATTTAGTCATGTTCTGTGCATTAACTGCACATACTTATTAAAGATATGTAGTGATTCATATATGTATTTGTACATATAGAGATTCGTCTCCATATTTTTATTTTAAAAAGAAAGCTCATTCTTCCAGAGCACAATTTTTAGCACTATTTATGTTTCAATATTTAAAAAAAATTCTCTTCTTAGATGTCTATTGCCTCGTTGGGGTGAGATGACTTTAAAACTAATTTTATATACAGTGTTCAATCAGAGTGAGCTTTTTTTTTAACCTTGTTTACCAACCCCTTCTATCCTTCTATTCCTACCCTTTGTATAGAATATCTGGGTTTAACATAATAGGTAATATAACTTATATATTGCTGTTGTCATTGTTAGTGTTGTCCAAAGAATTGTTAAGGGTGGATCGGGGACTATTTTGGTCTGAGAAGGTCGTAAAATTTGATGACTTGACATAATAGATGTGATGTAATAGGCTTGATGTAATAGATGTGAAGTAAAAGGCTTGGCATAAGAAGTATGATATAAAAATATTTCACATAATAGGCATGATGTAAAAGGTGTGATGTCATTGAGGCTTAAGTGCCCCTGGTGCCTTGGCACTCCAAACTGTAGGGTGCCCAAGTGCCCTGAATGTTTATAATCCAGGTGGTCTTTCTCCCCAGTTATACAATGAACTAATTTTCCCTTAGTCTGTTTGGATACTAAGTTTGAATTTGGAACAATTTGTACATGGATGGACACGACTTCCAACCCCATCCATTAAAGAAAACTAAAACTATAGTTATCGATAGATGTTTATCAAATTTATATTTATGATTGTTTGGACTCTTGAGCTCAATTTGTCCACTATTTTTTATATCTAAGACATATTGTGGTTGAAGGCTAAGATCAAGAAAGAAGCAGATAAAGTTATAATTTCTTACATATATTTAAAGTTAGTTTCGATTTCAAGTTTTGTAAAGTAATAATATTTTCTGTTCAGGGTTATTGAACATGAATGACTTTGGATTTTTACCAATTCAGTATTTTATGTTTTTCCAAATATGTAGCTTACAAAACTTTAGGTAATAGAACATTAAATC
Organism: Aphrophora alni; assembly: GCA_963513935.1. NCBI lineage: Eukaryota > Metazoa > Arthropoda > Insecta > Hemiptera > Aphrophoridae > Aphrophora > Aphrophora alni. Next base: position 14,479,527 of record OY740765.1, on the reverse strand, counting down.
ATTGAGTTCTCTGTACTATTAGCCATTATAGTACAACAGGTCTAATGGTTAATTTACCATGAATATAAATTATCACGAAACAATTGGAAAACAGCAAATATAAATTTTTAGTATAACCAATTTAGTATAAAAATTTAAAATGTAACCAATTGGTGATCTAAAAACATTTACAGCAAACTAATAACACAATTTCTTAAAAGCTCTAAGCTCTGGGAATTAAATGTCAACCATCTCATCATTGTAGGGCCATATAAAATCACACATAGAAACAAGATAATTAGACGGTAGTTCACTTTAGTGTTAAGTGATCATTTACCTTGTGCCCTTTGAAAACTTGTGAAGTAAAACAAACGAGTCAGTATGACTATAAGTCTAATTTTTAATTCCATTTACTAAAAATGTACGGTATGTACCTTAATTTCTTGTAAAGATATTCTATCAGAAGGACTTTTCTGAAGCATTTTAGAAATAAGATCATGAAGTTCTTTGTTGATGACAGGCATTGTTGGAAATATCAGTGGTTGTGTCTAGATGATAGAATATAGGGCAGGTGTAAACAATGTCACTCCTAATGACCAAATATCAGCTGCTTGTAGAACAAACCATAAAAGTTAAAGTACCATTACAGTAACACTTAACATCACTAACTTATAATAATTAGAAGAGCAGAAAATTATAATTTTTGAATTCTACTTTATGTTGAATTTTATCACAAGCAAGTTTTATAGAACAAAAATTGATGCCAAAAATCATACATCTTACAAATAAAGGGTTTTTAGACATGGCTTAAGTTAATTAAATTGACTTATTTTTTGTTAGTTGATTATAGGTCCAGCAGTCATACTTTTATTATATTTTTTAAATAACATAATACTTATTTCAAGGTGCATAGTTCAGTTTATTTATTCACTGGTTGGTTCATAATGGTTGTACTGTCTCTAGTACAAGGTTACAATCAATGTAACATGACAACATTGCATTCTCGTAGCAGTATATTATTGCATTGAAATTGGTGAGCATTATTCATGTCTGCTTATATTTTTTAATTACTTTGGAAAATACGATTTAAACCCAAATATCATAACATGCCTGATAGTTGGTATGTTTCTAAAATGTAAAACAAATGATACAAAATTTGTTGAAAATAGAGGGAAATGTATTCAATGTTTCAAATTTCAGGAAAATTCTGCTCAGCATAACAAATGGATACATGATATTCCACTTTCATATTTAATTGGACCCTTTATTACTACTTACTCAATGGAACAACAGTTCGTGAAGAGCCTAGGCCGGTTAGACGACTCTTCAGTCAGGTAAGGTAAGATAAGTGTGGTTAGCACATCAAAATTTCTATCACCATTGTTAATTGGACCCATACAGAACTAAAATATTTGAATTATATAGTGAATCATTAAATAATATAGCAAATGTTACAATCAATCCCATTTTGTACAATGTAGCCTACATAAATAATGTACAGTTTTATCACTGTGTGTTTGTATAACCAGGGCCATAGCGAGGGAGTGGGAAGGGGCAGCTGCACCATGGTGTGGCAGAGTTATGAATACTTATATAAAATATAAGCTTCCTTTGGTCATTTAGATACAATAAATTAAGTTTTGTTTTCGAATTTAATAATAGTAAGATATTTTTTACATATAAGAAAATTCATTTTGTTATATTGCACTTCTATAAATAATATGTGTTATAAAGGGAGAAATAAACAATTAATAAAAAAGAATATATTTCATTGACATTACATCAATTTATCTTGTTTTTATTTGTTATATTGTGCCTGTTTATGTTTTCAGAAATTTTGAAAATTAATTTTAAATTAAAAGTGTTCTATTTCCGATATAATATATTTCATAAAATAATGATAGATTTTTACAAAATACTCTTTCAAATCACACTCTCTGAGTAAAAGTCTTAATTGAAACACAATAATTTTCCTAATAAAGGGAATCTCAAATTACATAAGAATAGATAAATAAATACTAGGAGTAGTAAATTCTTTATTCTTAATCGCTAGTTAACCCGTACAAATTTAGCAATTTTAAGGAAACATGAAAGGGTTAGGAAAACGAAAACTTACAATACACCTGGACATTTTATTACATTTGTATCTAAAGTGACTTTTACCATTTTCATAACTTATATTCTAATAAATAAATTCTGTTATTAATCCTCACCTTGCCAAGCCAAGTACATGTTTAGTGAGAAGCATCCAGTTCCTCCCATTTAGATATTGCCTGAATTCTTCTCTAGATAAAGCGACTTTGTCATACCATTGTTTTTGAATATCTTTAATATGGGACAAAAAATTACCACCAAATACCATCAAATTACACAATGCAGAATTAAAATTTATTCTTTCTACCAACGGCCATTCCAATATAATAATTCTGACGTACACTTTAAAACAGTTTGAGATATCTTGCGAGTTATGAAAATAAGATTTAATTACCAATAAATTTTTTTAAATCTAAACTCATGTAAATATCATGATAATGACAGTTCTTAGCAATCTGGAAGTTATCTTGTTTATTGTTATCCTGTGAATAGTTTCTACTACAGCAAACAACTGCTCTTTCCACTTATCTACATTAGATAGTTGATTATGAAAAGGCATCCCGTATTTGTTACCAATATTTATCATTCAATGTATCAAAATAAATTTCTGTGTTTTACCTCTTTTGCAAAATGATTAGGAAGCTATTTAAAACCTTTAACATGTAATTTATGTGTAGTGTAAACCTATAAAAATGTAGGTTTGGTATAAACACACAGATTGTCAAAACGTAATTCTTTTTTAAAACATCATTTGGTGTGTTTTTGTGAAACTATAATAATTGCTTAACAAAAAACCATAAAATATGTTCTATCTGCTTATATTGTTTATAGCCCCAAACTTGTGCTGGATAACACATTACTTGACCTTTGGACAGCATTAAAAAGTGTGACTGTGTCTTATAAAGATGGAGTTATTACACCTATATAGTTGTAACTATTTACTCATTCTATCTTGCTTCTCTTATACTACCAATAATATCTTGTAAACAGAATTCATCTTTTCTTAAATTTGTTTTTTTGTCTTCTCTAAATAACTTTTAGTTTCTACACGTTCAGGAATAAGTATCTGCAAATTATTTATCATTTCTTGCATACCTACAGATGTAGATGACACCAAAACAATGTTGTTTGCATATGATAGAATTCTAAATCAATGGTCCGGAAAAAGACAACTTCTAGGATGTTATTAAGATCGGTAATACAAAATTAAAGAGAGTTAAGAAGACATTGTTGTCTAAAAACTCTTCCAGTTTTCAAAACTTCCTAATATCCCCTTTCCACACATGATGCTTGTCGAAGTCCCATCTAACAGATTTTCTTCATGCTTGTAAAGAAAAAAAGTCGTAAGGAGTAAAATGTGGAGAATTGGGTGGATTAAAGAACAGTTCATAGTGAAATTTTGACAACTTTGACCATGGCATTTGCAAAATTAATTGTGAGTTCTGGATTGTTGTGGTGAAGGGAATTTTCTTCTTCACCAAGTAGAAATGTTTCTCAACAATTCATCAAGAAATTAATCAAATAAAGAGGCATAATACAGTCTTGAGATAGTTTATCCCTCTTTAAGGTAGTCAATAAAGAATTCTACCATCTGAATCCAAGAAAACTGTAGCCGTAACCTTTCCGGCTGGTGGGGCTGTTTTTGCTTCTTCAGAGTACATTCTCTAGGAGAAATCCACTGTTTAGAATGATCTTTCATTTTTGGAGTATACTATTGAATTTATACCAAAGAAAAGAAACCCTATTGCATTCTGTTTTATGAGGCTTCAATATGTGACCTGAACAGTTGTAGCTTTATAAACTCAGTTCACATTGTGCTAGTGTTGGAGGACTAGAGACTTAATACGACATGCAGTCCTTGAAATTATTAGTAGTGAATCACTAGATGGTAGCATTATAGCCTCTAATTTCTGAGCTTCAAACCATGTCATGGACATCGCTTTACTATTTTGTATGTAAAATCAGAGAATAGTAATGGATTCATCTTTCATCAACAGTTATATATTGTCTCAAAAACTCATTTGGATTGCATTTAAATGTATCTAAACACTGCTATGAAATCATTGTTCAATTACATTTTTGGTCAACTATGTGGCACCCATTGTGCCAGCTATCTCATACCAACATATTTATGCAAGATATTAAAAACACACTCATCTGAGATTTTTACCATTCTAGCTATCTTGCACCTCTTCAATTGATGGTCGTCCAACAAAATATTATGGATTTTATGAACTTTTTTTCAGTTACCTCATTCAGACATCCTGGATGTTCAGCATCGTTCATGCTTGTACGATCACAATGTAATTCACTAAACCACTTGTGTGAACCATTCTATGCAACGGAGTAAAATCCTCATTTTTGTGTTTTAGCTTTTCTTCATTTTCCTTAATGTTTTAGAAAGTAATACTTTATCAATACATGAAATTCACTTGTTTCCATTACAGCAAAGAAACACAAATCTACCCAGTTTCGAACACTGTCAAACATTTTTTATCAGTTAGATTTTTTACATGAAACTTTATGTATATATCTAAAAGACATAAGATGGCAAACATTAAAGACAAAATGAAACTTCTGATTAAAGTGTCATCGTTTATCAAAGTCACTGATTTACCAGTCTACCTTCATATCTAGAAGTACACCAACCAAACTAAACATGGTATTGATGTTATATCGGTTGACATGTCTCAAATACAGATAAGGTCAGAACTTGTGATTAATAAGCAGGTTAATTACTCACCTTGCTACTAAAGTTAGCATTATTAGCAATAGCTTCAGGAGCTATGAATGCTGGAGTACCTGCAGTGTTAGAAAGAGTGGTATCTCCACCTGAGAATTCATTGCACTCTCCCAAGTGTGCAATCTGCACATGCCCATCTTCTCTTAACAGCAGATTAGATGGTTTAATATCCCTATGAATGATTTGCTGGAAGTGTACTAGGAAAAATCAAATGGAAATCTTTTATATAATTGACTATAAATTAATAAATATTATTTATAACAATATTTTTTGTAAGTATCGTTCATACTTGTATAGAGTTGTGTTTTAAACTTAATGGTTAATAATAGATTCTTCATATTATTGATATAATTTATTCGGACATTTGACATCATTTGTGATATAAAAACTAATACACAACATTTTAAGAGTACAATCAACTTTCATTATCAAGCAAAATCTAGAATATGACAAACATGAAAAGAACTAATAGAGCCTAGTATGCTAGGACTATGTTGGAAACTACAGATAGAACTAGTAACCTAAGAAAAGAACCCAAGGCTAAAAAACTAGACCTAAAATGGTTGAAATAACTTAGAGAAACATGAACAGAAAAAAACCACAAGTCAAAAAAAACAGAAAATAATACAAGAAATTAAAAACACCAAGTGAACTAACCCATTTCATTTCTAACAGTTCTTATTGAGGTGAACAACTCTTTGTCCCTTCTCTCAGGAGCTTAGCGTAAGATGTTGTTGTCATGCCTTGCAGTGAATCAACTGAAGAATCATCTTCAGTTGTTATATGTACCGGTACACAAACTTTGTGCCACTGAAGCAAAAGAGGGTAGGTTAATAAAATGTTCCAAAGAGATAGCACCAGTGAATAAACTTAGACAGAGGGTGTGTAGCTGCACTCTCAATGGTAGCCTACTGAGAATAAAATATAGTATAGATAAAGGTAAATTTTAAACAGGAAAGTACCTGTGCTGAGAGCACTGAGAAGCCGCATCAGCGTGCTAGACTTCAGTGAAAATCATAATTATTTAACACACTCAGAGTGATGTGTTTATTTTATCTTGCACTTTACAAAAAAATATATGACTTTTAAAACAATCTTGTTAAAATTTATTTTCTATTAAGTAAACACGGTGTCCCAAAAAAGGTGGACTGGCTTTGGGTTATATTTTGTATATTTTGGATTATGTACATCGAAATGATCTAAAAATGTCAAATAACATATATAGTCGAATTCTACTTCATTATCTGCATATCTTACAAAAAATCATTATAACTTTAGAAATAGATAAGATATTGAGTTCAGCTATGGAATAAGCAATTTTTATGTTACCTTTCACAAGTGTACCACACAAAGACTTCATTTCTATAATTTTCAAAATGGCGGCCGTTAAAAATGTGTAACATGGAATATCTCGACAACTGTTTACTTTTTTACAAAAATTTACAAGAGACAAAATATCTTTCTTTTACAATAATGAACAAAATTTTTTATTTTTTAAAAATTTTTTCTGTAGGTTAGGTGATAACTCATTTTGTAACTTTTTCTTGAATAATTATTGTAATCGAATTAAATTTTATAACTAGTAATAAATTGTTAAGTGCTGTTTATACTGTTTGTTTTGTGCTGTTATCTGATGCTATTGTTGAGAAGACCTAGTTTTAGCCTCGAAACCAAAATGTGAGTTGTGTTACAGTGTGCGTTATTGCCCATATCTCCATTAATTTAAAAGTTGTATAACCTTTTTTTGGTCTGTCAAAATCCCTATTTGAAATAATTCTGTTCAATTAGCAGTTTTCACAATTAAAATTGTCATCATCAATTAATTAGTCAAATTGCTTCATTAAAGTACAAAAATATTTAAACAAAATTTTTAATAAAGTTAACGCATAAAAACATTTAAACAAGATGCTTAAATAAAATCTTGAACAAAGTTAACAAATTTTTAATTCCTTACAGATTCAAGTTTATGTTCTTGTACACAAGGGAAAACATGTGAAACAATGCTACCAAGATAGACCACTTCCTTTTTCACCCAGTTGGCCAACATTGCAAAGAAAAATTACTCTGGTATGAAATAAACTCCAAACCCGTATCTGTCATAATTTATTTTTTGTGTAAGATTTTTGTCATGATATTTTTTGCAAAAAGTTTCAAAAGTATACTAGGGTATGCTATGTTGAAAACTAAAACTGAAATAGTCACCCAGGGCTAGAACTTGTTAGAGTGAGCTATCAAAATTTCGAAGACTATATACAAATGTGACCATGAAAAAACCACCAAGTCTATATATAACATGACAAGGAAAATTGACTTGTTAATGGAATTGCATTTAACACATGAAATGACAGCACTAAGTTGAAACGAGACTAATCATAGGGCAACTAACAACAAAGGGTTTGTACCAAGCAGGTATTATCTAATGGTTAATTAGGGGTGTTACCCTTTCTTAGCAGTTTTAATGCATGATATCATAGTCAAGCAATGTGGTAAATAAATCTAAAGAATTTCAGCCGTATTTAAAGTAGATTTGTTATTTTCTATTTTTATTAATGGAAGCAATAATGGCCTATACTGGTTTGGTTGATAGAACTGACCATTAGGTTCATTTAATTTTTATTTATATATATCCCCTGTATATTTTATTTTCCTCTTCCTAATTGAATTTATGATTTTTGGACCAATTGTGTTCAGTTATTTTGACTTCTCTACTAGTGTTAATCGTGTGATCTTATTGTGTTTACTATTTACTACATTTAGAGGTGTTTTTGTTTCGCTTTTCCTAGCAACATCCCTAAATTTCTCTGATAATCCCAGCATATAAAGGATCGTCATGAAGAATAAAGTTTTATTATCTTAGATTCATTCTTTTTGTTAGCAATGATTTTATTACATTTTCATATTATGAATTGAGAATATCCATTGATAGCTAAGTCATCTTTAATAGAATCTTTAGTTCTCTGTTTAGACTATTATTATTATTATTATTATTATACTAGAACAAATATATATTTCTGTCCATAAAGTATGGTTAGAAAAATAGTTCAAGTACTGACTGGTCTGCGTGTTTTTTAATAAATATCAGTTTTAAGTACTTAACAAAAGTTGATCCATGTTCTCGAAAGTCATGAGTTTTTATACACACAAATAACGGGAAATGTTCAAAAAAAGCTATATACACTAAATGATGTAATTATATTCAGTATACTCAAGTTTCAAATCAATATCTGATGAAACAGGTTCATCTCACTTATGTGACAAAACTATTATTAAGACATAATATTAAGACAATTTATTCCTCTTTAGTTATTTTTGTTGTAGCATCTTTAGAAATAACTGAAATTTTTAAATTATTTTATAAACAATATGGAGATCAATCGGCACAGATAAGAAATCACTAAATTAGATGGAAAGAGTACATCAAAATCATTAAAATTATCATGATTTAAAAGTTTCCAAAATTTGTTTAAGTACAATTCCTGTTCTCTGGAGAAATAATCTTCTCAACAAAACCAGAATGATTAATATATAAAGCTTCATATTTGAAGTGTGTAATACATACATAGGCATGTTAAGTGGAAAATGTTTACTTACAGTATTCGAGGCCCAAAATGACAACCCTAAAGTATGTCCATGATGTGATTTTGAGAGAGGTGTGTCTTTAGGTAAGTGCAGCGCTTCGCCTCGTTCCAACAATTCAAAACTTATCAAAAGAAAAAATTACAGTCATTATAACTAAGGTTAACATACATATTTTTCAGAAATAGGTTCCAAGCAAAAACATAATGTCTGGGCAATTTGATAACGTTAGAAAACACTATTCGATAGACATTCTCAATATATGTACACTATCATAGTCTACAAATCTATGATCTTGTCTGTCATAGAACTTAGGCTATTCTTGGAAAGTTATCTCCCTTTATCAGTGTTATCCATATAATATTATTTGTTATAATTTTAAAACTAACAAAAAATACATTTTAGCAGAGCAGTAGGATGGTCGCCAAATGGTAACTGTTTATGCAAGTCATTATTTTTAAAAGAAATGATTTTGTTTTTAAAGTATTCTAGAAAATTGTAGTAATTTAAGAATATCTTGTAATGTTGATCTAACAATGAATTGTGTACCCAAGCAAACAAAGTTCAAGCAGATAAAAACATTATATGTTATAATCTAACAATATTTAATTTCATATCATTCTTTTATTTACCAAAAAGGATCTCCTATATAATCATTTAGGTTTCAAAAGAATATTATTTTAATTTATTATAATTAATTTTATATTTATTCTTTTGTTGTTTTTACCTTTCACTTTTTATTGTATGTTTCATTTTGCACAAAGATTTGTCGATTGTTTTCCAATGATTTTCTAGTAAAGTGTTTCTAAAGAAAATTCGAATATTGATTTTGGTCTTTAGATCTTATAGTCAATCACTTCACAGTTACATACAGTGGTTTAAACGTTCTCCACACCTTTTTGAGTTTCATTTCCCAAAATATCTTCTTTTTCAGGTGGTCATTTTGTCATTTTGATTTCGTACATCAAATATAAATAGAATGAAAATGGTTAAGACTCAAATAGTTGAAGTCCTGTTACTCTATGTATAGAAAGTGAATATTGATAGTAATACACAATCTTTATTTTGTATTTAACAAAATTGGATTTAAATCACAAAGATAAGATTTTGAAATGAAATGAAATGATATTTATTGCTCCTTATCTTTATACATACAAGTATATATACAACCTTACATATAAGGGAAACAATAATAACATCCCTAAGTTAAAACCTGTTTGGGATGTATATAAAAAAAGAAAAGCACTTAAACATAACAACTTAAAATACTCGGAATGAAAGAAAAACCCGGCAACCAACCGCACTCCTCCGAATCTTACACACTACATCAGTCTTAGCGTGAAGTTACAATAATGGCTTCCAAATTAAATACAAATATAAACTTACAAACTACTACAAGAAATTTGAATAGAAATCACACATTACATCAGTTTTATATATACATTTCCAGCTTTAACTTAAACAATCTAATAAGGAATGGAATTTGGAATAAAGCCATATATATATATCCATGCAAACACATACATACACCAACCACTACATGTTTTTATATAAACATATACATGCACATATATACCCACACACACACACACACACACACACACACACACATACACATATACATACATATACATATACATATACACATACATACATATACACATACATACATACACATACACATACACATACACATACATGCACACATACACATCATACATACATACATTTCTCCTCTTCAACCACAAAACAATGCAATACATTTCCAAAATTATACTTCATTGCAATGTGCTAAATTCAGCAACACATCAACTTGGTTAATCAGAATTTCCCTAACGAACCTACAAAATCTCTTTTTGTGACGCAACACTCATTACAAGGAAATATGAACTGTCATATTATAATAATATATGACCAGAGGTTGAAAGGAATACAATCTGTTACTGAAACTAAAACGAATCTTGGCAAGTCTGTTATATACCACAGAGGAGTTATTATTATTATTATTATTTTCCTAAAAGGGATGACAATATAGTAATGTTCATGAAGTTGTAATATAATTAAATAGCTAAAACTCAAATTGTAGTGCAATTGATACAAAACTACTCAAGTATTGTAACAGAGGTTCTTTAAATTCGTCACTTCACAAAGTAAATGAAATCAGAGGAAAATCTTAAGCTTCGTATCAGACCATGGAGCTTTCAAGAATCATCTTAATACCATGGGATTTTCCAAGGAAACTTGAAGTGTAGACTATGAAATCAACACTTAGAAACTGCAGAACATATACTACAAAATGTGAAGCATTAGGACATAGAAGACAAATGATCTTCACCCCAGATGTGACCTTTAAGTAACAAGTAACCTAGCTAGGAAAATCCTGACCATAACCAAAGAAATAGAACTAAGGTAGATAGGAATTAAAGAAGTATACAAAAAGTCTCAAAGGCTGAGGTGTCTAGGGGGTGAAACCCATTTCTATTTATAATAATAATAATTGTAGTAGAGGTCATATAGTTTCCAATTAAAATCACTTTTTAAATTTCCATTTTTTTTGAAAAATGCAATTGTTTTTGTGATTAAATGCCTAAAAATTTTAAATTGTTTACTGACTAATAAATAAATAAAAATGCTTTATACAATAATAATAATAAATTGCATTTATTAATATTTTAAAAAGTACAAGAGACAAATGATTCCAACCAAAAATATAACTGTAATTTACAAACCAAAACTAATTCAATTAATTTAATTTGTTTTGTTTTTTCTGGATGCAACAAAGGATTTGTATAAAACATACTTAAATATAAATGATCTTCCGATGGATCATCAAGTACTTCAATAAGTTTTACTACATTTGAATGATCTAGCTTTTTGAGGACAGCAATTTCTCTAAAAACTCAGTCCAAGGGATATTTGTATATGAAAATAAAATGTTTTCACCACACATATATCTGCATCAAATAAAGATACCGATCACTTAAACAGATCATATTAATTGTCAAATTCTTCTACCTGAGACATCGAATAAAAGAAAAACCCACGTTGCCAGCAGGGTTGTCTTTTCTTCTTTTCCCCGCCCTTCTCCCCACTCTACGCTTCGACGGTTATAGCGCTCGTAATAGTAAGTAGAAAATAATACATAGCGCGTAATGGTTTATTTTTTCGTATTCACTCAATATTATTTAAGTTTTCTTGTAGTTAAGTGTTTTATTTAAACAAAAACGTCTACAATGTCGCTACAAGTGACAAATGTAGAGGCGAAGACTAAATGAAATGTCGTGTTTGTTTTGTGATAAAACGGGTAATTTAGTCGAGAAACCAAAACCACAATCTTTTGTAAATATTCAAAGAGCAGCTGAAAGGAGAAAAGATGACATTAGTGAGAAAATAAAAAAATAATACAGATTTTACTGAACACAGATGTTCATGTCATCGAATTTGTATGGGAAATTACATTAGTGAAGAGATTATAAGGCGTTGAGAATTAGCATTACATAAACAGGAGAATATCTTTATTTCCACTTCCTCTGTAGAAGCAAGTGTTTCAAGTACTCGACGTGTTCGTCAGTCATCAAGAACTGATTTAAATTTTAGAAAGATCTGAATTGTTTAATCTTTGGTAAACAAACAAGAAATAAAAACAAAACTTTTTTTGTGCTCCGAAATTTCGGCGGCAGAACAAATTTTAAATACTGCCAGAAAAAAAACAAGATAATGTTTTCACAAAAATTAGCACTTGCGTACGTCCAGCCGATTTATTTTCAATGGAAGTGGAGTATCACAAACACTGTTATCGAGATCATCTACGACTAACAAGAAATTCAGCAACTCCAGCAGGTAGATCTAGAAATAAAATATCACATGGCATACTTATAGAAGCATTTCAGAAGCTGATTGATGAAATAAAACATCAATTAACATATAACTCTTTTGAATTGTCATTATTGGCTAAACGACTAGCTGAACTCACTGAAATAGAAGATGCAGTTGTACGAAATCACGTTATGAAATCACTACTAATCGATAAGTATAGTGAAACGTTTTATTTTCTTATCCAAGTGATTGATCGAAATCATCATTGGTGTTTATGTGCAACATACCACTGGATGAAGTCATTGAACATATTCCTACCATAAATTCGACAAACTACATGGTTCAAGTAGCAAAACAACTTCGCAAAGAAATATTAAGCACTGAAGTAATGCCAGATGGGTATTTATGTGATGAAATTTTAATTGAACAATTTAAAAAAAAAAGGTCAATTACCGAATACTTGGTAAATTTTTATGCAAGCATTGTTCAGTGGTAAGAATAACAAATTAAGTGAGAATTATAATCGACGAGCGTTATCAGTGTTTCTAGAATAGAATAGAATAAATTTATTGCAACAATTTTTATAACAGATAAAATACAAGATTAACTACGTTGCAAAAGCAGCCCCAACAGGTTAAAACCCAATTTCTAGATATATATATTTCAGGATTACTGAGAAACAGACTTTTGAATATTTTGAATATATCAATGTTTTGAATAAACTTGGGCATTGCATCAGTTACAAAACATTAAAAACCTCGATAAAAAACTAACAACGTCAATTGTGTGTGAAGATAAAGACAGAAAATTGCTAATTCCTAAAAATGTAGTTCGAGATTCATAGTTATTTCTTCATGGAGCTTTAGATAACTATGATTTCAATGAAGAAACATTAAGCGGAATAGATTCAACCCATGTTACAGCAATGGTGATATATCAAGGGAAAAAAATCCACTGAAAATGAAGTAAAGTGAAGCCTACAGCAGAGCAGATCAAGTTCGATCATTTTTTTAAAGTGTCGAGAAATTCTTCATTTCAAAGAAATTATGCAGCCTTCAATATCGAATTATAAGGACAATAGCTATTTATTGAATAGTAGTTAAAATAACTTACAATTTCATAATTTACTCTGGGTCTTGTGTAGACTGCAATATAGTCTAACAGAAAAAAATTTCTGCAGACCATCTACAAACTCAATACCAGAATAGAATCCATTTCAACAAATACTATCGTCTGAAGCCTCACCTGTTTCTACTGTTGGATTTAGTCCGATCATACCTCAGCCACCGACTTCCAAACAAGTTGTGTATACCGCTATGAAATATGATGTCAACGTAAGTATTGCACCCGATAAAAAATAGCTACAGTACTTTCATGCGACATGACCATATATCTTATTGCAAAAAAATATTCAACAAACAAATTAAGAATTTGACAATTTGATATTGAGAAGTTTTTTACCATATTGCCTTGAAACTATTCCTGAAATATTGCTCGCTTATAATGACTCACTCTGTATATATTAACAATTAACTGAACATGAAACTTGTTAAGAACAAAATTTTTCATTTTTAGAATTGAGTAATAAAGTGTAAGATCTCGATGCCGTACAAAACCACTTAATGAATATGTTCTTCTGAGAATTTGTGTGAGAACATTTTGAGAACTTGAAAGGGAAAAAATGACAACGTTAGGACTACATACGACAACAGAAATAAAGTATATTACGATGATAATTTTTAGTGGCTTATTCTTGTTAATCGATAAAGATATTGTGAAAGCATATTTTATAAGAAATGAATATAAACGTAATCGTATGTAGGTCCAAGGCCCCGAACTCAGAAATAATGACACATTAATAGGACATGTATTGTTTGATCAGTAACACATGGTACAGGTACAATAGATCTGATCTCTAATTCTAAGGCTATATCACGCCTCAAGACTCGAGACCAGACACCGGGGTCACGCCGGGGTCGTGTTTTGATAACTTCATCAAGGTAATATTCTGTCGTATAGGACAGAAGTAAAAATGTACTATTCTCGTTTAACTCGTGTCAAGCGAGGTACGGACGGGGAAGCTTGCTTAACATCTAATGTTTAGCGTTTTTTGTTGAGGAAAATGTTGGAATAGACAAGTCGAATCTTATCACTAAATTAATAGAAATGTGAAGTTTATTGGATGGAACTGTATCTCAGATCAGGTGACTAAAGAGGGTTATCGGGTACAATAAACGAATGTAATTATTCATCAATAACATTATAAAAAGCCTATTGACAGATGCGACAGTGTTAATTAAACACAAATATGTTTAGGGCGTCCAAAACTAGTGACAGTCATTACAGATGTAATAACTTCAACTTCAAAGGTAGTTCATTCGTCAACTACTACCAATTTGATATATCTAAATATTCTAATCGTTAAATTTCATGAAATTTTATAAAACTTATTAAAACAAATGGACAAAATTGATTGATTGAACGTTACACAACTCTGGATAATACGTAGATACAACTTTCAGAAAATCATACAATTAGTTCCTGTCATACAGTTTATGACAATATAACATTACATCATTAGGAAATTTCTCTCTAATGAACCATTCATTTAATAACACTATAAAACTTACTTCGTTTGACGTCTATAGTTGAACTGTTATTCTTCTTTTATTGCTGCACTACAGCTCTTTCAGGATAAATCCCATCATCAAGTTGTTATCACAAGTTTAAAATTAATTAAACACACACAACAGTAGTAAAAGTGTGTATCTTATATGCGGCCGTATTTGTCAAGACTTACTGAAACAGCTGTAGCGTTCCAATAAAAGAAGAATAACAGTTCCACTATTGACGTCAAACGAAGTAAGTTTTATAGTTATAACATTACAGTTTTAAAAGCTCACGTCCCCTTAGGAACTTACTAAAAGTGTGTACATGTGTGGCAGTTACGAGGTCTCAAGCTGGATCTACACATTTCTAGTCTCGGGTAAGTCTCTTTTATCTTTCCCATCAGGTCTCTTTGGTTCTCTTCCAGCCCTGACGCTCTTAGAGTATTCGGGAGCTAGGAATTTTATTCTCTTTTCATCGTTTTTCTTTAGGCGATTATGACCGCAAGGTTTATTGCATTTAAACAAAGAAACAAAAACACAGACTGTTTTAAATTGTCTAAAAATTGTCTCACTTCAGCGTTCATTGACACGTGTTTTCTTACTTCCAAGTGTCGATCCTTCAGATCCCAGACGCTTGACCCTGTGACCGTTCGCCTCCGTCATGCTCTAGTTCACCCCTGACGCTTTTTAATTCGGAGCCACCAGAGGATCCAGCAGTAGCTTCGACTTTTGTCCCGCCAGCGTTCTTCCCCTTATGGTTTACATTCGTGATGTTTCTTCTCTGAAGGAATCAGTTTCTGCCAGTTCTGTTGGGAAAGCCAGCTATACTCCTTCTTGCTTACCTCTGACGAAGTACTTCCGCCATCCAGGAGATCACTTCCATTCGGTCCTCATCGTCATTAATAATCCCTGGTTTGAGTGTTCGCAGAGGACTCACTTCAGCTCTGGTTGACAGGATTCCCCGGATTCAACTTGGTGGATTTCTCTTCATTTTCACTTTCCATTTTTGTTTAGTTTTATCCTTTGGAATTTGTAATATGTGGTGGAGTATGTCAGACAGTACTACGTACCAACAGATTTATACCGGCTTATAGGGGAGCCCCCTTGATTCGTTTGGCCAGACGGGCCCTATTATCTGGCGGACTATCGGTGTGCACCCCAACTGACCTCTATACCATTGCAACACTGCGTGTCTTAAAGCAATTCATTGCTTAAAGTGAATGCGTTTACGGGTCTATTTAAAGAGCTATCGATGTTAACCCACTCAATTACACGTGCAGTCGACAAGACAAGGGCTGTCAATTCGTTTGAAGTCACAAGTACCTCCCCACTTATCAACACCTCGCTAATTTTAAGTTTTGATAACTTTTAATTTTTCTTCAAAATTTATTTTGTCACTTTTTTTTTTAGCTCAAATTCTATTTACTTTTTATTTTATTCTGCTAACTCTTCCCAAATGTCGTCCCGTTTGGAAGAGGTTGTTTACAAAGGTTAATTTAAAATTGAAATATTTATGCTTATAATTATATCTTACAACTATCAATTTAATGAGCAGAAACACAGAATTTAATTTATATTACCTGAAAAACAAACAAAATAATATCAACACTGTTAAAAGATTTTGTAATAATATTTACTTTTCCTGAATTCAATAAATTTCAATAACGAATTTAAAAATTATATGCGTATAATATAATTAAAGTTTAATGATGATATTAAAACCCTAGAACACTACTCATTCGTAAAAATTACGACCCGCCCTTTGTAAAATTCGGAGAACTCGTAGACAAAAGACGGACACGCTCTGTCTTTTTGTTTACCTTCCTGCCATTGTGAATAGAGGCCACTGTCTCTTCGGCTAAGCTCAAAGTTGAACCGTTATTACCGTACTCAAGCTCGCGTCGCGTATTTTACGAAAGAATAGTGTTTGAGAAAGTTTGAACTATTAAGTGTTTGAATATTTTTTTGTAAATTATTGTTTTTATTTTGTTAGTTTTTTAGTGTTGTAAATAGTTTATTGTGTAAATAGTGATTTTAGAGTTCAAAGTGTTTGATTTAGCTACTAAGTGTATATTAATCACTGCAAGGAATGTGATTCTCAGTGAAGACAGGACTCTAATTTTGGCATTTTTTGGCATTCTACCTAATGAACTTATTGTAAATCATTTTTCTCTTTTTATATAAATTAAACACTTATAAATGATGTATTTTATGAATATCCGATTAATTTTTCCAATAAAATAATATTTATATTTTTTTTTCGATTTTTTTTCCAGATTAATTATTTTTTTCAAACGTACTTGTAGTGGTGGTAAAAGACATTTTTTTACAGTTAAAATATGTAGGAGTTCATTGTTAAATATTTTTTAAAACACTTAAAAACAATAGAGGATTTAATATAAAAAATAGTCAACACTATAGTAAGTTTAAAAAATAATAATAATAATAAAAACAGAAAGTAGTAAAATTTACGAATGAATAGTGATCACGTAACAATGAACTAAGAGTAGTAATCTAAGGTTTAAAAAAAATTTTTAAACAATTAAAATTTATGAATGACCAAAGTTAAATTTCAAAAGATTTTAATAAAAACTTTTTTCTTATATTTTGAATAATCCATAAACTTGATTGGATACCTTTAACACTTTGAAATCTTAGAGATGCTGAAGTAAAGTTCTCGTACTTCTTTTTATTGGTTCAGCCTCCCTGATGGTATCTATTGTTGTAAGTTTGGAAAAGTGTAGATGATTCCTTTGACTCCTCGAAGTACATGTTTTCTGATCTAGATTTTATGATAAAGTCTCGACAAATTTAGAAGCTAAGGTTCTTTTACGTAATTACAATTTTATTAAAATTACTTTTTCAGTTTACCTGTTTTTTAATAACTTGTTGTTCTATCACTGAAACAAAGTTACCTCTTTACACTTTGTTTTTATCTTTCTTCGTTCAAAAAATATAAGCCGTTGAAGTTGGCATTTTATTACCCATTGTTTTAGTAATAACCCCCCCCCCATTATCTAATTTTAATAGTCTTGCTTAGTCACATATATCTTAGTAAGCGTATTTATTTCATTACCTTTTGGTTTTCGTCCAGATTTTTTCCTTAAATCTGCTTTCACCCTTTCGCAACTTTTATTACTTATTACTCTCCAATTACTTTTCCAATTTTGTTTATATTTTATTATTATGTGTAGCTTTAGTATCTTTATCAGAATCTAGTTTTAGTTTTGTTGATTTTTATTGCATGTTATTTTTATTCGCGAAAAACCCAACAAGATGAGCTATTAAAGCCCAATTTTTCCTAAGTTCCCCTTTTAATTGTTTTATTATTATTAATGAATTTTACTTTATCCTTAATTATTATACTAAAATTATTTTAGTGTTTTACACTGCTGGTTTTGCTTGCGTAGTTTTTTATTTATTACAGATTTTAATTTTCTTTTCATGTTTCCCCCTTAATTAACTCTTGCTCTATTACTTTTAATTAACACATTTACATTTTTCAACAAAATTGGTTCTCGTTCAATTTGGTTTTCATGTCAGTGAACGTTGAAATCTTGCTATCGCCTTTTGTTAAGAGATAACACAATTTACTTAACTATTAATTACATTACTACTGTAATTGTTATTTGATCTTTTATCTGACTTGTACGATCTGGTTGTTTAGATCGTTACATCCTGTGCCGAGATTTCTCAGGAAAAAAAGGTAGGTAACGTGATAAAGGATTCCACCCGTTCACGAAGGTCAGGGTGTTTCACAAGTTGCCATTCCTGTTAATTTGGTTAATTTTCATCTTAGTGCAAAATTAATGTATGGAATTAACGACCAGTAAATTATCTAAAATGTTTTTTTGAGGAAGTTCTTTATAACATAGGATTCTTGAGTTATTGACAATTGAAACGGGAGAAAATTGTATTAGCTAAATATTAAATAGGGGTAATTTCAGCGCCACCTTTATAAGGCCATAACTCGTTCAATTTTAATTGTATCGAAATAGTAAAAACTAAATTTAGAACATTTTACGAGCATTAAAAGTTGTCTGAAACATATTTCGTAAAATTCGTAGGCACTTTAATAGGATATTTATTTGTATTAAAAATTATATATCTTTTCAAATAGTTGCATTTGGGATTATTTATATTTAAAATTTTGTAAAGTACGTAAAGTATTGTAACGAAATAGAGGGCTCCCAAAAGGTTAGTGCTCGGCAGGCCATAAATTGTGAAGAGTTGAAAGGGTTGACAGCTAGAAAAACGATGCTAACGTCAGTCACGGACCCCAAGGAGTCAAAGTAGTCAAAAGTTCAATGCCTTCAACCGAAATTATTTGAAAAGGACCAATAAAAGGAATTGCATCATTCTAAAGTAACGTAAAAGATTTAAAATAAGCCAATGAACGCAGAGGATCGGAATAAAGCAGTTTGAAAATAAAAATTATAAATAAGGGTGGAAGAGAAGCGCAAGGGGTCTTTTTGGTTGTTAAATTATTGAAGAAGGGTGTTCCGGAGAAAGTGTTTCTCTTAGTAGCAAAAAGAAAAAATGTTGCGAAAGATTTAGCCGAAATCATCGTCGAAATTAATTAGTAACTGCGTCGTTTTGTACAAGTATTTATTAATAATCTTCGAAGTATAGTTAAAAGATAATTATCGTTTATAAGTTAAAAAGAGTCGTCGTCATAAAAGTGTGTGAGTAATAGCGTCGTTCTACAAGTGTTTGAACAGGAATAATCATCGAATAAATTAAAAAGTAATCGTCGTCACAAAAGTGTGTGAAAATAAAAGTGTATGAAGAAAAGAAGATTCGTCGAAAAGATTAAGGCAAATCTGCATCTACTGGCAGTCTACGCGGGAACCACGTTCAAAGAACCAGGAACATTGGAGCTGTAATAGAACTTCAGAGTCGATAAGTACAAATTAATGGACAATTTCAATTAAGCAAACTACCACCAAATTCTATGTTATATTAAGTAAATTATAGTCACCAAAGAACCTAACGAACCCGTAAAGAGAAAGTAAATTAAATAAATAAATAATAAATTTCAGTTAGCCGGAGCATTTTATCAAATTTATTAAAAGTAAAAAAAATAAAAGTAAAAAATTCTGATGCACTCTTATTTCTTTATTATAGATTAAGACATTGTAGAATAAGTAACTTGTATTTAACTATGCACTTAGAATAAGTAGTAGTTGAAGATGTTAATTGTATAATTAAGTGCATCAAATTTGAACGATAATTTTTTTTTATTGTAAATTATTTTTAAACTTTAATTTTTCAATTAAAGAAAGAGTTAAAACCTACAGGTGTCAAAGTTATTTATTTATTAACATTGGCATGAATAACGTGCGTATAAATAAAATAATAAAGTAAGATTTGTTATAGTATAGTTTAATAATATGCATTATACGATGCTTTTACCTTCTTCCTTAAAAACGACTTATTTTATATTAACTACTAGTAGTTTTTTTAACTTTAATATTCTCCTTTCTGAAATATATTTTTTACAATATTATAAGTGTCAGTCAATCTCTAGTTTGAAGTAACTATCATTAAAAACCACTCGTCAATAGGACTAGAGCCTTCGATCAATCAGTGAATAATTACTGTGAGAACGGAAAAAACCAATATCAACAAATATTTCTACAAAACAGTTTCCGGAGAATATTTAAGTACTGTATCACGGTTGACAAGACACTCACCTTCGCAACCCACAAGAATAGCTATTAAGGCCCCCTTTTTCTTACTCCCCCTTTTTTAATTGTTTTATTATTATTCATGAATTTTATTTTATCCTTAATATTATTCTGAAATATTTTTTTTTTAATTATCTTAATTTTTACATATTTCAGTTTTTTTACGCTGCTAATTTTTCTTGCGTTGTTTCTGATTTTTAACAGATTTTATATTTTATATTGTGTGCTCATTCCCTCTCTGTCTGCGAGTAGTGGTATTATTAATAGTATAGTTTCTACTGAATGGTCTACATATATATAACTACAAGAAGAAGACGATCTTTCCTTAACTTGATCAACGCTATTTGGATATATTGTGGTTGCCCCAAAATTTTGGGACTAAAGGGGGATTTACAAGAAACTGTAGGTTTTTTATCTTTCAAACACATAGGTTTTTACCATTTGTGGTTCCCCCTAAAATTTGTGAAAATATAATTTTTTTTTTATACTAATACACCTAACCTAACCTAACCTATATTTTGTACATATGGTAACCTCTAAAAGTGTTACCATATGTTTCAGAAATTTATCTTTGGGATATTTTAAGACCATTTATTCATATTTTTAGGTTCACAGAAGATACGAGTAATCTGTAGAACGAATTTTTAGGTTTGAAAAATATACAGCTTCATTTAGGCCTACTCGCTCTCTAACCTAATTATGTTTTACAGAATCTAAATCCCACACAGCTCAGGTTCATATAACCAATACTAAGACAATTATAGAAGGTGTCTACATACTAAACTGACACCCTGTATATGACTATTCAGTTCAAAATACTCTCTTAATAATGTTCAAAATGGTAGATTAGCACGTATACAGATTGAATAAACGGATAATAATAGTAAACAAAATCATCTGTTGATTATTTTAGATTATATTTAATCTTGGATTTTCGACCCCTCATTCCCTCTCTGTCTATGAGAAGCGGTATTATTAAGAGTATAGTTTATATGGGGCGTAGTGAAACTGCCCCGACATTTTGGGAACTTTTGAAACGATGAAACTGCCCCGCTCATTAAAGAGGATTAGGAAGGGTCGCCTTGCAGGACTAGAAATGCTGAAATTGTCCCGAGCGCCCCAATAATATTGAAAGTTTTATTTTACATGTTACGCTACGGGACCTAACCTAACATAACATAACCAAACCTCACCTAACCTTAAAACAGGCTTATATGCTTGATTGAGGTTAAATTTAAACACATACTACCGAAATTGCGCTCGGGGCAATTTCAGCATTTCTGGTCTTACGAGGCGACCTTTCTTGATCCTCTTTGAACGGGGCAGTTTCATCATTTCAAACGTACCTAAAATATCGGGGCAGTTTCATAGTCCCCGTTTATATTTAGGATCATATATGTAACTACAAGGAATGCTACGACACGCAGACAGAGCTAGAAGAGGACATGAAGAGTCATGGGTTTATCTTGTATCTATACCAGGCGTGATCATTCTTAATTATTACTTTCTATCACGTACGAAAAAGAGAAAGGTCTGATTTCTTAGGACGAGAAAAATACCAGTACAAATTACCCTGATATTAGTTTTGAATGCCCTAATATCCTTAACAAAATGATTGTTATTTGCGCACAATGAAAAGTGTTTCCAGTTAATTCCTAAATATGTATCATAAGGAAAATCTCGAAAGCAGTAATCCGACCTTACAAGGCGAGATCCGAGGAAACCCTTAACGAAATTTTGTGCCACTGTTTTGAAGGTAAATAAGGGCAAACTCTTAAATGTGTAGGGTTGAAGAAATCCTGGTTAACAATAAATGCAAAAAATATGTTTTAATAATGAGACTCGTGGACAAATTTACCTGATTGCTAGTTTGAATGCCCAACATTATTAAGAAAATGTTTATTCGTGTTTGCGCACAGTTATGAAGTCAAATGATGGTGTATTCCTCTATCTGTATTTTGAAGAGCCGTAATAAATAAAGTAATAATTGTTTCTCACAGCAAGGCGAGATTCCTACTTCAGTTTTCTACGTTGTTAGTTCGAATTGGAGCATTTTACAGACATGTTTATTATTGTTTGAGCATAGTGTAGGCCTATATATATGAAGGTAGATACCTAAATATGAATCTTGCGGAAGCCCTTTAATAAATAAAAATAATAATAAATGTAAATGATGCAGAAGTTTGTGTTTAAAATTTGTATAATTTTATGAACTATTCCCCCCCTAATTTGTGACTATTGACAAAACGACAAGAAATATTCACTTAAGATGTGTCTTATGGCTACATTTTAAAATTTTCCTATGTATATATTAAAATTTTCACTCATTATATATATATATATATATATATATATATATATATGTAAAGAGACCAAACAACTTATAATTTACTGATTTATAGCCTAGAATCAATGTTTGATACAAAATGAGTGACTGCCTACTACACATATCACTACAGCTTATCAAACTGTAAATAATAAAGTACAAATTATGTTTTATACTATTGTTATTATATTGGTGCTCCTTTGTTTCATTAAAATCGGAAAGTACATATTTTTCTATAATATAGTGTTGTGTATTCACTCACACTTATTAGTCATCATACTATCATTCATTTTGTAACTAACATCGTTGATTTTGGACTCTATTAAAGTAAATTATACATTGTTTGATCTCATTTTTTTTAAGTAATGAAGTGTAGAATAAAAATATATTACAGGTTTTATTTTAAAATATCAAATTAAAAAAAAAATGAAAGTTCGATCAAGATATATATGAGAGTGTGTGTGTGTGTGTGTGTGTGAGAGAGAGAGAGAGTTAGAGAGAGAGAGAGAGAGAGAGAGAGAGAGAGAGAGAGAGAGAGAGAGAGAGAGAGAGAGAGAGAGAGAGAGACAGACAGACAGACAAAGAGAGAAAGAGAGAGAGAGAGAGAGAGAGAGTGCTTTAATTTCAGTCTTTAAGACTTGCAGTTTCCATCCAAAAATTAATAACGTCTTGAACGCCAGATCAAATATGAAAATTCATCGTGCAGTTAATTCTTATTCAGAACGTACTTTCTTAGTTATATGGAATTGAACGAATGTAATTTTACTGGAAAGAGTTACGGGTTAGGTATTTAAATATTATTATTTTTTTAAAGGAATACTGCCTCAGAATATGATGAGTTTTTTGGAATTGAATGTTTAAGAAAACCTTCACCTTACATCGGTGTGTTGAAACAATTAAAATATCTTGTTTCACAATTAAAGAGCAGTTCTAGCTGTAGTAACTATTTCATCCAACAGTAAAGCGTCTTATTTTAACCAATAGTGTTTCACAATATTTAACTGTAAATGACTTACCAATGTATCGTCACCTGTTAGTTTATTTAAATTGTGTTTGGAAAAAAGTGTGCGGCCAATTTCAACAATTCAAAATAATAGTTGTTGAACAACTAACTGCTTACGTCTAGTCAAAAATATTTGCAAACAATTTGAAGAAAACTTTAATGAATAGAAAGCGTGATACACAGGATTATTTATACCAGTTTTTAGACTTTATTAAGTTTACTTTATTAAGTGATTACCTTATCTTGTGGTGAACGTCATAATTTATGAAATATGAACTATTCTCAAATGTGAATACAATTTTAATCCCCCAATGTTATTCTTTCCAAACGTCACGTCACAAGAAGGGAGTCTACTATAAAATACATTCAATTGAACTAAGTTAAATAAATTTCCTTAGAAGCAAAATGTTTTATACGAAAGTTATTGCTCTAAAATTTTAAAACTTAGAGAGATTTTTAATTTTTTATAACAGATATACGAATCACGCGGAGGTGAGAAATAAAAATCTCCAAATTAGACATTCCTAGTGGGGACACGGGAATCAATTTAATAATTTATCATTTTACCACATTTTTATTAGTTCGGTTTCCGTCATATCTGTCTGTCTGTCCGGATGGAATTTTACAATCAAGTTTAAACTAACTTCCCGATAAGCTGAAGACCTGAAATTTTGAACATAGATCAGAATTGGATGACAATACAATATTCAGTTGGTTTCTTGTCTCTACATTTGTTTAAACAACAGGTAATAAGAGGTAATATTTTGAATTTGAGACATTTGCAGCTAAACAGGATGTGAAATGCATTGGGAAATTCCTATATATGTCCCTGTCAGAGTCTCATCAATAAATACAAAACCGATTGAAATCTTTCACCCGGACATAAGACTAAAAAACAGAAAATAATAAATAATTTTTATTTTTTTTAACATACCACGTTTTTAAAACGGACTAAAAAGTATATAATAATGTTTCATGACTCTTCTACAATTTTGAGGGAGGATTGTTAGTGGCTATGGATATACTTGGAGAGAAAAACGTGGGGAGCAGCCAGTAAATAATACAAGTAGACAATCCGGATGAATTCACAGCTAATTTCAGTGAATCGGAAATGAGATTCACTGTAATTTAATTTATTTACTCCTCCTTAACTATCATAGATTGCCTGCGCCCCACGTTTTTCTCTCCAAGTATTCCAAGTATATCCATAGCCACTAACAATCCTCCCTCAAAATTGTAGAAGTTTCATGGTACATTATTTTATACTCTTTAGTCCGTTTTAAAAACGTGGTATGTTAAAAAAAAATTTTTATTTTTTTTATTTATTATTTATAATTAACCTCAAACACGAACAAGGAAAATAACTTTAGATTCTATAAAACACACGTGTTTAACAGAAATAGAAAGTAGCCAGCCCTAAATAAATAACTTTTAACACAACCCATAACCAATCCTAAAAAAAAAAAAATGACCCAACTAATCCTAATTATCCCAAATCAGGTAGGAGTGAGGAAGAACCAGAGGTCCAAAAATGATCCAATATACAATTAGAAGCCCAATGACTGAAGGTAAAAGATAAGTAGAAAGTCGAGCTGGAACTAAGAGAAAAATAATTCGAGGCCCGAAGTTTAAAGAGGGAAAAGAGGAGAAAGCTAAGGGGAAACGATGTATAAAAAATTAGATGTATAAAAAATGCACCGATGAAAATATATCAGATAGACAATAGACAAACAAGCATCAAATCAAATCGCTTTTATTTCGTCATACTTTGATCTAATGAAGAGATCTCTTTCAAAAACTAATTTGAAGGTCGTATATTGGTGACAGGATATGTAGTCAGAACTCTCTCAATGGAATGTATCAACGAAGATGATACCATTCTGAATCTAAAATATTCAGGGCCTCACTTTAGTGAGTACGG
Organism: Aphrophora alni; assembly: GCA_963513935.1. Classification (NCBI taxonomy): domain Eukaryota; kingdom Metazoa; phylum Arthropoda; class Insecta; order Hemiptera; family Aphrophoridae; genus Aphrophora; species Aphrophora alni. The sequence continues at coordinate 14,453,770 of OY740765.1, read as the reverse complement.
GATTGGAAATCCAGAAGGTACCTAGTTAGATCTACACCTTATTTAGTTTAGTATTTGGTAAGATCCCGCTCTTTAATCTTTCTTATCCGATCTCTCTTGACCAACTTTTGTTCTTTTCCGACCCTGACGTTATTAGAGTATTTGAGAGCTAGGAGTCTTTATTTTCTGTTCTTTTATTCCTTTTTTATAAGGCGACAATGACCGTAGAAAATTTTCTCTTTTAAATAAAAACTAAAACAAAATATTAAAACGTATATGAAATTAACTTCCGCAAGAGAAACCTTGTTCACTTCCTCAACTGATATTAAATTTTGTAGCTGAAATCCAATAAACAGAAAATCGCCCCTGGGGTTATTATTTGGAGCTGTAGTAACCCTGTTTAAGCGGTATTGGACAGCGGACAGGGTCATTTAGATCTGATCCCACTTGTAGCTGCTGAGGTTACACCGAGGTCGTTCAGAGGAAAGCAGCGCAACTTGACAACTCTTCAGTCGGTTACCTTTAACACCAGTGATAACAAGTGTTCTCTAGTGATTGTGTTATCAAACTGTTTCAAACCGTGTCATTTTATTAAATATTGTTTATGTAAGGTATTGTAGTGTATGATTTAAAATTATGGATACAGAATTATCAGTTTTTTATTATTTATGAGTACTTCGTGATATTGTGTGAATGTGTATGTACGCTTTTTTATTGATATGAGTGTGTTTTTATGTATGTATTCTCCATTTTATAAAATTTTTACTAGGTGAATTATTGGACGGAATATTTAAGTAATGAAAGACTGTCCAAATAAGTCAAGAAACATATTAGGCACGTAATGTATGTTTTACAAGGAAAATAATAGTAATTATGTATAAATAATCTTTGGAAAAGCATTGCACAAACTTTTATGTATAAAAACAAACAAAATTATTAGGACGCCGAAAATGTCAATTCGGTAGATAAATTCCGTTTTATATTTGTGTCCACGGTTTTTTATTTCGTTTTGTTTTGTAAAAGGAAATTATTCCTAAATTGTGATTTTGTATTATTTGTAATTTTACACACTGAAATTTTAATGAAATCGGTAGAACTGATTCTGAGAAATTATGTCTTTTATAACAGTTTCATGGCTGAAATGTTAGTCTTTACCGAACACTTACGAACAGAGATTTTTGAAGGGCTATACTTTTTTTTTTAGTAGTTAGTGGTTACATTTTAAGTAAATTTTTTTAGAAACTCGTTAGAGTCGACTGTGTTAAAATCGAAATTTTCTGTTTTGTTTTACGGCAGGAACCCTCAAAGTTTGAGTTGTCGAACAAAATTTTTAAAAGGCCAAATATGTGTCCTCGGAAATAAAAGAAAGATCACAAAATGATTAGGTTATATTTACATTTAATAAATACAAAAAGTGCTATTTACAATTAATATGTTTTTCAAAATTTGTTCTTCAAAAATGTTTTTTTCAGAAATGTTAAGTTTGTTTCGCTAAAATCGATAAATAAATATTTTTCCAAATAACATTCTGAATAAGTTGAACACTTGGAATCATTTTTACAATACGGTTTTAAGTGTTAATATGTTTTGTTTTTTTTTTCAACAATTGAGACAATATTTATTAGGCATTCTATATATTTTGTTTTATCTTAACTTGATTTGTTATTTATGTACTTATATATTTGTATCTTTTATGGATTACATTACAAATGGGAGCATTCATTTTTGGACGTCCTGTATATATTGCTTAATATTCATTAGGTTCACGCTTACTTTGTTTATTAATGTGTTATTATTTTTTTATATACTTCAATATTTGCAACCGAATGGGGGCATTCATTTTAGGACGCCCTGTATATATTGATTAGGTTTCACGCTTACTTTTTTTTTTAAGTACTTCAATATTTGTAACTTTTATGGATTACATTACGAAAGGGGTATTCATTTTTTGGACGCCCTGTATATATTGTTTCGTATTCATTAGGTTTCACGTTTACTTTGTTTATTATTTATTTTTTTATATACTTTAATATTTGTAACTTTTATAGATTACATTACGAAAGGGGTATTCATTTTTTGGACGCCCTGTAGGCCTATATATTGTTTCGAATTCATTAGGTTTCACGCTTACTTTGTTTATTATTTATTTCTTTATAACTTTAATATTTGTAACTTTTATGGTTTATATTGCGAATGCGAGCTTTTATTTATTGTTATCTTTTATATTTTGTTTAGTATTTATTACAATTTACGATATTTTATGATCTACTTTAAATTTTTTGTATGGTTTCCAATGCCAATGACGACATTCATTACTGGACGTCGCTTATATTTTGTTTTATCTTTAACCTCACTTTGTTCATTCTTTATCTGTTCAATTTCTGTAACTTTGATAGTTTCCTTCCCCATGAAAGAATAAATCTTTGAAGCCTCCGTATATTTTGTTATATATTCATTATTTTTATGCTCACTTCGTTTATTCTGCATCTCCTTCAATGTTTGTAGCTTTTATGGTTTCCGTTGTTACATAGGGCATTAATCTCTGGACAATTTTTTAAAATTCATTATGTTTTTGTTCACATCGTTTATTCTAATTATTTTATTGATTTTATTTTCATTTTTGTCTTGAAAAAAACATCGTTTTCGAAAAAAAAATCGTAAAATCTGCTTAAATCTCGAATTAGTGTAGAGAATACAAAAGTTTGTGAATTTCATTGAGACTTAACATTTTCATTATTGATTAGTTTTTGCTTTTTAATTCCCTCGTTTTAGAGAAAAGTTAATTTTTTTCATAGTTTTATGATAATGTTTGATAAAATTTGTACATTATTTTTTTTCAAAAACTTAGCTTTCATTTATAATTGTTAGAAAATATTAATTTGTTTTAACTCCATGTTCTTATTTTAAAACTAGCCAGAGGGAAGAGAAGTAGAAAAAACCATTACATACCTAAATCTGTTACAAAATATACGGACTGATTTTTTCCTGTATAAATTAATTTCCAACGCTTTATTCCAGCTAAATTTTCAAAGTTTCATCTAAAGACGCATTTTTAATGACAATTTCTAAAGTCATAAATCGTGCAATGTATGTTTTCCCATTACATTTGTAAAGTTATTTGTTTTTTTATCGACTGCTGCTTCCACCAACACTCAAGGACACTTGTTTAATGACAGCTGTGCTACAATAATTTTATATTTTAGTTTAATTTTAACTTATACAAATAAATAATGAAATTAAAAAATAATATAACAGTAATTAAATTGTACAAAAATATAACACAAACTATCTCATTCATCTATCCCCAAAAGCAAAAATAAATAAACAAAAAATATGAGTTGTCAGTTAAAAGTGAAAATTACCCAAGGTTAGGTAACCTAACCTAACCTGACCTATCTTAAACATACTTTGTTTGTCCAGTACACCCATCGTCATTGTAAATCGTATAAAAAAGATCCATCTGCTGCCAATGATTTGTCATGCAATTGTTTAGGGCTGATTGTTCGATTTTTGTTCTTTTCTCAGTGTTCATAGAAAGGGGTTAGTTATCTGCTTTGTACTTTGGTTTAGATATTTAAAGAGCTACTTACACATTCATTTCTATGCCCGACATCTAAGTGGTAAAAGCGACGGGCACAGTTTATCTTATTCAAACAGTATTGGACCTTTCAATGACCCACACTTTTATTCGGTTTCATAATAATGTTGCGTAATTCAACTGGAAAAATTTGAAATTACATTGTGCTGCGAGTACTGTCTATTGGCAGAGAAATGATCGTTGCTTTATCATTCAGAGGGAAACTTTCACTTTGACACGCCACACACTAGTTGAGTCTTCATAGACACTGAATAAAGTAGTATGTGGAATTATTGTAATACACAAGTTTAGTGCTACTAATTTTATCGTATAAATGATAGATCAGGTAACCCAATACAAAAACGTGAAAACAAAATAAATTGTGCACAAATCTATCCTTAAAACTAAATGTCACGTGACATTATATAAGTTAGGCATAAACTTTCTTCACTTGTGTTCAAAGTAAACAGTATTTGATTAAAGTGGTCAAAATCCATCGTGGGGTTTTTGGCAAATATTCCGACCCGAAATAGTTTTCTACTTGTTACTGTCAACATTAACTTATTAATCATAACATTCAATAAAATTTACACGAAATCGGTAAGGTTGATTTTGAAAAATTACTTTTTTATATCAGCCGAACGACCGATTTTGTTGTTTTTTTACCGATGACTTACGAACTAGAAATTTTGAAGAGA